>PVJX010000967.1:48409-181071 GCA_004027295.1 Dolichotis patagonum
TTCCTTCTACTATCTCTGAAGGCAGATATTTTTATCGCCATTTTGCTTTGTCCTGATTAATGGTGTTGCTCTATTCAATACTGTGTTGATGTGTTCTATAATGTTGTGTATTTCTTTGATTTTGCTCTACCTAGTAGAAGAACAACTATTGTGAAGACGAGATATACAATGTTGCCTGTTACTGTTGTCCTGGTGACCTGTGATGTTCTGTGCCAGTTTCACTATATTGTCTCAATTGGCTTTATTCCATTTTTTTTTCTGTTTGCAGCTTCACTGTGTGTTCACTTTGTATGCCTTAATTTTGTAACATGAACAGCTATTTCGGGGAGTATGTGGTTTGTCAACTAGTGATATGTGGTTTTTTTTTTTTTTTTGAGGTTTTGTATTGTTTCTACCCTTTTTCCTGTATTGCTTTTTTTTCTCTTTAAATAAAATTAAAAAAAAGAGAGAGAGAGAGAGAGAGAGAGTGGGGCTGCAACCAGTTAGAAAGATGAAGTGAGCTGGGACTGGGATGCTGGCAGGTGGCAGTGGGAATCGAGATGATGAAAGGAGACGTTAGACATTAACAAATGCGACAGATTTAATAATGGATTGGACCCAGGGGGTGGAAACGAAAGGAGAAAGTCTCCAAACTGACAAAATGGATTCACTTAAAACACAAAATGAAGACTGGTGGGATGGTGCATGCTGTAATCACAGCACTTTGAAGGATGACGCAGGAAGACTGCCCAGAGTTGAAGGCTGACATAGGCTCTGTGGCAAGTTCAAGGCCAGCCTGAACCATATAGCCAGAGCCTGTCTCAAAACATGCACGCAGGCACATGCATGCACCAATGAGGTGCAGTGACAAGACACCAGCTGCCCCGGAGGCTGAGGCTAGAGGGTCACAAATTCAGTTTGAGGTCAGCCTGGGCAATTTATGGAATCCCTGTCTCAAAATAAAAAATAAGGCTGAGCTCACTGGTAGAGCACCCTTGGACTCGATCCCTAGTACCACTAAAACCAACAAAACTAGTTATGGCTTTTCCCTCTTACACTTTCAAAAACTCCTTAATTTCTAGGAAATAACTAGAATGAGCGCCTACACAAATTCATCACTGTAGTTTACAAGACCCTTCCTGCTTGAACTCACTGGGTTGTCCATTTCTCACCATTCCACCTGTAACTCTGCTTCAGCAGTACGGGTGTTTTCGTCCTATATTTTCCCATACCTTTCCACCCACCCTACTTAGCCTTACTTTCTTCAGGATGTCCTTGCTTATACCCGTGTTAGTTTGTATCCTCACTTAACTTTCCTCGTAGGCCTCATTATTATTTTTTTAAATTTTATTTTAAAGGGAGTAAAATTAAACACAATGAAACAGAACACACCCCAGAAAGGGGAGGAACTCCTTGTTCTCCCGGCACCCCGAGTCAACCACATGGTGCAGGTCCCGAGGTGCCAGGGTCTCTCTCCTTCGGTAGGCCTCATTACTGAGTCTTCTTCTGCATTCCTGGCAAAGTTCTTATGTATATACCCAATGATATTGAAATATTTGTTGGATTAAAAATACCAAGGTTTTGACTGAATGACAAAATTTGATAGAGCCATTAACAGAAAATGGTGGGAATTTTGAGGGGATGCTCATTTGGGGAGAAAAAATGGGCTTAGCTTAAGGTGACAAGTAGCCATACAAGTGTTAAAAATACTGGATTTGAATTAGGCTGTGAGGATAAAAAGCTTGTACCTGGATGAGTTCTCTGACAGGGCAGTGTTGAGAAAGCATGAAATTCCTCTGCTACTGCTGCTGCTTTGGAGATTTTGTTTTTTCTTAGGGAAATGTGACTAACAATCATGAGTTTTACACTGTATTAGGTTTTTCACAAATTACTTATTTCCCCTCAGGTGTAATTTCTCATACATTTAATCTTCAAGATTAAAGATAGGAACTGTAAAAACCAACCTGTAATTCCTGCGCTTGGGAGGCTAAGGCAGGATGATCTTGGACCTACATATTGAGTTGAGACCCTCTCTCAAAAAAAAAAAAAAAGGTGGGGGGTGGGGATCTGGTACCTAGCTCACTGGCACAAGTGCCTGCCTGGCAAGTGCAAGGTCATGAGTTTGATCCCCAGTACTTAGGGAGTTCGAGGCCAGCCTGGGCTACAGAGTGAGTTCAAGGCTATCCTGAACTGCAAAAACCCTGTCTCAAAGAGACAGAAAAAAAAAATCCATCCGGCAGCAGAGTCTCCAAGGCCCCTTAGGGCAGCCCAAGCAGCAGGCTATGGACACTACCAAGGAGTTGCTGTTCACAGCCATGGCACACTGGGTGCCCACCAGCAAAGAGACCCAGTCGGCTTCATTGACTGCAGAGGACTACCATGTATTAAATGGTAGGCATACATCCATATGCACACATATAAAATGGAAATCACATCAGATTATGCCCACAGAAAGTAGGAGATGAGCTAAAAATGGAAGAAAAACATGAAATGGAAAAGAAAACAATTATGCAAAGAAAAAATGAGGTACTGGGAAAGTAATGATGTCACAGAAAGGGGAAATAAAGATACTAAGGGGCTGATGGAAAGAAGAAAAAAAAATGATGAGCTATGTGTGGTGGTTCATGTCTGCAAGCCTAGCACAGGAGGCTGAGGCAGGAGGATCAAGAGTTGGAGCCCAGCCTGAGCTACCATGGTGAGACCCTATCCAAAAAAAATTAGTGAAGAGACAGGGAAGATTTTCTTCTTCCTACCCTCACCCCCATTCCATCCTAAATCCCTACAGTACTCTTTGAAAGCATGAAGGTTCATGCTGGAACAGAGGGCAAGTAAATAAACCAAAACATTATGTTCACAGACTCACACTTCTTAGTACCATTTTTGTCTGTTTTTAAAGTATGACCTGCAGAAATCTGGCTAATTACAGATGCAATAGAACCAGCTGTTGAACGTGTGTCTACCTGAGGGGTTGATCTGAATGGAAAAGCAGGAGGCGGTCTTTACAACGTACACCATATTCATTCCAAGGCAAAGGATAAAGATGTGGGATCTGTCTAGTGTGATAGAAAATAACCAATTTACCATTTAGCAATTCCTATGCTTTCACAATATTTCCCAGTATCGCTTTTAATTTATTAAAACCACTAGATTTTTTTCAGATTTTCTTGTGGCCATTTCTTTCAAACTAGTCAAACACTGGTGATAACTGACAAATACCAGTCATTTTACAAGCTGGTTTTTTTTTTTTTTTTGAGACAAAGTCTTGCCAGCTTTGTAATAACTAGGTAGGCAAGGCTGACCTCAAACTCTTAGTGATCTTCCTGTCTCAGCCTCCCAAGTACTGGGATTACAGCCATGTGCCACCACACCAGGCCTTGAAAACTTTTTTTTTTTTTTTTTTTTTTTTCTGCTTTCAGTTGCCTCTCATAAGTGGAAAGAGGAAAGAGAAGATGCTTTGAGGTAGCATGTGTGTGTACCTGTGTATGTTACTGGGCATTGAATCTAGGGCTTTTGTACCAAGCTACATTCCCAATGCTCCCACCCCATTTTTTATTTTGAGACAGGATCTCATTAAATTTCTAAGTTGCTCAGAATGGTTTGGAACCTGTGATTCTCCCGCTTCAGACTGCCAGAGTGCTAGGGTTACAGGTATATGCCACCACACCCAGTGAGGCAGTGATTTTCAAACATGAGAAATCATGAAGGGCTGGGGATTTAGTTTACTGACAGAAGGTTTGCCTAGGATGTCTGACATCCTAGATTTGATCCCCAGAGTCACAGGAAAATAAAAACTAAAAAAAGGTAAGCCAGGCATAGTAGTGCATGCCTGTAATCCCAGCACTTGGGAGGCTGAGACAGGAGGATCATTACAAATTCAAGACCAGAGTGGGCTACAAAGTGAGCTCAAGGCCAGTCTGATCTGCATAGCAAGACCCTGTCTCAAAAACAAGATAAAAAAAAAAAAAGAAAGAAAGAAAAGAAAAAGAAAGGTGAACCCGTGGGACATACATTTATAGATCTCTAGAAGTTTAAGGGACTCGAGTCTGGGCAATATTGCTTTAAAAGTGAAATGCTTAGCCAGGAATGGTGGTGCACACTTGTAATCTCAGCACTTTGGAGACTGAGGCAGGAGGGTCATTGTGAGTTTAAAGCCAGCCTGTGGAGTTTAAGGCCAGGGTGAACTGTGTAGTGAGACTCTGTTTTTTGTTTTTTTGTTTTTGTTTTTTTTTGGGGGGGAGGGTGTTTTGTTTTGTTTTGTTTTGTTTTCAGTATCGGGGATTGAATTTATGACCTCAAGTTTGTCAAGTAGTCACTTATGCTGCTAAGCTAAACCCCTGGCCTGAGACTGTTTTAAAAAATGAACAAAAAGCTAAATGCTCTAACTTTACATTATGTGATGACATCAGTTCAATTTTAAATGTCAGTGTAAGCTCAGAATTATTCAGAAATAAAGTAAGCAGGCATAGTGGTGCATGCCTGTAATCCTAACATTTGGGGAGGCTGAGGCAGGAGAATTGCCACAGGTTTGAGGCCACCCTGTGCTATATAGTGAGTTCAAGGACAGCCTGGCCTACCAAGTGAGACCCTGTCTCAAAAATAAAATAAAATAAAATAGAGTTAGTTCATATAATCCAAAACATGCTGGAATGCACACATATATATACACAGATATTTATATACATATGGAGAGGAGGGGATAGGGAGAATTATAAAAATTAAAACATAAGTTTTCTTAGACAATTGAGGGTACTTGGGAAATGCAAGATGCTTAGATGACGAGAGACCACAAATGAGGGCTGGGGATTTAGTTTAGCTGCGTAAGTGCCTGCCTGACAAGCACAAGGTCTTAAGTTCGATCCCCGGTACCAAAAAAAAAAAAGAGAGAGAGAGACCACAAATGAAGAAACATAGCCTGTGCAGAAGACGATAACAGGACAGAGTAAAATCATGGTGTGAAGTTGAGAGCTAGGTTCTTCTCACAGGCTTTTCTTGGGGTTTCCATTCTGGCCTTGATTCCTTTCTTGCACACCTGATGACATTAGACTATTCATACAGTCTTAACCTGTGCAAGTACAAGTTTTGTTTTGCGATGCCAGTGATTGAAATCAGGACCTTGAACACACTGAGCTATAAGCCAGCCCTCCAAGAGTGCACGGCTACTGCAACTGGAGGAGTTGAGCAGAAGAGAGGGTTTCCCGTAAGTATTTTTGTTTTCTCAAGACCTTTTCCTCAAGGAAATTGCAGATTGAATGCTATAGTCCTTCCTCCTGTGGTTAAAGTGATTGATCCAGGGATCAAAAAATAATCCTAGGGACAAGATTTACAGCCAAGAAAGAATACACATATTTTAAAGTTACTAGAAAAGGTGGGGTGGGGGATCCGTTTCTGAAGTTCTGGGCTAGTCTAACCTCCTTTTTGTAAACAAAAAAAAAAGTTGTTTTTTTTTTTAAATACTGGGGATTGAACTCTCGACCTTTCTCTTACCAGGCAAGTGCTTAAGCCACTGAGCTAAGTCCCCAGCCCTATACACAAAAATTTTAAAAGACATTATTGAGACGTTTTCACATCTTCAATACTTCCTCGCAGCAGAGACTGCCCCTCCGGCAGCCAGCCAGTTCCCTAGGCCTTAGCGATAGCAGAGGACTCTGCCAAGAGCCTGCTTTTGATATATGAATTGACCAATCCTGAGCCAGAGCTCCTCTATCTGTCTCTTACACTGCAGAAGGCAGTGTTCCTCTTCTCTAACCATATCTGGCAATTAGGAATTTCCCTCAAATTTAGAGCGGTTGCTATAAGCTCTTTGACCTGCCCTGCGTTTCTCTTAGAAACTCAGGAAGGATCTGGCCTATGTTTCCATCTTGCTATGCTCCTCCCACCTGGCCAAAGGCATCCTAGGTGGCCCTGCCAGCAGCACCTCCCCCATAGGACCTGTGAGTATAAAAGACTCAGTTGTTTAGCACCTTGCCTGTGTCTCCTCTTGGAGGTGATATGACTATCACCTAAACAACACAGAGCACCTCTCCAAAAGTGAAACACTTAAGTAAGAGAAATGTTATATTTTACAGTTGCATTTTTTGTATTTCTTTTTTGTTTTGTTTTGTTCTGGTTTTGATGCAGCCCAGGCTGTTCTCAGACTCGTAATCTTTCTGCTTCAGCCTCCCAAGTGCTGGGATTACAGATGTTTACCATGGTGCCCACTGCATATTAATATTTCTGGAAGGTGAGACATCCATTATCTTGAAGTGGTCTGCTTTTACTCGTGGAAGTCATTAGCATGGGCCATTTGCACTTACATAAGGGAAATACCTTTAACCTAAAGCAGTGGTGGCAAACCCAGGGCAAGTGTGTTACTTGATTTTCTTTTAAAAAGATGTTAATGTATGAGTTGTTCTTTCTAAACCTAAAACCTCAGTATTCAGATTTAATTACAGTGTTGGAACTTTGAGATAAATAAGTAGGTTTGGGGTGCAGTTTGGGCGCTCGTCTCTAGAATTTTCAACATCACTGTCTTAAAGAAAATCGTGATATAACCCTTAACCAAAATTCAGATGTGTTGGCCTAATACACTGAAATTTATCTACTTATTAATAATATACTGTATATCTAAGGCAACACTTTGCCCTCGGAGGCAGAGGTCTTTTTTTTTCCCCTCCCATGTAAAAATACAGCCTGAAATGTTTCTTAAAATTATTTGTTTTTCAGTGATCTGTGTATGTTTTTTATGCGAGCACTGTTTCACAGGCAGTCACAAAACTGGGACCACCCTGGGAAAGATGCCAATGTAATTACCACACTCCGCACTGGAAGACAGACTGGCCAGAACCTCAGGTCAGTCACAGACAGCATTAGGTGAGCCCAGTTATCTGACCCAGAGAGAGTGCATGGCTCCTGCAACTGGAGGAGTTGAGTAAAGGAGGTGAGTGGAGGTGACTTGTCCTCTAAAGTGAAAGGTGAGTGTTTCCCCTAAGGAAAAGGCTCCTGCCTCCATCAGACATTCTAGAACAGAAATAAGCAGGCCTTGGACAGAAGAAGGAAGAAAGGACCTTTTAGACCCCTGCCTATTCCTGGCTCTCAGTTCCAAGGTGGGGCACCCTCTGGAGCTCCCTGGTAGAGAGAGACCTGGAGGGGGCAGCTCTGCTTTCTCAGAAATCTGAAGAATAACCACTTCTGGTGACAGCTGGGAGCTACTCTTTGCTTTCCATGCCTGTGGCCTCTGTGTCGTGTTAAGCTGAACAGGCTGGACTGAGTCAAGCTTTGGGGGATAAAGGGAGAAGATGAGAGCTGAGTGGTAGGGCACATGCTTAGCATATACAAGGCCCTGGGTTCAATCACTACCAATGAAAAATAAAATAAAAATTAGAACTAGGAGATTACTGTGTCCAGTGGGGTGAGACCATATGGAGAACCTGGAAGAGGTGGTAGCAAAATAGGAGCAGTGGTATTTTGAAGCAAGGACAGCTAGCGAAAATGAGAGTAATTTCCAGGGAGACCTGTGGTAGGAAGATCCCTAACCATTCCTGGGGGAGTCCCCAAAATCCCTGAGTAAGAAAATTCTCTTGCCATGTACACCAGGGACAAAGATTGAGTCTGACAGGTTGATCAAAAAAAATGACCACAGCGTGTCACTTAGAAAAGTCCTGCTGGTTCTTTTCCATCATCACTAGGGCAAAAGGTTTTAAAACTGACTCTTAGTCAAAGTGACATGTGACCTCACAAACCAATAGCTTGGCTCTACATTTTGCTAGGGACTAAGCAAGAGCACTGATAAGAAGGCTCCCAGTGGAACCCTGCCACTCTAGCTGCCAAAATGGCTTCCTGTCCACTGCTGGGGCTACTTGTTCCCTAGTATCTGTCAGTGATTCTGACTGGTATGCACTCCCTGTCTCACTGGTATTCAGGGTATTTTATGCAGCACGCAGTAGACTTTAAGGAAATCCAACTGGCAAGTTTGGATTTTAGTAAGATTAATGTCTTAATTTTTTTTTTCTTTGCAATATGGAGATTGAACCCAGGGCCTTCTAACTGACTTACATCCCTGGCCCTTTTTGTCCTTTAGCCATGGAATCTCTTTAAATCAACTAAATTGCCCAGGTTGGGCTCAAATTTCTGATTCTCCTGCCTCTGCCTCCCAGAGTACTAGATTATAGGAATATGCCACCACTCCTCATATATTTGAGTTTATTACTGCTTGCTTTCTTTCTCTTTTGGTACTGGGGATGGAACTCATGACCTCACGCTTGCCAAGCAGGCACTTATGCCACTGAGCTGTATCCCCAGGCCCTATTACTGCCTTCTTATTTGTATTTGTATTTGTATTTTCTCCTTGCCATTCTTACCTGTTACATCCTTTTTCTCCCTTCTCATTTCTTGCCTAATGTTAGATTGATAGTTTCCTATGTTCCTACTTCTTTTTCTCTGCTGGTTAGAAGCTTTAGATTGTTTCTATATTTTAGTGATTTTCCTTACAGTTTTAACATTCATATTCACTGTAACTATTACAAAATCTAGAGTTATTCAGTATTTCTATCCTCATTTTAAAAACATCTCAGCAAGATCTACCTCCATGATTGCTGTTTATCTGAAGTTATAGTATCAACTTATTTCAAAAACTGTTTTACTCAAAAAAAAAAAAATTCTTGCTGGGAGTGGTGACACATGCCTAAATCCCAGCTAAATCCCAGCCCTCCGGACGCTGATGCAAGAGGATCATTGTGAGTTTGAGGCCAGCTTGGGCTACATAGTGAGTTCAAGGCCAACTTGAACTGGATAGTGAGGCCCTTATTGTTATAAAAATAAACCTACCATGAAACTTGCC
Organism: Dolichotis patagonum; assembly: GCA_004027295.1. Lineage (NCBI taxonomy): Eukaryota > Metazoa > Chordata > Mammalia > Rodentia > Caviidae > Dolichotis > Dolichotis patagonum. Next base: position 57,204 of record PVJX010000967.1, read on the forward strand.
ATTTTAACCATTTTTTTAAGACAGAGTCTTGCTATGTAGTTCAGGCTGGCTTTGAACTCACAGTGATCCTCCTGCCTCAACCTCCCCACCATTTTAACTGTTTTTAAATGCGCAGTTCAGTGGCATTAGGTGCATTCACTTTATAGTACAACTACCACCATCCTGTATTTCCCAAACTTTTCATTTTATAAAACTAAAACTATGTACTCATTAAACAGTAATTCTTCATTTCCCATTCCTGCAAAGAACTACACTGTATCTTTGGAGGGTGTTGGGGAATCTAACACACATACACATATATGGTATAATATACATCCAAAAACATGCACATGCATGCACTCATGTTTTATTTATTCATATAAATGAATATAAACCATATGGTCATTTGGTTTATTTCTACTTTTTGACTATTAGAATAATGCTGCTATGAACATTGGTGCACGAATATCTGTTTAAATCCTAGATTTCAATTGTTATGGGTATTTAGCTAGAGTGAAATTATGTAGCTCACAGATAATTCTATAATATTTTGAAGAACTCAACTCTTTTTTTAGTATGGTGCTGGGGATCTAACTTAGGACCTTGCATACCAGGCAAATAATATTTTACTGAGAAACACTCCCAGCCCTATTTCTTTTACCTTATATCTTCCTTCCAAATGATAGTTTTTCCTCCCCACTCCTTCTCAGTACTGGGAGTTGGTACTAGACGTTGAACCCTGAATCTCACACACGATAGGAAAGTGCTGTACCACTGTGCTATATCTCTGTCTCTACTTATTTTTTACTTTGAGCTAGAGTCTTGTCAGTTTGTCCAAGCTGGCCTCAAATTTATGATCCTCCTGCTTCAGTCTCCTGGGTATCTGGGATTATAGGCATATGGCACTATGTCAGCAAGATTATTCTCTTTATCTCTTGCTGTTTTCATCAGTTTTATCAGCATGTCCCTTGATGTAGCTTTCTTATTGTTCCTCCTGCTTGAGGTTCATTGAGATTCCTGAATAGGTTTCTCAAATTCGAAGTGTGTGTGTGTGTACGTGCACACATGTGCTAGAGATTGAACCTGAGGCTTCATGCATGTTAAGCAGATAGTCTACCATTGAACTATACTCCCAAACCATCTAATTAATTAATTAGGTTAGTCGATTGGTTTTTGGGACAAAAACCTCTCACTATATATTCCAAGGTGGCCTTGAGCTCACTGTGTAGCCCACACTGGCTTTGAACTCATGGCAATCCTCCTGCCTCAGCCTCCTGAATGCTGTGATTACAGGCAGGTGCCACTATGCCCAGCTCCAACCCTTCAAATTTGAAGAATTTTTTTTCTGGCCCCAGGAATCAAATATAGAGTCTCACACATGCTAAAGGCATGTTCTGTTACTGGCTATATATTGAACTTTTCATTTTTGATGTTGTATTTTTCCTCTCTACGAGTATAATTTTTTTATTTCTTTTTTTTTCTTTTTGCCATGATCATGCTTTTCTCTATCTTCTTGAATATAGAAATATGTAGCAACCATTTAAACAGTCTCATTTATAAATTCTTTTATCTGTATCATTTCTGGAACAACTCTATTAGTTGATTTTTTTTTCTTGTTAGGCATCATGTTTTCCTGGGTTTTTTTTTTTTGTTTGTTTGTTTATTTATTTATTTATTTATGTCTTTTTGAGACAGGGTCTCACTGTGCAGTTCAGGCTGGCTTTGAGCTCACTTTGTAGCTCAGGCTGGTCTCAAAGGTACAATGAATCTCTGGCCTCAGCCTCCTCAAGTGCTGGAATTACAGGCGTGTTCCACTATACCTGGCTTAACTTTTCCTGTTCTTTGCAAACCTAATCATGTTTTACTTACTTATTTTTTTGGTGCCAGGAGTCTAACTCAGGACCTCTCACTTTCCAGGCAGACACTGTGTCACTGAGCTTAAACCCCAGGCCCTGTAATGTTTTATTGAATAACAGACACTGTAGACTTTATTGTTGTATGCTCGATTTTTAAATATTCATTTGACTATTGTGAGCATTTTTTCCTAAAGTGTAGCAATGTTTCTTGAAAGCAGTTTGATCTTTTTGAGACTCAGTTTTAAGTGCTGTTGAGGTAGACCCAGAACAGACTTTAGGACTACTGTCTCCTCTGTGTACTGAGTAGCTTTCCGAGGACCCTGTGCACTGGGAAGACTCTCCTGTCTGCCTTGTGGGAAGACAAAGTATTCCTAGGTTTTTATGCATGTTGGAAGATTGATGCACCTACTCTCTGTCTCTCTCTCTGTCTCTCTCTCTGTCTCTCTCTCTCTCTTTTTTTTTTTTGGTACTAGAAATCAAATTCAAGACCTTGCACTTACCAGGCAGGCGCTGCGCCACTGAGCTGTTCCGCAGCCCTGCACCCAATCTTGTTAAACATTTTTATTCCCAGTCTGTGGTTATTAAACAAGAAGTACTTCTTACAGTTCTGGAGGCTGGAGGACCCAGGGGCTGAGGAGGCACATCTGATGGGGCCTTTGTAGACTCTTTGCATAAATGGTTACCTCAGCACTCAGCCCTCCACTTGAGAAGCCCCTTCCGCACCTCTCCTCTCTTCCTCTCTGTGTGGCTCCATCCTCTTTGGTATTCTTCCCTGAAAATGCAACTGCTGTAAGGTGGGTGTGGTGGTGCGTGCCTGTAATCCCAGCATTTGGGAGGCTGCGGAGTTCTAGGCCAGGCTGGGCTGCGTAGTGAGTTTGGGGCCAGCTTGGATAATACAGCAAGACCCTATCTCAAAAATAAATATGTAAATAAATAACAAAAAAACTGAAGATGTAGCTGCCTTGGCCTCCCTGAGTTCCAATCCCTCTGCCCCCTTATTTTGAAACAGAATCTTGCTAGGTCATTCAGGCTCGTTCTGAACTCAGTGTGTAGCCCATGCTGGCCTTGAACTCACAGCGATCCCCCTGCCTCAGCCTCCCAAGTGCTGGGATTACAGACATACACCATCACATGGGGTTCCAAACTCTTGTCTTCGCAGTGAGTGATGTTGTCAGGCTCTGTTGAGGTTCCCTGTCTTACACAGTGACGTGGATACTCTTTCTAGGTAGTAAGCTAGGAATTCAGAGGGTTAATTTCATTTGTTTCTTTTATCTCAGGAATTTCTATCCTGCATTGCCTAGTGTCCAACGTCTGAAGACGGTTATTTTATATAATTGGTCCAGCTTTCTACATGTTTAAGGGAGGTGGATAATTGTGGTTCCTGTTTGCACTGTCATGGTCAGAAATAAGAGTTTCCCAAGCACTTTTTTTTTTTTTGTACTGGGGATCAAACTCACGACCTTGTGCTTGCAGGCAGGTGCTTAAGCCGCTGAGCTAAATCCCCGGCACTTCCCAAGCATTTTTAAAAATCGTTACTTATAAATGCCTTTCAAAGGCATTTCAAAGTGAAATTGAGTGAAATTTTAATCCCTGAGTTATTTCTGGAATGTCAAACTATATTTCACCTTTGCTTTTTAAGATTTTTTGTTTATTCAAACATTTTGTGTGTGCATGAAAGAGCATATTTTACTGGGAAGCAGACAGCAAACCTGACAGCAGGTGCACACAAAGGCCTTCCGGTGGGCCTTCTACACGCCACACTGCAGAAGGTACGTACATTTCCCTGTGACAATCAGCTGCAGCGTGGCTTCTCTCAGGGAACCTTCCCAGGAACTGGGAAAAGCCCCAGCTTCTTTCCTGAAAGCAACTGTGGTTCAATGGAGATAGTCTCTCAAGGGTGCCTTCTTGTTTCTTACAAAGAACATTTTTTATTTTAAGATGTTTTGAAGTCTTTGTTGGTTTCTTTTCTGCTAGGTTCTCTCAACGCTATGAGACCAGCTTCTGTATACACTGCCTTGGTATTGGCACTGAAGAATTCAACCTTTGCCAGCAACCAGATTGTTGTCATCGGCCAGTATCCTCCTGCTTGTGTGAGTCTGAGAGATGTGCTTGGGCCGGGGATTTAGCTTAGTGGCTTAAGCACCTGCCTGGCAAGCACGAGGTCATAAGTTCAATCCCTGGTACCAAAAGAAAAAAAGAGAGATGTGCTTCTTGGTCTTTTCATCAGGCAGGGGGATCTCCATTTTCTTTCAGGGTGCCCTGTCTGATCAGCGCTGGAGCCCAAGTTTCTATTTGGTTTGTGGGGCTGATAACCTTCATGTCTCCCCTTCACTCAAATCCATCCAACCAATTCAAAAGTTCCAACATTGTTCGCTGAATTTCTTTCTCACCTTCAGAGTTTGAATTGTATCTTTTAGTTCCAGTGGCACTGATTTCATCAATAAAAAGGATGCATGGTGTGCAACTCCATGTATGAATTTGGGCCCATCACCCAGGTACTTCTTGAAAAGTTCAGAGCCAGCCACTCTCAGGAAAGTGGCTGAGGTTTGGTTTGCTGCTATTTGGCCAACAACATTTTACCTGTGACAGGTAGGCCATAGAGAATGACCCCTAGGGGGCTTCCTACCTATCTCCTCATAATGTTCTACCTGTCTCCTCATAATATTCTGGACTGGTCTCAATTTCCTGGACTTGGTTGTCCAACCAGAAATATTTTTGTTGTTGTTGTTGTTGTTGTGTGTATGTTTAAATTAAAAACTATGGGGTTTTTTGTTTGTTTCATTTTTTCAAGACAGGGTTTCCCTATGTCGGTCGGGCTGGCCTTGAACTCACGGAGATCTCTTGCCTCAGCCTCTTGAATGCTGGGATTATAGCTGTCCACCACCACACGTGGCTTCCAACCAGCAATATTGGCATGGGTTTCCACCCCTATCGCTGTGATCAGGGGACCTGTGTTGTCCATTCGCACCCCCCTCACGGCACGTAGCCTATGGTTCAGCAGAACAAGTTGGCCTGCTTCCAGCAGATCCCTGTCCACCATGCAAGGAAGCTGACATAGTGTCCAGAGCCCACAGATGTAACCACAATGGTATGACTGTCATCAGTGACCACTGCCAAGCTTCTTGCAGACATTGGGGTTCCCCTCAGGTCACTCACCTTTGACCGCCTCCTTTCATTTTTCCTCTAATCATGTCATTTGTTCTGATTTCTTTTTTCTTTCTTTTTTTGTTATTGTTTTTAAAGATAGTCTCACTTTGTAATTCAAGGTGGCTTTGAACTCACTGTGTAGCCCAAACTCACCTGGAACTCACCTGCCTCAGTCTCCCTAGTGCTGGGATTACAGGTGTGCACCACCATGCCTGGCTTCAGTTTCACCTTCACCTTCTTTTTTTTTTTTTTTTTTTTTTGTTGTTGTTGTTGTTTCATAGGAATCCCCATCCCAACTCTGATAGCTTCCTTAACTTTCTTTTTGTCCTTGAACTTGAACAAAAACCCTTTTGATGTGTTTACATTGTGTGTCTCAGCCCATTTTCTGTCATTACAGATTAATATTGCTGAGACTAAATAATTTGTAAAGATACTCATTTTTTACAGATCTGATGCCTTGGAAACACATGGCAGTGAAAGAACATCTTTACAGAATGGGCCTTCTTGCTGCTTCTGAATGTCCACAGAATTCTAAGACAGCACAAGATGTCACATGGGAAGGGCCCTCATTCAAAAGACAGAGCCAAGCTGGCTTTTATGACAGACCTGTCAAGGCAAACCATTGGTCCATTAATGTAGTCACTTGTTCATAAGGGCAGAGCTCTCATTACCTAATCATCTTTTAAAAGTCTCACTGCATAATTAGGAACTAAATTTCAGCCAGAGTTGGGCTTGGTGGCACATGTTTATAATCCTATCATTTTGGGAGGCTGAGTCAGGAGAAACCCAAGTTTGACTTCAGCCTGGGCAACTTACCCTGTCGCAGCAAAGGACTGGGGATGTATCTTAGTGTGAAGGCTCTGAATTAAATCCTCAGTACCAAAAAAATTTACTTGTTTCACCCTGAGGGTTTTTTAAAATTAATTAATTAATTTAGTTTTTGTTTGACACTGAGGATCGAACTCACAACCTCATGCTTGCCAGGCAGGTACTGTGCCACTGAACTATATCCCCAGGCCCTCACCCTGATTTTTGGTACAGACATTCAAATAACAGGAGTGTGTTCTATCAATACTAAAAATTTCTGAGTGTGGTGGAACATGCCTGTAATCCTTAGCACTTGGGAGGCTGAAACAGGAGGAGCATCACAAATTCAAGGCCACACTGAACTACATAGCAAGACCTTGTCAACAAAAAAACAACAAAACATTTAAAAGCTTACTTTTAAAATTTGACAATTTATGTCTTTTGTCAATATTTAAGTATTCTGAACCAGGCATGGTGGTGCACCCCTGTAATCCCAGCACTCAGGAGGCTGAGGCAGGAGAATCTTTGTCAGTTTGAGACCAGCCTGGGCTACAAAGTGAGCTCAAGGGCAGCCTGGACTGCATAGCAAGACCCTGTCTCATAAAGACAAAACCAAAACCAAAAAACCTTAAGAATTCTTAGCGGGGCGTATTGGCACACACCTGTAATCCCAGCACTGGGGAGCTGGAGGCAAGAGGATCACTGTTAGTTTGAGGAAGGCCTGAGCTCATGAGTTCAAGGTCAGCCTAAATTACACATTGAGATCCTGTGGAAAAAAAAAAATCTTGAACCAGCCTGCTGCCCTGGTAAGTGGCTGTGGTCTGGCAAGCCACAGCCACCCCAGTGCGAGGAGAAGCAGCAGCATCTCCTGAGATCCGCACCATGTTGGAATTTAGGGCACTAGGAAACCCAGCAACCCACTGGCCACCCTGGTAAGCAGCTGTGAGTCTACTGGTGCATAGGCTGAAAATCAAACATCCCATCCCCTCTCCCCATCTCTGTTAGCAAGTGGGAGCCAGAGATCTGAGCATCTCTTGGGAGGTTGCCCATATGTAATACAGCCAATAACGGGGATTTCCTTCCACCATCTCTTTGAAGGCCAATATTTTTATCACTGTTTTGCTTTGTCCTGATTAATGGTATTGCTCTATTCAATATTGTGTTTTGATAAGTTCTATAATATTCTGTATTTCCTTTGATTTTGCTACACCTGATTGAAAGAACTATTGTGAAGATAACAAGATATACTATGGTACCTATTACTGTTATCCTGGTAACCTGCTGTGAAGTTCTGTACCAATTTCACTACACTGTCTCAATTGGCTTTATTCCATTCTGTTCTGTTGTATTTTACTACCTTCAAATTAACAAAAAATTTTTAAAAAACCATTCCTTTCTATTATGTTTCAGACATTGCTTTGCCATCATTCTTTTTCTTCTAGAATTACTCTTATACACTTTGAGTCTCACAATCTATTCTCCCTCTCTCTTAACTACACACATACAGACACAGACACACATGTGCATACACACACACACACACACATTGTATTATCACTGTGCTTGTATTCTGGGTAAATTAATCTCTTCCCTTCATAGCACTTTTTATTAAATCTTTATTTTTGCTTATTTTTATTAACTTTGTGTCTCTCAGTGCCAAGAAAATCAGGTAAGAATTTCCTTTCTATGCTTTTGGAGAAGTCTCTTCCCTTTCTCCCCAAGCTTTCTCTAATAATAAGCCACACAGCTGGGCACGATGGTTCATGCCTCTAATCCCAGTACTCTGGGAGGCTGAGGCAGAGGAATCACAAATTCCTTAGTGAGGCTTTGTTTCAAAGTTAAAAATAAAATAAAAAAAGGCCAGGTGTGTAACTCATTTCAAAGGCCCATGATTCTATCCCTCACATAGCTTAATTAATTAAATTTTAAAGAGTAAAAAATAAATAAGCGTTAGAGATCGGCTTCTTTCCCTAGTTTTCTCATTTACTTTCTGAAGAATGTCCTCTCTCTGCTTGGAAAAAAATCGTTGCTCTTTTTTCCCAGGTATAGCAAATTTTGTAATTACAAAGATTGAACTTAAACCACAGAACCAGAGGGGAAGCAAAGAGAACAGTAATGTCGGTGTTGGTAATCTTCAGCTCTCGCTGCTGAAGAGTGGGACATCGTCCCAAAGCTTGGAATGAAGAACCATAGATGTTCTAGTCCAAGTTCCTGTCTTGCAATACTGGAAAGTGAGAGAAAAAGAATGTTTGGTCTTAGAGGCTTCTTCATTAACTGTTCATTGAATTTCTATTTATCCTTTAGAACCAAGGTCAACCTTCTTCCCTGGAAAAACTTAGGTATTAGTTGCCTATGTCTGCTGTAATAATCGCCATGGACTTGGGGGTTTCAAACCCCACAGATATGGTTCAGAGGCCAGATAACTACAATTAATTTCACTCTCTAAAGCAGAGATATCAGCCATGCATGGTGGCTCATGTTTGTAATCCTAGCACTTGGGAGGCTGAGACAGGAAGACTGCTGCAAGTTTGAGACCAGTCTGGGCTACATAGTGAGACCCTGTCAGAAAAAAAAAAAAGTTTTAGCATAGTGCTTCATTCTGCAGGTAAGATAAAATCTGTCTCTTGCTTTTCTAGCTTCTAGTAGCTGCCTGCATTCCTTGGCATCATTTGTCTTTTGCCTCAGTAGTCATATTTCCTTCCTTTCTATGGTCAAATCTTCTTACAAGGACATTAACAATCACATTTAGAGCCGCTCTGAGAATTCAGGCCAACCTTCCCCATTTCAAAATCCTTAAACATGTGCAAAATTCCTTTTGCCATATAACATTTACACACTCCAGGGATTAAAATGTGGGTGTCTCTGGGCAGCTGTTATTCAACTCAACAGACCTTCCCAGGTAATGTTCCCCACCTGAAGAAAATAGAGCTCTTTTTACCCAGTGCACATATAGTGACTCCTCCACCTATGATGAAGTTACACCCTGATAAGCATGATAAATTGAAAATATCATACATAGACTGTGCTTACCACACTTAGTTCACAGCTTAGCAGACAGTGCACTGTGGAGTGTCAGTTTTCATCCTTCATGACCCTGTGGCTCGCTGGGAGCTCTGCTCAGCATTGGGAGAGACTGGTTTGCAGCTATCACTAGCCTGGGGGAAAAAATCGAAATTCAAAAGGTGACATACAGTTTCTACAGAATGGGTATCACTACTTGGACCGCAACTCAAAAATCCAAAAGCTATAAAGTGAACCATCATAAGACAAGGACTGTGTTTTATATTTTTGTGCTATTATAGACCAAACCCAAGACCTACATCCCTAATCCTTTTTATTTCAAGATTAGGTCTAGCTAAATTGCCCAGGATGACCTTGAATTTATGATGATCCTCTTACTTCAGCCTGGAGTAGCTGAGATTACAGGTATGCACCATCATGCCTCACTTGTGTGGAGTTACATATTTTTATTAGTAGTAGTATTTTGTTTTGAGATAAGCTGTTTCTATGAAGTTCAGGCTGGCTTTGAACTCACTATGTAGTGCAGAATGGCCTTGAACTCACGGTGATTCTCCTTCCTTGCCCTCTGAGTGCTGGGATTACAGGCTTGTTCCACTGTGCCAGCAATTATTTTGTATTTTTTGAGACAGTTTCTCGCTAAGTCACTAAATTGCCTAGGCTAAGCTAAAATTTGCAGTCCTCCTGCCTCAGGCTCCCAGAGTGCTGGGATTAGAGACATCTACCAGTATGCTCAACTGTCTGTCTCGTTTCTTTTTAGCACTAGTAGTCTTATGTATGAATTTAATACCATTTATGTTTTCATTGTACTGAACAAAAATCTTATTTTTTTTCTAAGTTTGGCAATCATGAATAAAGCTCCTTCTTTTTTTTTTTTTTATACCAGGGATTGAACTCATGACCTCACGCTTGCCGGACAGGCACTTAAGCCACTGAGCTAAATCCCCAGCCCAAAGCTCCTTCTCAATAAACACTCATATGAGGATTTTGTGTGGGCAAAAATTTTCATTCCCTTTGGGTAAATAGCAACAAGGACAACTGCTAGATCATATAGTAATAGAATGGTTACTGTTTTTTATTTTTATTTATTAAATATGCTAGGGATTGAACTGAGGGCCTTGTGAATGCTGTGCAGTTAGGTGCACTATCATTGAGCTGCATCCCCAGCTGCAAGTATGTTATTTTTGTAAGAAACTACTCAAGTGTTTTCTGAAGTGATAGTACCATTTCACACTCCCACCACAATAAAAGAGTTCCTGTTGCTTCACATCCTCACCAGCATTTGGTGTTGTCAGTATTCTGGAATTTGGCTATTCTAATTAGGCATGTGTTCCTGGCTTTTGACTCAGCAATGCCATTTTTAAAAACATGTAACCATAGTTTTCATAAGTAAGTAAAGTTGTGCACAGCAGAATATTCATTGCAACATAATAATAATACATGTTGGAAAGTATTACAATGTCCACAGGAGTTTACTAAATGTTGGCACCTTTGGAAAATGAAATACTTTATTGGTAGAGTAAAAATGAAAATAGTAGTTACAATATTAGTGTTACATGTGCCATCATGGAAAAAAATGAAAAGAGTAAACTGAAGAAGCTGATGCAGCATAAACTTACTCTTAAATCATATATACATAATATTAATATGTACATAGAAAAAGAAACACAGGGGCCAGGGATACGCTCAGAGGCACAACTGCCTGCCTGTCAAGTGCAATATTCTGAGTTTGATTCCTGGTTAAAAAAAATAAAAGAAAAACAAACATGGATAAATAGATAGCAAAACCAATTATTAAACTACAGTACTCCGAAAAAGGTAATTGAAGAGGCCTTTAGAAAATGGAGATATTGTACGCTCTTGGGTAGGAAGAACCAATATAGTGAAAATGGCCATACTTTCAAAACTGTTATATAGGTTCAATGCAATCCTAACCAAAATTCCATTAGCGTATCTTACAAACTCGAGAAAACAATCATAAAGTTCATCTGGAACCAGAAGAGACCTAGACTAGCTGCCTGCCTGGCAAGCGCGAGGTCATGAGTTTGATCCCTGGTACCACGAAAGAAAGAAAGAAAGAAAGAAAGAAAGAAAGAAAGAAAGAAAGAAAGAAATTATACTATAAAGCTATTGTGATAAAAGAAAAAAAAAGTGTGGTACTGACAAAAACAAAGACAAAAACAGACCCAAAGATCAGTGTAACAAATTAGAAGATACAGAAAATCCAGACATACTAAGCCACTTTATCTTTGACAAAAGTGCCAAAAACATTCACTGGAAGAAAGATAGCATTTAAAAAAAAAAAAAAAAAAAAAAAAAGAAAGAAAGAAAGATAGCATCTTTAATGGTACTGGAAAAGCTGGCTCTACACATGGAAAAGATGAAAACTGGATCCATTAGTTTTCATCATGTACTAAGCTAAAATCAGAATGGATCAAAGATCTTAATTTTTTTTTTTTTTTGTACCGGGGATCGAACTCACGACCTCACACTTGCCAGGCAGGTGCTTAAGCCACTGAGCTAAATCCCCGGCCCAAAGATCTTAATATTAAAGCAGAAACATTACATCAGCTGGAAGATAGAGTAGGTAAAACTCTTGAAGACACAGGGGTAGGCAAAGACTTTATGAACAAAACCCAGGTTGCACGGGAACTATCACAAAGAATCAACAACTGGGATCTCACCCTACTGAAAAGCTTTTGCACAGCAAGAGAAACCACCAACAGAGTGAAGAGACAACCCACAATGTGGGAGAAAATCTTTGCCAGCTGTTCCTCAGAGAAAAGATTACTATGGAAAACATACAAAGCACAAAAAAAATCAGTACTCCCCGATGTAAAGATCCAATCCAAAAATGGTCATCTGAGATAAAATACACACTTCTCAGAGAAAGAAATACAAATATCAAATAAATATGTGAAGAAGTGGTCAACATTACTGGTCATTTGAGAGATGCAAATTAAAACAACACTAAGATTGCACCTCATCCGAGAAAGAATAGCTACTATCAAGAAATCAAGCAATAACAAATGCAAATAAGCTGCGGGGAAAAAGGAACCCTTCTCCACTATTGGTGGGAATGCAGATTGGTGCAACCACTGTGGAAATCAGTGTGGAGATTCCTCAAAAAATTAAGACTAGAGGTCACATTCAAGCCAGCTATTCCCCTTCTAGGTCTCTTCCCAACAGAATTAAAAACATCATACCATGACGATATATGTGCACCCATGTTTATAGCAGTACAGTCTGTAATAGCCAGATATTGGAAACAACCTAAATGCTCATCAACTGAGGAATGAATAAAAAAGATGTGGTATTTTTATACAATGGAGTACTATTCAGCCATAGAGGAGGAAAAACTGGAGACTTTCATAGGTAAATGGATGCAACTTGAGAACACACTCAATGAAATAAATGACACATGTAAACATCATATTAGTGTGACAAGCTGAAAGAAAAAACATGTATATGAAAAATAGTTAAGATAGTTATACTACTTATTTCTCTGAGTTCACTGAAGAAAAAGATTTGTGCTGGTATTGTTCAGACAATTGAATGCAGATGTCTTGAGCACTGGGTGAATGATTTGAGGATGACAATGTGCAATGTATGTACCACTATTGCCCCCATTGACGTGCTTTGAAATTTTGTCTTCTTCTTTTTATCCTTGAAATAAAATGGATTTGAAAATAAAAGAAAAAATTAAAAAGAAAAAAAGCAATTATTTGGGGGAAGTAGGATTATACTAAATTTCACTTTTGGTAATTAATTTTTGTGATCATTATATTAAATGAACCTATGTCATAAGGGAATTAAAACTGTGCCTAGTTTGCTTAATTTGCTATGTAAATATTGTTATACTAAAAGTTTCAAAATACTTTTTTTACATGTATTGATTACTTTTATAAGTGTGAAAAAACAAATGAGTTGGTGGTAGTATTTGTAGACAGTACTTATCATTTTATGCAGAAACATGTCCAAATATCTTATCTTTCACAAAGGAGCCAAACACGTTCACTGGAAGAAAGATAGGAAAATACACTCCTTTTTTTTTGTTTGTTTTTTTTAAATCGGTACCAGAGATTGAACTCACAACCACATGCTTGCAAGGTAGGCGCTTATGCCGCTTAGCTAAATACCCAGCCCTGTACTTAACATTTTAAACGTGAATGAAGCTGGCTGTGTTGGCACATGCCTATAATCCCAGCACTTGGAAGGCTGAGGTGGGAGTTCAAAACCAGCCTGGGCTACAAAGTGAGCTCAAGGCCAGACTGAACTGCATACTGATAACCTGTCTCAAAAAGGAAAAAAAAAAAAAAAAAAAAAAAAGTACATGAAAGGTTAAAAATAAGAAGAGAGCTTCAGGCTGCCAAAGAGTCCTCTGTGCACATTTGAATAAAAGGAATCCCAGCTACTTGGGAGGCTGAAGCAGAATGGCAAGTTTGAAACCAGCCTGGGCAACTGTGGAGACATCCATCTCCTGCCTTCTAATCCATAACAGACAGACAGACAGACAGACAGAGACTGGTCAGAGAGAGAAAAGAGAGGGAGCAAGAAAGGTTAGTAATACTAAAACCTCATAAAAGAATGGAAATCATGATGACGACATGAAGTGATATTTAATTAATGTTTACCATGGCTCAGGTGTTCTGGTTGTTTTGAAGCCTAGGAAAAGGTTAATCTGGAGAGCAGAGCAAAGTCTTTTCCTTTGAGTTTACAATAAAGATGTGTCACCTTAGCTCCAAAATGGTTACATTTGGTAGGTAAATGAATTTTTAAAATCCAAAATAAGGTCCAAAACTTTCATCAGATTTCTAAAACGGGTGTTTGAGTTCTTTCAAAGGTAAAATAACCCCAGGAGGGGTGAAAATTTCATTTTGAAAACTAATAGCTTGAGGCAGAGATGAGAAAATCTATTTTCCAAAACTCTGATGACTGACCTATCCTTCTGACTCCCTAACGGCAGAATCAACCCCCACCCTTCAAGCTTCGCGGGTAATTTTTGCACATCACTGGTTACCCACAACCTATCTTCCTTTCCACTTCCTCTCAGTCTAAATTCTTCCAACCTTTTTAAAGGAAAGCTTTGATGAATTTGATTCAATTCTAGATGTAGCTTATTCATTAATTTCGATAAACAGTGTAATGCCTCGGATTTAGGTGGGTTTCTTTTTTTTTGCATTTGTCTTCTATCACTGAATAATTTGAGTTCATTCTTAGGAAGACCAAATAGACATCTGTGAAAACCTTTTGTAAAGTTTCCGCAAATACTGCTACGCAACGCGTTAACTATTGACATTCAATGCTGAGGTTTTTTTTTTTTTAAACCTTCCTGAAGAATTGGTGTCCAGAGCACTCTCTCGTCCCCAAATAGTGAAGGTGAGATCCATCCTCGGACTGAAGGTAGATCCTTCGCTCCTTTTGTCTTTCCGTGGCATTAGAACTGTCATGGCGCCTATCTAGAAGAGCGAAAAGGCCTCCACTTCGTCCAGCAGGGTCACGGAGAGCACCTGGACTCTGTGGAGGGATGGACAAGAGACTCGTCCCGCAGAGGACCTAAACGCCGAGCCCTCTGCCGAGTGTCTGCCCCAGCGGCGCAAGGGGAGCAGACCCGGCTGAAGCCCAGCCGGCAAGCGACCGTCTGCGGGCACCGCCCCCTGCCGCCGCGTCCAATGGAAGTCCGGCCGCGGCGCGGCACCGCCCATCTGTTGGTCCGGACGCCGCGAGGGCGGGGCCCGCAGTTCGGTTGCGCTGCGGAGCGCAGCTGTGAAGGAGTCGCTGTGATCCGGGGCCCCGGAACCCAAGCTGGAGCAGAAGCGCAGGCTGCGGGCGTGGAGTCGGGAGGTGAGCGTCCGGGGAATGAGGCCTAGGAGGGAGGCTCGCGGGAGGACAAAACGATCGCCCAGCGCCCGCGACGGAGGGACCTGGCAGGCGAGGGCTGCAGGCAGCCCTGCTCCCTCGACAGCCAGGCCCGGCCCATCCCAGCCCGCGGGAGCGCAGGGGCTGTCTGGGCCTCACATACGCTCCCTTCTCCCGGTGTGGCGGAGACGGCGGCCTGGAATTCTGCGGGCGCGGGTCGGGAGGCCCCGGCGTTCGCTTGGAACTCCGGCAGCGAGAGGCGGGGCCCGCGCGGGGGCGGGGGCGGGGGCGGCGGTCGCGGCCCGCGGCCTGCGGAAGGAAACACCGCGTCCCAGTCCGGCCTGCTCGCGGGGCGGCGCCACGATGCGCGGGGGCGTGGCCTGCGGCTTGACGGCGCAGGGGGCCGGCCTTTGATGAGGTGGCCGCCGCGCGCGGCCAGGCCCCGCGCGCCCGCTGGCTGCAGCCAGTGGAGACCTCGCAGGGCGACCTGTTGGAGTGGGGCGCGCCGAGGCCCTTCTTCGTCCTCGGAGCTGCTTTCTTTGCGACTGGACAGCTGCAGGCCTCAGAGGCCGTGTCGGGTGTGCTCGGGTTGAAGACCGCGAGGCCTGTGGCTGCGAGCGATTGCAGAGGCGTTGACAGCAGAGGGTTGCATTGTGAAGTCCTGGAGCTTGCGTGAAAGTACGAGAGAACACAACTTTGCAGGACCGCTGCCGACACTGCGCCGCAGTGAACGTGCTGTGTGCCTCAGGGTTGCTGGAGGCAGCGAGGAGACAGTCATAGATGTAAATGGGCTTTCCCTTGTGTGATCTTTATTAAGCCTCCAGGCGACCCTGAGGCAGAACTGTCTGGGTTGCAAAAGTTTCTTCAGTAGGAGGATCTTGGTCGTTACCCTCGTTTCGCCTGCTGGGACAAGACTGGGGAGGGAGTACCACGCGCATGCAAGGGCATCTCTCTTTGGATAAGGCTTGACTTTTCCTGTGGTGCCCAACTGTGGATTTGTTGTCTGTGTCTTGAGTCCAGTTTAGATTCCATTGGCTACAGTCTTCCTGTATTAAAATTCCACCTGTATCTCTTGTTGTAATCTAGCTGGAAATTTTACTTAACTGTTCAGAATTTAGGTGAATTCTGTGAATACAGCTGCTCTAGGACGTAGCTGATACAGACTTTCTTATTTTAGTATTTTTAATCTACCTTTTCTGGTAGACTGTTGATACATGCAGATATCTTTGCTGGTTGAGTTGACTGGTGGGTAGCAAGGACCTAGAAATTAACATGGGTTGGGCCGGGGATTTAGCTCAGTGGCTTAAGCGCCTGCCTGGCAAGCGCGAGGTCGTGAGTTTGATCCCCGGTACCAAAAAAAAAAAAAAAGAAATTAACATGGGAAAGAATACCTTGCCAGGGTTTTGTTTTTTTGGTAGTCATTTGTTGCTGTTTGGTATTTACTAGAGTGTCACTTAACAAAAATCTTCTCTTCTGACTTACATTTTAGAAGCTTTAATCCGTGTGGATGAAATGAAAGCTGAAAGCTTGAAGCCTAGATCTGCCTTGAATTTGTGGCACCATGAGTGGGCATTTCATTTATTTTGTTTATTATTATATCTTAAGCACCTTCCTAGTGGGTGGCCCCCAATAAGTGCATAGTAAACATTTGTTGAATGAGTGAAGGAAAAACGATGTTGCTGATACCCATTTGCTGCATATAGGGAAGGTGAGCTCAACAGGGGTGAAGTCATTAACCACTTCCAGTTACCTATCAGGATTATTCTGTGTGTAGGAGGGATGGCTAGTGAATGTCAAGGTTAGTTTAAGTTGGAAAAGTGAACTGAGGGTTTCATCTGGCTGGCTGAAGGTGGTACAATCCAGCCCTAGGGCTGGCTCAGTGGAACATTTTGGAGCCTGGAGTCAACTGTTTTTTGTTAGTTTGTTTGTCTTTTTGAGACAGTGTCTTGCTATGCTGTTCAGTCTGACCTTAAGCTCACTTCGTAGCCCAGGCTGGTCTCGAACTGGCAATGATCTTCCTGCCTCAGCCTCCTGAGTGCTGGGTAGAGTCAACTGTTCTTAAGAGTGCTCTGTAGCCTTGTTCTTGATTACATGCAGACAGTGGTACATGGTATTCAAAGGGAAGCCTGTTGGATGGATATTTGCTGAAAGGAAATGGGGCATCTGATTTTGCTGTTCATTTGGACCTTAGGTGGTTTGTGCTACCATATATTTTGTTTGCCATCCCTGTGTGAGTTATCAACTGAGATAGCATCCTTTCTTTAGAGTTGTGGAGAGTCATGTTTCAGTGTTTAGATAAGAACAGTTCCAAACTGGTGTGGTGGCACATCCCAGCACTTGGGAACATCACTGTGAGTTTGAGGTCAGTCTGGGCTACAAAGTGAGTTCAGAGTTAGCCTGAACTACATAGTGAAGCCCTATCTCAAAAAGACCCCCCCTCCCAAAAAAAGGGCAATTCTGAGTTGAGGTTTAAAAGGAAATGGGAAGTATGTATTTTATTTCCTTTTGAACTTGGAGGTGAAGTTACCAGGGTTATTCAATCTTTATAAATCTGTGTTTAAGATAGGGTCTCACTGGCCTTATAAATCTATCTTGACCTTCTCTGTCTTCTCCCTTTGTTCTCGCCCCAACTAACACAGGCCTGAGCGTTCATTCCAGCATGTCGGAGGGGGAATCCCAGACAGTACTTAGCAGTGGCTCAGACCCAAAGGTAGAATCCTCATCTTCAGCTCCTGGCCTGACATCTGTGTCACCTCCCGTGACCTCCACAACCTCAGCTGCTTCCCCAGAGGAAGAAGAAGAGAGCGAAGATGAATCTGAGATCTTGGAAGAGTCGCCCTGTGGGCGCTGGCAGAAGAGGCGAGAAGAGGTAAAGGGATAGTGGTGCCCTTCCAGGAAGAGTAAATTCTAAGAAGTGGCGGGGGAGGGTAGTTCTCAAAGGGGAGCCCAGACTTCAGTGCCATGGCAGGTAGGAGATGATGATCATATGGGCTATTCAAATGGAGAGGTTGCCATTTGAATTCCATTTGAATTACTTGTCAGGTGAATCAGCGGAATGTACCAGGTATTGACAGTGCATACCTGGCCATGGACACAGAGGAGGGTGTGGAGGTTGTGTGGAATGAGGTACAGTTCTCTGAGCGCAAGAACTACAAGCTGCAGGAGGTAGGTGTTGGTGAAATGATACACCCAGGCGGGCATTAGAACACTGATATTAAAGAGGAATTGGTGTTTGACAGCTGGCTATGAGGTTAGGTCATCTCTGGGGAGGGGTAGGAGATGGTTTTTCAGGATTATTTACAGTGATTTGTGAAGTCTTATCATACATCCTTGCTCCAGGAAAAGGTCCGTGCTGTGTTTGATAATCTGATTCAGTTGGAACATCTCAACATTGTTAAATTTCACAAGTATTGGGCCGATGTCAAAGAGAACAAGGCCAGGGTAAGAAGTTTTTTCTGTTTTTATTCTGAGGTATACTCAGAGATTTAAAGAGGGTATTTTTGAAACAGAACTGGGATTAGCCACTATAGTGGTGAAAGCAGGGCTTTTTGTGCCATCTTTTCCTTTCATGTGCCTATGTCTGGTTAAAGATGGGGCAGAAATGAATTTCTGCTTCCTTCCTCTTATGGCTCCTTCCCCTTATCGTTGAGTAACGTTGATTGTATTGTTCAGTCTTAAGGAAGCGATATTAAAAACAAAAGGAGAAAAAGTTGAAGAAAACTTACAAATTTAGTATATTTCTAGTGTAAAGGTCCCCAGGTAAGAGAGAATTTCTGTCCTAAAGCCTTACAGTAAGTACTTTGCCTCTCCAGGTCATTTTTATCACAGAATACATGTCATCTGGGAGTCTTAAGCAATTTCTGAAGAAGACCAAAAAGAACCACAAGACTATGAATGAAAAGGTATGAAAAGAGGGTGGCAGGCTAGATTTTAGGGTGGCTTAGGTCTTAAAATATTAATGAAGCTGAATAGAGAGGAATGGTTAGGACCATGGGAGGGGGAGGCGATTAATACCGCCTTTTGACTGAAACCCTGTTCCAGGCTTGGAAGCGTTGGTGCACACAAATTCTCTCTGCCCTTAGGTAAGTAGTACCTGGTTAGTTTCTTTCCCGTATCTCCTAATTGAGTTCCTCTGAATGGATTTCAGGGCACTACTCTATTTTCTGTTCTTCCTCTCCCTACTTGCTTTGAGTCATATACTGTCAAGATTAGGCTCCTATGGGTCTTATACAGGGTTCCTCCTAATTCCCTAAACACAACACTATCCTACCTCTTTCTCCTAGCGTTTATCCAGCTATTTAAGTCATCAGGCATAATGGAGATTCAGAGTATGGGGATTATCATTATGGTGACCATCAGGAGTCCTGGCCCTTGCTCTTCTTAACCCTTGGGTTCCCCCTGCCCTTAATTTCCCAGTGGCCCCTCTAACAGCCCAGTGCCCCCACAGCTACCTGCACTCCTGTGACCCCCCCATCATCCATGGGAACCTGACCTGTGACACCATCTTCATCCAGCACAACGGACTCATCAAGATTGGCTCTGGTGAGGGGAGGGAGAGGTTCTGGGCAGGGGAGCCTCGGGACTTTGGGAACCATGGGGGTAAGATGAAAGGCATGGGGAAGAGTGCAGCAAAATTCTGCAGTGTGGGCTGGTGATGAGAGATAGGACCTTGCTGGAGAAATTCATAGGAAGAGGCCAGTTATAGAGATGGGTTAGATATATAATTATATACATTTTTTTGGAGGGAAACGGGTTAATACAGAGATACTCATAAGAGGCTGGGAAAGGGTAAGAGATGGATATGAGATCTGATTTGAGTTCCTGGGGTCAAACCCTACCGGAGGAGATTCCAGGCTGTACTTGCTGTGAGTGTTTTCATTTGCTGTGTATCTGTGTGCAGTGGACAACATTTCTGTGTGCTGTGTTTGTGTGTTGTTTGTCCATTCATCTGGGGCTTGGCTGCTCCATCGCTCACAACTTTTCTCTGTTTTCCTCCCTCCCGCTTACGGGCTGCTCTGTTCCCAACAGTCTTTCATAGGATTTTTGCTAATGGTGAGAGCTCCCTCTGCCCCACTTGGGGCTCTATTTGTGCTCCCTCTGCTCCCTCTGAGGCTGCTCAGTGCATGCAGTCGTGGGAGCAAGGCCTGTCCCCTACCTCCCTTGCCTACGTGTGTCTGCTTAGCTTCAGCCCTGCCAGCCCTCCATATGTTTGCCCCTTCATAGCCTGCTTGTTTCCTGTGGATTCTGCCTGGCTGGCCACTTGACCGCCTAGATTCATATCACCCCTCAATCATCAGGCTGGTTCCTCAGGTCATACTGTGCTCCTAGATTCTCTGTGACTTGTAGTCATTGTTTATGATTGGAGTGAGTCCAAATCGAGCCTGGCCCTGGTTTCTTGTTCAGCCTTGTGGAATAAGAACATAGAACAGAGGAATAAGAATGTAGAACAGAAGTCTGAAAAGTTTTTGGTGGATTAAAATTGAAACATTCAAGGATACTGGTTCAGTTTGAGGTTTTGGGTTTTTTTTTTCTTTTTTTTTTTTGGTACTGGGGCTTGAACTCAGGGCCTCGTGCATGATAGGTAAGCACTTTACCACTAAGCTACACCTCCAGCCCACTTCGGAGCTATTTCTGAGTTTTAGTCAGCAGTGGTGAATTGGAAGGAGGCTAGCTCCTTGGTTGTACAGTAATGATTCCTTATGCTTTCTTTAATGCAAGATCCTGAGGTCTCCAGTTATCCTAGATTAAGAAAGGCCCTTTAGTTATGTTAATTGCTGTCTGGATGAAAGAAATAAAACCAACATTTTCATGGAATTAGGGATTAGATGTATGTGGGTGGTGGGGAAGGTAACAGGTCCGAGTGAAAGGGCTTATTGGCCTGGGTTGCTTCTTGAGCAGCCCGGAGGCCCCATGTATCTGCTGATGTGATGCGGAGCCTTTGTTGCTCCTGCGTTAAGGACCTTAGGTAAGCAGCAGCAGGCCTGAGGAGGGGAGGTAGGGGCTGTCCATGTGCGTGCTGTAGTTCTGGGTGGAAAGGGGGACAGGTTTGTGCCTGTCGAGGATCAGAGAGGAGACCTCAGGAGGAGTTTGGCTTTCGGGGGCCTCTCTGGAATACGACTGTGCGTTGTTGATGGTGGTCAGATTGTGGGTATCTCCCCTGCTCCCAGTGGCTCCTGACACTATCAACAATCATGTGAAGACTTGTCGAGAAGAGCAGAAGAATCTACACTTCTTTGCACCAGAGTATGGAGGTGAGGCATCCTAACTTCCCTGCTCTGTCCTCATGCCCTGGTGTTGCACTTTAACCTAAGCTGTAGAGTAATACAACTCAGATTTCTGTCTTCTTTTATCATACAAAGTATGTTTCTCTTGTAAAAGGTATATCTGCCATCCCTTTCATCCAGTCCTCTGCCTCACTAAGCCTTCTCTGTTTTCCCTAGAAGTCACTAATGTGACAACAGCAGTGGACATTTATTCCTTTGGCATGTGTGCACTAGAGGTGAGACCAGAAGGAGGGGGGATACCAGAAGGTGAAAGTGGGGAGGGAGAATGGAGGGAGGACAAGGAACATGCTGGCCTGGGGAGTCACTGTGGGAGCATCAGAGTGCTTAGTGCTCTCATTTTCCTCTGGGTTCCTCTTCACTGCAGATGGCAGTGCTGGAGATTCAGGGCAATGGGGAGTCCTCGTATGTGCCACAGGAAGCCATCAGCAGTGCCATCCAGCTTCTAGAAGACTCATTACAGAGGGTAAGGGTCTTCAAGATCACTCCTTCTTTAACTGACGTCAGACATCTTCAGATTTTTCATCACTGGGGATCTGCCCTCTTCTAAGAGCAACAGAACATAAAGCAGAAGAGAAAAGACTAAGTTGCAGGCTGGGTGTAGCGGTCTACACTGGTTAGCTGTGCTGCTCAGGATGTTGAAGCAGGACGATCCCAAGTTGGAGGCTGGCCTGTGCAGTTTGGGGAGACGCTGTCTCAAAATGAAAAATAAAAAGGGCTGGAGATGTGGTTTAGTGGTAGAGTGCTTGCCTAGCATGTGTGAGCAATTTGTGAGCATGTGTGAGAAGAAATTAAAATATATATACATATATAGATATAGGTGTATCTATATAGGTACAGATAGAAAAAAAGTAGGCAGTGAATGAGCTAATATCTATTTAGGTATAGATATATATACCTATATCTGTATCTGTATCCCTATATATTTATACACAAAATTTTCTTTAGAGGTTTTTTAAGGAAATGCCTACGATGCTTTTGTGTATATACTACATTGGGGATTAAGATGAGGTTAAAGTTTGTGTGTTAATTAAAGAAGTTTACACAGAGGTAAATTAATTTAATGGTTACTGCAGGCAGTTCCTGTAGACTCTTAGATAACCATTTTGATGTCCTAAATCAATGATGGTGAACCTTTTAGCACTTTCAGTACTAACAGCCTGCTGCAGCACATGTACCATAGGTTTGCCACCACTATCAAATCAATCATATCAGTCATTTGAGATAATTATACAGTTAAGGAAAGTTCCCTGGAATAATGATTTAAGATTTAAAGAATCTTAAGGAGCATTATTAATAGATGTTAACTACAGTTAAGAAGTCTGACAGGAATGTCAAATATGAATAGTCTGTAGCTCATTAGAGAAGCACAAGGGGTAGCACAACAAAGAAGGAAGACTAGTGGAGTCTTAAGGACACTGGAATACGCGTCTGGTTCACATGAGGAAGGAATGTGTTCCTCAAGTGAAGAATTAGGTATGTGAGCTTGTTGGTTCAATGAAAGCAGGTTCATTGTCTTGGTATCCGCAAAAGTTGAAAAAGAAGCAGAATGGCTAGAGAATGCTTAGCAAACCCAGTGATGTCAGTGGTTGTTGTGGTCAAAAGAAATGAATGATACTAGGCTTTAAAAAGCAAATACAGGGGCCAAGGATTTAGTTTAGTTGGCTCAAGTGCTTACCTGCTAAGTGTGAGGTCATGGGTTCAATCCCAGGCACAAACAACCCAAAAACAAAAAACAAAAAGCAAAGTTTGGGAAGAGAGAAATTAAATTTGATGAAAATTGCAGAAGAAAAGTAGGCAGTGAATGGGCTAATAAGAGAGAAAGAAAACTATGAACATTAATGAAAGAAAAAAGAAAGGTTGTGATTGAAAAGCAGAAACAATAAAAACCAGAAAGTCGTATCTGTATTTTCAAAGCCCTTTCAGGTACATTTCTCAGCATGTTTCTTCAACAGTCACTACACACCTTAGTCCTGTCCATACACAAGCCTTGTGCCAAGTGTAAGATGAGCACAGGAGGGACATATTAGATGCCTGCTCCCGTTCCTGTTCTAGGAGTTCATTCAGAAGTGCCTGCAACCTGAGCCTGCTCGAAGACCAACAGCCAGAGAACTTCTATTCCACCCAGCACTGTTTGAAGTGCCCTCACTCAAACTCCTTGCTGCCCACTGTATTGTGGGACACCAACGTGAGTCCCTTTGACACTACAAGGAATTTTCTTGCAACCTAGAGCCTTGTAACTCGCTTTCCCCTCCTACTTTCAAAGGGATTCTTTACCCCTGTGCCTCTGTGCCTTATGTTACCCTGTCCTAGCCCTCCCTAACATCCTACTCGATCATGCTCTCTAGACATGATCCCAGAGAATGCTCTGGAGGAGGTCACCAAAAACATGGATACCAGTGCTGTACTGGCTGAAATCCCTGCTGGACTAGGAAGAGAACCAGTTCAGACTTTGTGAGTAATCAAACTGAGAGAGTCTAAAAGGGACAGATTGGTCATTACCCCCCTAAGGCTCTGTCAGCTGCCTATTATCTAGGAAAGCTTGAGTCTCTTACTTTGTTATTTCCTTCCTTCCATCATCTTTCCTTTCCTCTCCAGGTACTCCCAGTCACCAGCTCTGGAATTAGACAAATTCCTTGAAGATGTGAGGTGAGAGAAGCCTGGGAGGGCCGGTTTGCTTGAGGAAGGAGGAGCAAGTGTATGAAGGCATTCACACAGCCCATGTGCCCTGTCTCCGTTTTCCTCCAGGAATGGGATCTACCCTCTGACAGCCTTTGGCCTGCCTCGGCCCCAGCAGCCACAGCAGGAGGAAGTGACATCACCTGTGGTGCCTCCCTCTGTCAAGACTCCAACACCTGAGCCAGCAGAGGTGGAAACCCGCAAGGTGGGGGCTGGGTGTGAATGTGTCCGTCATGAGAATAGGGACATATTCAATAAGGCTTTGTCCTTTGGAGAAAAGAGTGTACTTCTGTCCCCTTCCTGCCAAGTCCTGTGGGCTGGATAGCCTGCCCTGTGTGGGGATTTTCATGCTGGTGACCACTCTCCTGTCCTGCCCTGCCCTGCCCTGCCCTGCCCTAGGTGGTGCTGATGCAGTGCAACATTGAGTCAGTAGAGGAAGGAGTCAAACACCATGTACGTAAGGCTCAGGGCCAGGTTGCACAGTGCTGGGTGGCCAGAGGGTGGGGAAGAGGAGCCCTTGTCTGACTGTCCTCTTTTCTAGCTGACACTTCTGCTGAAGCTGGAGGACAAGCTGAACCGGCACCTGAGCTGTGACCTGATGCCAAGTGAGCCTGTCCTATTCCTCAGAGGATGGGGGGCCTTGGGGACCATATGGGGGGAGGGGGAGGGGGAGAAAGTGACAAGGCAGTAGCCCATTTGACTGCCTCACCCTGAGATTGGGGAATGGGCAGGTGCTTTGAGGGGCTTCCTGTCCTGTCTCCGGTCTTGCACTCACCTTGCTTCTCTCTGTCAGATGAGAACATCCCTGAGTTGGCAGCAGAGCTGGTGCAGCTGGGCTTCATTAGTGAGGTGAGCTTCCTGCCTTCCTCTGCCCTGGTGCTGCCCTCCCTCAGGCTCTCCCAGCTCCTGTCTCATTGAGCTGCTTCTCCCCACAGGCTGATCAGAGCCGGCTCACTTCCCTGCTGGAGGAGACCCTGAACAAGTTCAATTTTGCCAGGAACAGTACCCTCAGCTCCGCCGCTGTCACTGTCTCCTCCTAGAGCTCCTCTGGGCCAGGCCCTTATCAGAGCTGTGGCTGTCCCTGGATTGCTGCAGCCCTCCTGCCCCTCCCTCCAGTCAGTATTACCCTATGAAGCCCCTGCTCTCTATTATTCAGGAGGGCTTGGGGGCTCCCTGTTCTGAGCATCGCCCTATTCCTTCCCCTCTCTTCCTCCCCTCTGCACTTTGTTTACTTGTTTTGCACAGACGTGGGCCTGGGCCTTCTCAGCAGCCGCCTTCTAGCTGGGGGGCTAGTAGCTGACCTGCCAGCTCCCGCCCAGCCTGTGTGGACAGGAGGCCCGTGGGCATTCTGGGAGCTGAGTCCTACAATCCCGCTGGGGCGGGCGGACGGGCGGGAGAGAAAGGTGGTGCTGCAGTGGTGGCCCTGAGGGGCCATTCGATTCGCCTCAGTTGCTGCTGTAATAAAGTCTACTTTTTGCTAAAAGTGTCCTTTGTCTGTCTGTGTGTGTAATGTGCGCGTGCCGTACGTGTGCGCGCTCCGATCGCGGCTCCGCGGGCCCTTGGTGGGGGGCGGGGTCGGGCCCAGGTGGGGCTGCCCTGCGGCGCCCCTGGGCGGGGCCTCAGGTGAGGGGCGGAGCCGGGCCCAGGTAGAGCTGCCCTGCGGCGGCGCCGACCGGCTCCCGGAATGGGGTGCTACCGCCTCTGCGTGTTCGGTAACTTCCGCTCTGCTCCGTGCTCCTGTCTTCGGGACCCCTCGGTCCGCCCTCCCGGCTGCAGCTGGGCTTGCTGCGGGGCCCCTCACCCCCTGGCTGGCCAACTCTCGCTCAGGCCCGCCCCTCCCCCTCCGCAGACGCCCTCCGGGGGCCCCGGCGGCTGATGCGCACGGGCCTTGCACTGATCCTGGTGGGCCACGTGAACCTGCTGCTGGGAGCGGTGCTGCACGGGACCGTCCTGCGACACGTGGCCAATCCCCGCGGCGCTGTCACGCCGGAGTACGCCGCCGCCAACATCACCTCCGTGGGCTCGGGGCTGCTGGTGAGTGCGGCGGGCTAGCCAGCGGGCCGGTCACCCCAGCGGCCAGCGGGCCAAAGGCTTGATGTCTTTCGCAGAGCGTTTCCGCGGGACTGGTGGCCCTGCTGGCATCCAGGAACCTACTTCGCCCACCCTTGGTGAGAGGAGTCTGCTGGCCCTGAGACACCGAGGGTCTGGTCATGGGGAGGCTTGGCGGGGCCCACGCTTCTCACCTTGGTCTCTGCCCTGCCAGCACTGGGCCTTGCTGGCCCTGGCCCTGGCCAACCTGCTCGTGTCTGCCGCCTGCTCCGTGGGCCTCCTCCTAGCAGTGTCACTCACTGTGGCCAACGGTGGCCGCCGTCTCATCGCTGACTGCCATCCGGGACTGCTGGATCCTTCCATACCGCTGGACCAGGGGTCTGGACACACCGACTGCCCATTCGACCCCACGAGAATCTTTGTAAGCCTGTTCTCTTCCTTCTTGCCCTCCCAGAGCTGCGGCCCTGCCCCTTTCCTTTCTCCTGCCCCAGTGCGTCGTAGACTCCCATCCTTTTCTGCTTGCAGGACACAGCCTTGGCTCTCTGGATCCCTTCTCTGCTCATGTCTGCGGCTGAGGCTGCCCTATCTGCTTACTGCTGCGTGGCTGCGCTCACCCTACGAGGTGTTGGACCCTGCAGGAAGGAAGACTTTCAGGCGCAGGTAAGGAAGAGGAGAACGGAGGCTTCATCCTGAAGTCTGGCTATGCTGAAAAGAAGCTGATGTATCATTCAGGGCAAGGTGCTCAAGCCACTCTTTTCTGTAGCTGGAGGAACTGACAGAGCTTAAACCTCCTAAATGTAACTGGCAAGAAAACGTGAAGCTTCTGAATGAAGGTCATGAAGTCCGAGCATCACAGAAAACTTGGGTTTAGGACAGGTAAAGGGTTCCGAGGGTGGAGGGCTGGATTAGAGTGGGGCAGGGAAGCATTCCTAGGCCAGTGGCTGCTTCCTGTGTGTGTGTGTGGGCGCACACGCGTACTAGAGGTTAAACCACGAGCCTTCAAGCTGTGCTCCACCCACCCGTTTTTCGACACAGGGTCTGGCTGAGTCACCAGGTTGCCTAGGCTGGACTCCCAGTTTGTGATCCTCCTGCCTCAGCCTTCAACTACTGGGATTACAGACCTGCAGCACTGCCTGGTTTACGGCATGGTGCTCTGCTGCTTTCCCTCACTCAGATCGGATCTTCCTTTTATCAGCAAGGGCTGTTCTGTGGCTCAGTCCACAAGTGTTTTTCCACTAAGCCAGGGGCCCTGATTCCAGAATGTCATAAATAATTGTAATAAATAATTTCTTTCTTTTACTCAGTCACAGTTCTTTTGCGGGGATAGGGTACCGTGCTGGTGTTGCAGTTGGCTGTGATCGGGGAACACCGCAGTTTCCATTCGTTAACAGAACTTTGCCGAAGGAGAGGCCTTACCTCTTCCTCCGCTCTCCCAGTCACTGAAAGGAAAAGCTCGTGCTGGGGAGACCCCCACACCACTGACTGATGAACTTCAGCACGTCCTGGCACACGGGGCTGTGGGAGGTCTGTGAGCAGGGGGAGAACACAAGGAGCCCCTCAGAGCTGTGCAGAGGACATCAGTCCCCCACAGGCTCTGCACCTGTCCTCCGGCCGACCCCAGCCACCCTTCCGGTACCCTGGCCCAGTGCTGTCCCTGACCTGAGCCTTTAAGTTTCCCTCTAACCTTGATGGCCATAAGGAATTTATTCCAGTTGTCCTTGTCAGCAGCCTTTCCTGGTCGCTTAAATTCAATTTTGTTCCTCAGAATGGGGTAACCTGAAGGAGAGAAAAAAGATAAAGGCTTGAGACAGACTGAGGGCGTACCATGAAAGAAAAGCAACCTAGAGGATGTCCCTGCCTTGTGTACCCTTTACTACACAGGGAAGAAAGTTTCCTGAGCCCACTGTGCCACCCTCCAGTTCTGCCAGCGACAAGGATGTGGGGTGCTACGGGGTTTCATACCTGTGATGAGGCAGGGCAGCGCCCGAACTCCAGTGCTCGCTGCCACCAGGGAAGCCTCATAGGTGCCGCGCTCGTCCTGTGGCAGGACCTGCTCCAGCCGCTGGTCCATGGAGACCGTGAGCACCCAGTCTCGAACTTCTTCTCTCTGGGCCTCCTGGGAAAGGTGGAGGAAGCAGTGGTTTCGTGCAGAGCAGGAGCAGGGGCTGAGAAGGGAGTTTGCTAAGCCCTCATCCTGTACACTCGATTTCGGCATGATTTGCTTTGCACATAGTAACTGCTTCAGTTTTCGCTAAGGATTAGTGAAGGCCTCACGAAGACAGTAGCTCAGGGCTTTCTTCCCAAAGCACTGCTGGCGAGGCCTGACATTCACCCTCGCACACTTACTGGCACATGCTGCTTGGCTGGGAGCGACACCTCAAAGGGAATGTCTGTGTCCTGAAAATCCGAGTGGTCCAGGGCATCCAGTGTACCTTCTTCAATGGCCTGCAGCAGAGGGGGTAACCACGAGACAGTCACAACCTGTGACAGGCAAAACCTAACCTCTGGCACAATCTCCCTACTCACATCAGTCAGATCCAAAAAGCGGTTGAGGAAGATGAAGGCCATGTTCTCCCAGCCGACAGCCTGCAGCAGAGAAAAGTTGCAAATGGGAGTGGGCAAGCTGAACTGGGTGCTACTTCTCTAGGCCGCAGGGAGAAAACTCCAGGCACAGTTACAGGACAGTTCCATCTTCCCTAACACCACACCCACTATTGCTGGATTTCCATCTCTCTTTGGCTCCACCCTTCCTGTTCAGCTCACCTTGGCAGCAGTGCCTGCTTCATAAAAGGCCTTGTCTGCAGGCAGTAGCTGGGTGTGTCGCAAGAGGGAAACAGAAAGCCTGGCAGCCACGGTTTCCTGAGGGTTAAAGGCAAAGCTTTATGATCCTGGTGTTATAGTCACTGAGCTACCAGACCAACAATCCTACAATGAAAGCAGCCTCAGAAGGAGGAAACCAATCATTAATATTAAAGTGGCTGGGCGGGGGGGGGGGGGGGTCCACACCTGTAATACTAGCACTTTGGGAGGCAGAGACAGGAGAATATAAGTTTGAGCCCCGTCTGGGCAATTTAGTAAGAACCTGTTTCAAAAAAAAAAAAAAGAGAAAGGACTAAAGGACTTGGGATTGGGCATGTAGCTCAGTGCAGAGGCCCTGGGCTCAATCCCCAGTACCACAAAAAAATTGTTCTTTACGAAAGATGAATAAAGAAATCATGACATTTGAGTGGCCCTGAAGCAAGGCCAGCAGATCGCTGTAGCTGCTGGTTTCAAAAAGGAGCCTAAAGAGAATTCTTTCTGTGGTCTGCTGGCCATTTCAGAACTTTGGAAATGGAATGGTCAATTCATCAGAAAGAAATAGCAGGTGAGTATGGCAGACTTTAGGGGACCTGCAGGGGAGAGACCCTGGTACCTCAGGACCTGCACCATGCAGTTGACTTGGGGTGCCAGGAGAACAAGGAGCTCCACCCCTCTCTGGGGGGCGGCTGAAGAGTGTGGCAGACTTTCGGCAGCCTGAAGGAGAGAGACCCTGGCGCCTCGGGACTTGCACTGTGCAGTTGACTTGGGGTGCCAGGGTGCCCGGAGAACAAGGAGCTCCTCCCCTCCCTGGGGGCAGCTGAGAGTGTGGCAGACTTTCGGCGGCCTGAAGGAGAGAGACCCTGGCACATCGGGACCTGCACTGTGGTTGACTCGGGGTGCCGGGAGAACAAGGAGCTCCTCCTGTCTCTGGAGGGCGGCTGAGAGTGTGGCCGACATTCGGCAGTCCAAAGGAGAGAGACCCTGGCACGTCGGGACCTGCACTGCGCAGTTGACTCGGGGTGCCAGGAGAACAAGGAACTCTTCCCGTCTCTGGGGGGCGACTGTGATCCTGCCTGCATGTGGGCTGAGAATCAGACATCTCATGTCCTGCTGTCCCCCATCCCGTGTGCCTCCTCCCCCTCCCCCCTGCCTAGCAAGTGGGAGCCAGTGAACTACACATCTTGTGAAAAGATTGGCTATGTTAGTTAGTATGAGCTCTCCATATGCAAAGATAAGGACAACCATTTGGAAGAAAAGAGACAATATGACAGATAGTGAAGATCTCTGGTTGTCTAGCTTTGAAATTTATGCTTTTTTATGTCCCATTCTGTTCTGTTGTGTTTAATTTTACTCCCTTTTAAAATAAAATAAAAATTTAAAAAAAAAGAAATCATGACATTTGAATGTTTAAACCTTATGAGGCAGGGCTGGGGGTGTAGATTAGTGTACAGCACTTGGCTTGCATGTGCAAGGCCCTGGGCTCAATCACCAGTACTGTAAAAGAGATGCATAAGTAAAATAAACTAACCATAATAAGGTGCTGGAGCTATGTGGGCACAGAAACCCAGATCAAAGAATGTGAGGCATGGTGGTGTGGACCTATAATCCCAGCACTTAGGAGGCTGAGGCGGGAAGATCATAAGTTTCAGGTCAGCCTGGGCTACATAGTAAGACCCTTTCTCAAAAACAAAAACACATAGCACCTGCCTGGCAAGCACAAGGTTGCAAGTTTGATCCCCAGGTGTAAAACAAACAAAACAAAAGTCTATGGAGTATGGGAAGAAAATCCATCTCAGCAAGGATTAAATAATGCCTGATTTAGGTGATGAAAAGTGAGGAGGTCCAAGAGCCTGCACTCAACAACTCAGAACTTGGACTCCTTCAACTTAATGTTTGAAAATGTGTCCCTTAAGACCCAATGCCCTGCACCTCGTCACCTCCACTACATCTCACCAGCTGTTTGACGCTCTGGGCTGCAGATCGAGTGGCGTAGTAATGCGCAATCAGCAGCATCGTCTCGAACTCCTCATGGGCAGGAGAGTTGGCCTCACTGGACCTCACTAGGTTCTCACACTGGAGAAGGACAAGGACACAACCTGATTCAGGGTCAGAGTAGGCCAGGGCCATGAGTGGACAGAGGCAGGGAAATGTGTCAGACAAGGGGAAACTAGGGAAGTGACAGGCAGAAGAACACTTTATTGACACGCCAGCCTCCTCACCAGATTGAAGAGCACGTCCCGAAGATCCGCCCAGCTGTGATAGGCCTCGGCACTGTTGGTCCCGGGAGAGCTGACCAGGTCAGTGAAGATCCGCTTATAGATATTGAAGTTCTAGAGACAGAGGGGCAGGGAATCTGGCTGAAGCGCAGAAGTGAAAGGCAGTAGATGTGGGCTCAAAGTGGGGAGAAACAGGCTGTGTGTGTGTGTGTGTGTGTGTGTGTGTGTCTACACGCATGCATGCACGCCAGGCAACAGTGACAGAGCAAGGGCTGATTATTTTTAGAGACGAGAAAAGAGTATGAAAATAACTATTCTAGCTAGATAGTACGCTGTGAGTGGGGGCAAGTGCATGCGTGTGAATGCAGTCATAGTGTAATGACTGATGGCCCAGAGAGCTGTGCTTTTCTGATAGGAGAGCAGTGTGTTCTCTAGAGGAAGCTGTGAAGCCCTGGAGGGCTGCACAGGACTTTTCCCCAGAACACAGGTCCCTAGGTATTAGCACAGGCATTTCTTCAAGCGGTAAACTCTCAGAGAGGCAGAGAAGCTGCGGGGCCGGGACTCAGGACATGAGGCTGTCTAGAGATAAAGTCCTTCAGGACAGTTCCTCAAGGGATGGTCAGTTCTAGAGGAGGAAGAAAGAGTTCCCTGGGGGAAACACTCACGCCAAGGAGAGGCTGGTACCTGTGGGTTAGCAGGGGCTCCATGTTGCACGTAGAGGGCCAATGCCTGGGCATAGCCGCCCTCTCGGATCAGGTGAGTGGCATACAAAGCCACGTACTTGTGCAGAATCTTGTAGTTCTGTGGGGTGGAGAGGAAAAGCATGGGACAGGTAGGGATGTGGAAGACCAGACCATGGCGGGAGGGTGCTGATTTGAGGCCATGGATTTGTTTAGGAGGCAATGGGCATGAGCAACCCCAATTTCGGAGGATGGAAGACTGAGCTTTCTGATGCTTTCAGGGATCTCTGGGGGCTGGGACTTGGTTGAGGCAGCTCTGGAGCAAGTCGGGGAATCAAGAGAAAGTGCACAGAGGACAGGGAGTTGGGAGATAGCAGTACCTGCTTAGTAGCTGTTTCAATGCACTTGTCCCACTGGCCCTGCTCCGCATATAGGTCCAAAGCAGCTACCACATCCACACCCACCAGCTATGGATTGATGGAAAAGACAGCTCAAGGGAGAGAGATGACCCCATGGGGAAGAGAGGGAGAGAAGTGAGTACCACTCCCTGTGTGCTGCTTTTACCCCCTCTTTTTTTGTTTTGTGGTGCCAGGGATCCCACAGGCTAAGCAAGTGCTGCCACTGAACCACACCCCAGCCTTTTCCCTCCTGCTTCCCACTAATTGCAAGTCTCACCGAGTCCACTTTGCCCTGGTTCTTGAGAAAATCCTTATAATGCTGGTCTACATAGTCTTCATACCTGTGAAGACATACAGAGATCTCTAGTTTCACGGTTCAGGGATGCTATGTCTGCCCTGTAAGAACTTTTCCTCTGTCTTTACAGAAAGAAGTAGAAGAATTTCCCAGGGAGAGGAGTCATAACCTTACCTCGGATCCAACTCCTTAGCTACACGCTTGGCCTTGTTCCACTCTTCACCCTCAATAAAAGCGTCGATCGCCTCCTTGACAAGGTCCATGTTCAGGTAGAGCTCTGCAGCCTGCACAGTGGGACACCAAAGTGGAAACCATCTTTTCCTCGACTGCAGAATCCCCACAGGACAAGCTCTCCCCTCTACCTCCCAACAGGGCCACTTCACATGCTTCTTTGGTGTGATGTCACCATCCTACCCATCCTAGTGCAATCATCTCTTTTCAGTCCCAGCACCCTACTTACTGCACTGTGCTTTCCAATGCCAATCAGCTGGGGTCCGACAGCCCGAACTACTTCCAGACTGCGCTGGGGAGGCAGAAACTTGATGGAGAGCTCAGCTGCCTGGGTGGTGGAACAGAAGATGAAAATGAATAGGAAAGACAAATAAATCTAGAGTTCCTCAGCCTGACCTATTTGATACATTTTTCCTTCCAGATGGCAACTTTCTCTTTGGCGCTGTCCCTCACCTTCCTGGGCAAAGCCTAGCTCATGGCTGGTTGGATCCTTTTGCTGACCAGCAGTAGACATTTGTTCTGCTCAGCTCAGTGTTACTCTTTTAGACACTTTGCTGTCTGAGGTCACTGCCTTTGATCATGCCACCCATGACAAACTGGTTTCTCAAGTTCTTTGTCACAAATAGAATCTTGGTAGCACAGTATAGAGAAAGAATCCTGAAACAAGGGGTCCAGGGCATTCTGCAATCATTTGTGTTAAGTTTTTATGAGCCTCAGTTTCTCTATGCATACACACTCAATTTTGAAGATAACACAACAAAAACGAATGGCAAATATCTCAGTAAGGTTAAGCTTAATTACTATGTTAAAATGATATTTTAGATGTAATGGGTTAAATAAAATATATTACAATTATTTTCATCTGTTTCTTTGTACTTTTTTTTTTAATTGGTACCAGGGATTGAACTCACAACCACATGCTTGCAAGGCAGGCGCTTATGCCGCTGAACTAAATCCCCAGCCCCACACTGTCCACTAGAAACAGTGCTGGCCACCAATGTATGCCACATGTATAATTTAAATTTTCTAGTAGCCATGTTAAAAAAAGTACAAAGAGGGCTGGGGATTTAGCTCAGCAGCATAGCGCCTGCCTTGCAAGCACATGGTTGAGTTTGATCCCGGGTACTTATTAAAAAAAAAAAGGTGAGACTCAGCACGTGGTTGTGAGTTTGATCCCGGGTACCTATTAAAAAAAAAAAAAAGGTGAGACTCCTCTAGTGAACAGTGCTGGTCTAGGCGATTTTTTCTTCTTTTTGAGACAGGGTTTCACTATGCAGTTCAGGCTGACTTTGCGCCCACTTTGTAGCCCAGACCAACCTCAAACTCACAGCAGTCCTTTTGCCTCAATCTCCCAAGTGCTAAGATTATAGGCATGTACCACCATTCCTGGCTTTAGGTCTAGGTGATTTTGACAGTTTCTTTCAACTCTCAAACCTGTCATTCTGCAAACCCACACATTCTATAACATCACTGTTTCCACTGTGATGCTGACATCCTCACTGGATGTCACTTTCCATGATCCGTTTTAGCTATAGTGTATGCTAATTCCCTTGGTCTTTCCTGTGCCTGTCTGTGCTCCCCTTTCTTGGCTTGCCAAATCCTTCAAAGTTTAAAGCATGCTCTTCCCAGTCCTCTCACTAATCTGAAGAAGGTATAGTCACACGTGGACTGCAGTAAACAGTGTCCCAGAGTAAAACACATTATATGCTTAATAAATACTTTCTGATTAAAATCTGCTAGAATCTCATGACAAATCAGGCTCTCTTTCTACTTTCTTTGGCCCAGCGCCTACAGGCTAGTCACTGATGATCTCTTGAGGCCTAAGGCACATCTTGCAGGGCTATTATCACATTGACACTTAGTTTAGAGGGCTAGTTGTCTCCCTTCTCATGACCTTCAATATCATACTTCACTGTATCTGAGGTGCAGCATTTAAACACACACGTGTGGCAATCACACAGGCGTTAAAATGTGAATATGTCTATATGAAGATCAACCTGACTAGGAAGCATGGTGTTCAGACAGTCAGTCACACATCTTTTCTGTGAGTGTTTTGGGTGAGGCTAACATTTAAACAGTAAAGCAGTTTGACTTCCCTAATGTGAATGGACTTCATCCAATCAGGTGCAGGCCCGAATAAAACTCAAAGCCTAGCCCTTCCTGAAGACAGAGAATTTTTCCTTCCTGAATGCCTTTGAACTAGGACACCATTTTCCTGTCACAGATGCTTCCTGGGTCTAAAGCTTGCTGGCCTTCAAACAGGAACTACCAATCCCCTCTTTTGGGTTGCAGATTGTGAGACTTGCCCCCTTTCATAATGGTGGGAGCCAGTTTCTTATCTCACACTGCCTGCACACACTCTATAGGCACAGTCCCCACTGGTTCCGTTTTTTCTAGCTAATACAATTTGCCTTAGAATTAGGGAAACACATTGGCCTGGCTTAATCTGCTGAGGTTTCAGGTGGGTGGAGGAAGCGAGCCCATGATTTCGTGATGGCCCCCATCTGGCCATGCTTATGGAGTTGTTCTTTAAGCCCTCATCTGAGTTCTTCCTCCTTCCTCACAGCCTTCCTAACCCAGCCATCCCATAGAGACTTCACACTGCTTTGAATTAAACCTATACTTTAGTCTTTACTCAGACATAATATTAATCCATCAAACCATGTTAGTCTAACGTCCCCTAAATTCTGGCTGTCTTACATCGCCTTTATTGACCTCATAGATTCTGTCTCTGGCACAGAGCAGGATCTCCACACAGATACCTATTACCTAATTGAAAACAAAGACACAGGAGGATAAAGGTGAGTGTCTGAGAAGGCAAGCTCAGCATGCGCAAGGCGGGCCAGGAAGACCGGTATCCTCACCTTCATCCAGCACTTCTCTACCAGGGTGCTGCTTCCAGAGTCCCGCACTTTGAGGTAGCAGTCGACTGCGCGGCTGTACTCCCCTGCCTGCTCCCAATGACGGGCTTGTTCCACGAGCCCCTCCACACCCCTGTGGAGATGAGTGTACTCATGACCGGGAACAGGCAGAGGTGGTGTGGTCACCTGCGCCCACTGTGTGGCACACTCCCTGCCCTGCCAATGCTGCCAGGACCCTCGGCTTCATACCTGCCTCCCTTCTTGGTGGCTTCCCGCTCATATTCTTCCTGCAGGGCTTCCAGCTGGCCAGGCATGTAGTCCTTGCAGATCCGCAGAGCATCACTCCATAGTCCAGCCTCCTGCTCAAGTTGCCAGGTGTCAGGAGGGTTGAGGAGGTGTGGAAGCTTCCCAGTGCCACAGAGGTTCTGCTGGCCCGCTGACTCCTGGATCCCTGAGACTCTACTCCTTCCTCTTGCCTGTCCTTTCCCCTCCCCAAGCCACCTCAGCACCAGGGATGAGCATGGCACTATGGGGCTTCTCATGTCCTCTTGCCCTCCCCACATAAGCTCAAATTCAGCACCCACCTTATAGAAATTGAGAGCCATTCCTGGTCTCTGGGCTCGAAGCAGCAGCCCTTCTGCTTTCTGAAAGTCCTTCTCTTCCAAAGCTCCACGGGCCTGTCCTACAAGCACCTCAGTGACACTGTCAGGGTCATGGGCCTCGGCCACACGCTGAGCTGCCTCCCAATCCTGGTTGTGGACAAACCTGCTCCAGATGGGGCCATATAGGAAATGCTGAGCACAGGACTGAGGCCTCAGCCATGGAGACCGACAGGCAGGGAATGGGGCAAGAGAGTTAGATTTATGGATACTAGGTTTTAATAAAGGTGAAGACAACCATGAAAGACGCCAGGGCTGTGACTGGGAGGACAGGATGAGGAACTGATGGGAACTCACATGAGGACTGCCTCTTTGGGTTTACCAGCTCTGATAAACTCAGCTTCAGCCTCTTCAAATTTACCCTTCACGGAGAGAAAGGAAGCCACAAATGATAAGAACAAGGTTGGCATCACAGACAGTGAAAAATAGGGCTTTGTAACTGGGCAGTAGTGGGCAAAGGAAGGAACAGAAGAGTCAAATCACACCCATACCTCATCCTCCAGGTACATGGCGTATCTGAGATGAATCTCAGGAGTTTTGTGCTTGAGGGCCAGGCGTGAGAGCTCAAATGCAAATTCAAAGGAGCTGAAATGGGAGATTTACCTACTTAATACTTGCAGAATACAAGAGAAACCAGAAAAAGGATTGAGGGGAGGGAAAAGGGAAAATTTAAAGATAGCAGAAGCAACAGAGAAGCACAGGGAGATGTAAAGGAAGACAGGCAGGCAGGCCTCTGACTGGCACGGCCTTGTCACTGAATCCAGAGACAGCTGGACAAAGTCATGGTTTCCATGAAGCCAGCAGGAGGGCACCTGTGCTCCCACACCTCCTCCCGAGTCCCACTTGTCAGCAGGAAGCTGGGTCTCCAAAGATGTGGAAAATTCCTCTCGAGACCTGAGTCTGTCCCAGCCTTTGAAACATGCAAGAACTCCTTTTGCATTTAATGAAATTACACTTCGGCTACCCAGAAGTAAGTTACTAGCTTAGTGCAATTCTAGCTTTATGCATTGTTTTCTTTCTGCCCTTCTCCTCCGAACCAAAGTACCCAGTACAAATGGGAGCAGAGTTACTAACTTATTCCTGTTGCTCGATTACGTCCTTCCAAGGACCTCTCTTACCACATTTCTGCATTCTTGCTTCAGGTTTCGGAAAGAGTTTTCATTCAAGGGCTCATGGAGAAGGCGTCAGGTCTCACCAGTTTTCAGCGGCATGGTCAACAGCAGCTTCTAGGAGTCCCAGCTTGTTCAGCAACCTCACCGCAGCCTCTCCTCCCAGGCTCTTCGCCCACAGATAGGCCACATGCTTATGGGCATTAGCGCCTCCATGAGTCTTGGCCACCTGGAAAGCAAAATCACTGAACAATTCTCCACTGCAGAGTCACTCCCTCCCATCTCTGCCTTTATGGTCCTAGCTCTGATGAGGAGGATCATGTTCCTGGTCTAAAGTAGCAGGAAAGGGGCTGAGTTTCAGGGTCTCTTAACTAACCAAGGCTATAATCTGCAAGCTCTTAAAGTTACAAAGTAAAGTTTGTGCATATGGGTGTGAACATATTTCTAACAAAAGAGAGTAGTTTTCATTACATTTCAAAGATGGTCTGACCTGTTTAGTTAGTCACATGAAAGTGGGAAAGGACAACTGTAACCCCAGAGTGGCCTTGCATTCCTTACCCGGTAGGCCTCTTCCCAAAGCCCACTGGACCGGTACATATTTACTGTTGCCTTCCACTCCTGGGCTTCAAGATAGTGATACTCTGCCTCCTGCAGTCGGCCTTCAGCCTCCAGCTCCTGCAGGAAGGGATCAGGATGGAGACAGAGAAGGAGCCTGGGGGAGAAGAGTTGGGCAGGACCAGAAGGGGGCTCACCTTGCCCAGATGGAGGTGTGTGTCACTAAGCAGATCTGGGTGGTGCTTTCCTACCAGTCGGATCATGTCATCATACAACTTGTGCTTTTTGAACATAGTGATGGCAAGATCAGGTTCTTCCACTGTCACATACAGCCTGGGGATGGGACATACAGCTGGGGCTTCCTACAGCTGGAGCCCTGCTGCCATGACATCCGGGCAGATGGTATGCACCTTCAGACCCCACCCTCTCTCCCAGCTCTGATGTCTCCCCTCCTTCCATGCCTCCTCAGAGGCCACAGCTCACCTCTCGGCCTCGCGGTACTTGCCCTGCTTCTCCATTTCCTGGGCCTGAGTGATGTACAGTACTGACACATCTTCCGGTCGCATGCATTTCATTGCCAGCTGTGCAAACACATGAGATACCAATTCCCAAGGCAGGCAGGGCATCAGGGGACCTTTCTGTTCAGGAATTGCAACTCACCCAGAAATCATGGGATACTGGTTAGATACTAGTAAGATCAGGGAATCACAAATCTACAAGGGACACAGGGTACGTGAGGCCTCGTGCTCATGGCATGTGCTCCCATCACGCTCCCACTGCATTCACTGAGCTCAGAAGCTCAGGAGTGTAGCGGCGAGAACAAAGTCATCAAGTAACCAGAGATTTGGGAATGGCAGTACAGATTGTTCAGCCCCCAAGCCCATCAGACTTAAAGGCTCCTCGGACTTAAAGGCTCGGGATGGGTGCTTTTCTTCATCTTACTTTCCCTGTGAAGAGGGATCAGTTATCCAGACTACATTCTGGTATGTTCTCAGCTTTCAGGGAAGTTAGTGAAGGAGGGATGTCAGAGACCAAGGAATCAGGCAGAGTTCTCCCTGCAAGGACTGCATTCACTTGCTACCTTGTGGGCTTTCTCCCAGTGGCCAGCCTGCGTGTACATATCTATAGCATCTTTGGTCCGGTCTCCCTTAATGTAGAGCTCCTCAGCAATCTAGAAATGATGAGGAGACACAAAGGGTCAGAGCAACAGAATTAAAGCAGCTTTCAGGAAGAAGGAACAGACCCCAGATGGGATGATGGAGAGTCTGAGAAGCAACCTTAAATAACATAGAAGAGATGGGTATTGGTGAATATACCTGCTACTGTTAAAAAAAAAAAAAGTCAGCTTGAAGCAGTATGAGGGCAATACAATGGAAATTTTAAGGCCCTCACATTTCTGCAGTAAAAGACAATTCTACACTGTAGTTATGACAGAGTTATTCATGAAGAATCACTGTGGCTGACACAGGAAGACAGCCGGAGGTGACTTTATGTATCTAGGGTAGGGGAGTCTGTGTCATGCTGGAATAAGCTAGGCAAATAAACACTTTCTTCCCATTCATGGTGGTAGTGCTGTTTGGGCCAGGGAAGCAAAGACATGGTGAGCTGGCCTCCTTCCTGTTGTGGGGGCTCCCCGTATATTCTGCACTGCATTGCCTCATGCTGCAGAAAGGGCTTTTTCCTCACCTCATACTCCTGCAGAGATGCGTAGTGCTGGGCCACTCGAGGATAGTATCTGGATGCAACGTTCCGATCCTGTAGGTCTAATATATAAATTGCCTTCTTCCACTGGCGGGCACCCAGGGCAGCCTCAATTGCTTTAATGGAGCACCTGGCAGTGTTGGGAAAGATATAAATATATATGAAGAAAGAGGTGGATGAGTGGAAGAAACTCCTCATCTATACTCCATTTTACTTTATTTTTTTGCTGCGCTGGGGATCAAACCCAGGGCTTCATGTGTACTAGGCGAACGTGCTACCGTGGAGCTACAGCCTGAGCCCCTATCTAACTCTGAGATCTTTTCTTTCAGACTGTGGTGTGTTCTCTTGCCCACCACCTCTCACTTCTCTCCCAAATCTCCAGTTACTCCTGTGCTACCCACCATACCTGGCTTCAATGTAATGATTAATGGCGGCATCAAGCTGCTTTTGCTGCACCAAGTGGTCCCCCCACGCCTCCTCTAGTCTCACCACCTCTGCGGGGAAGGCCGATCGAGCCAGCTCTACAGCTGCCAGGGAGAGAGAAGGTACTCAGCTCAGAATTCCAGGCATGGGACTCAGGACAACAGAACCGGGAAAGGAAGCATGGGAGAATAGGTGAGAGGAACAGAAAAGAACTAAAGCCAGTCGGCTGGAATACCAGCCCCAAAAGAGGTGCCAGGGATTGGATGCGCAAAAGTGTGCAACAGTGAAGGGCAGCTTATGGGCGTCGAGTACCTTTCATGAATGCGTTGCCTTTACAATAGCACTCAAGGGCCCGCTGTGGATTTCTAATCTTCTCAAAGAGGTCACCTGCCTGTTAACACATGTATACAATGAAACTGCTGCAACACAAGGAATGAAGAATCAGCTCCAAAAAGAAGGAATGCCAACAGTCAGGAAGGCCGATGCACCCCATGATTCCTCTGAACGGGAGAGGGAAACAGAGCCCTGGAGATAAGGGTTGGGAAAAGTAAGTCAGCCATACCCTTTCGTGGAGCTCCCCCTTGATGAGAGCTGTGGTGATGTGCTCCACCAGCTCTGTGTTGGCCAGCAGTTCCTCTCGGGTCAGCACCAGCCGAGCTGCTTTGGCAGGGAGCCCAGCTTTGAGGTACAGGCTGATGGCTGCCAGCCCATCCCCTTGGCTCTCCTGCAGTTCACCTGCTCGCTCCTCTTGCTGTGTATCCATCAGCCATTGGTAGTAATCCCGGCGCAGCTTGTCCAAGGCTGGGTGTCCCTGGCCAGGCACAGAGGAGACTGGGAGTCAGACCCCTCCTTCTTGTTCTCTTTCCATGCTTCTCTGATCCCTCTGTAACAGTGGAGATCCTCCCAGGCCACCAAATCCTAACTCTTCATCCTCTTAGATCCCAACCACAGCCCTGTTTGGATTCCAATAGCTTTCTGACATAAGCAGTTTTCTGAAATTGGTGGATCCAGATTCTGAACACTGCGAAAAGACAGACCCTGTACCTTGGCCTCAGCCACAGCAATACACTCGTCCCAACGGTGCAGTTCTTGGTACATGTTCATAGCCTCCTCAACAGCATTCTAGGGAAACCAGGCGGAAGAGAGAAAGACACGAGGATCAAAAATTGCCATGTCCTGTTCCCCATGGTTGTAATGCCAGGCCTTGACCGAGAACCTCATCCCTCAGCCTTTCACTGTTCCACAGATGTATCTCTCAATGTCTGTTTCTGACTCTGTCTCTTTGGTGGTGCTGGGGCTCAAACCCAGGGCCTCAAGCATGCTAAGAACATACTGTCACTGGGCCACAACTC
Organism: Dolichotis patagonum; assembly: GCA_004027295.1. Taxonomy (NCBI): domain Eukaryota; kingdom Metazoa; phylum Chordata; class Mammalia; order Rodentia; family Caviidae; genus Dolichotis; species Dolichotis patagonum. Next base: position 98,158 of record PVJX010000967.1, read on the forward strand.
CATCCCCACAGGTGGATTTCTGTGGAAGCTAAAGGGAGTTTAAGTTCTGGGGCACAAGCCCTTCCAAGGCAATTTTTCTTACAGAAGGCTCTTCAAGTTGAATAAATTTTGTGACCCACAAAATCTAGATGGATCCCATGTACAAGAATCACAAAAACAAGAACCAAGGATGGTGTGCACACCTGTGACCCCACACTCAGAAGGCTGAGGCAGGAGGATTGCTGTGAGTTCAAGGCCAGTGAGTTGAGTTGGGCTACACAGTGAGTTGGGCTACACAGTGAGTTGGGCTACACAGTGAGTTGGAGGCTAACCCAAACTACACAGTGAACACCTGTCTCCAAAACAAAATAAAACACAAAAACCAGAAAGAAGTTAATGAAGGCCAAAGGAGAAATTTTACCTAGATAAAGACTAACACAAGAAGAGGAAATTAAAAAAGGTATCAAATCAACTCTCTACACCTTTCCAGAAGCTCTCCCCTCAACCTTTGGAAGCGAGTTGACTAAGCTATTTTGTCCTCTGAGTTTGCCGCCCTTTTCCCCCTCAGAGGATCTATCCTGTACCAGTTTTGCCTCTTACTTGTTCCAAGAAAATCATTTCAGCCAGTTTGTAGTTCTTTTCCAGCATAGCTAGACGTGCTCGGACCTGATAGAAGTCTGTTCCTTCTCCGCCCTGCAGGGAAAAACCAGGCTCTAGTCAGTGTGGCTGACATAGGAAGGACAGAAGCGCAGGGACAGCTAACAGACTGGAAAAGCTAAAAGCCTTCCAGGGGTTTAGAGGCCTAAGCTTTCACAAGCAATTCCAAAATGGTCCGACTTGAGGGTAGAGGAGGAGTGGGCAGGATAGAAGAAACTAGGGATGCCTGGGAAGTTAGGAATCATGAGGCTGGATACTAAAGGAAAAATAATTAAAATGTGTTATGCACATGTACCAACTCACCATGATGAATGTACTACAAATACGTACTAACACAGATATTTTTACTGTTTAAAAAATACTAAGAAAAATCTCAGCACCTGAGAGGTACAAGGATTACTGAGAGTTCAAGGCCAGCCGGGGCTACATAGTGAGTCCCTGTCTCACAAAACAAAAAACAAAAACAAAAACAAACAAAAACCACTAAGAAACACCTCAGCTTTGGAGACTGAATGAATCAAGATGATACTTGCATATTCCCAGGACACGTGATCTGCAATCTCATTGGTCTCATGCAGGAACCGAGCTTTTGCCACATGGCCCAAAGCAGAAAAGCACCTATAGCATGGAGGCAATAATAGCAAAAGTAACATTATTACAGGCACATCATTAAGTCACTGATTCAGCAAACATACACTGCGCATTTGTCAGATGCCAGGCACTGTTCTCATCACTGAAGGCCCAATAGAGAATAAAGCAGATGCAGGGCTTGCTCTCAGGGAACTTCTATTCCAGTGGAGAAAAATTAGTAGTAAACAAATTAATAAAGAGAGCTTGGGAGAACCAAAAGTAAAATACATCAGGGTGATACTGTCATCAGTAACTGAAGGGTCCATTTAAGGCACAGGTAGAGACAGCCTCTTTGAGGATCCAATGTTTGAGTTGAGGCCTGATTCCAACAAAGAACCAGTGGTGAGGAGATACAGAAAAGCCATTCTTGGAGAGGCTAAGGTCAAGGCCCACAGCAAGAATAAGCCTGGGATACTCAAAGAGCCATGAGAAGACCTGTGTGACAGGTGGGCAACTGGTATAGGAAGTGGCAGAGGACACAGGCCACACCAAGAGTCCGTGGTTTTTTTCTTTTTTAAATAACAGTAAGCTACTAGAAGGTTCTGAACATCAACATGACACAATCTGTGTTCCCAAAACATGACCTTATCTGCTGTGGAATGGACTGGAGAAGTACTAGACTGGTAGCACGGCTGGGGATGTAGTCGGTGGTAGAGCATTTGCCTACCATGTGCAAGGCTACGGGTTCCATGCCCAGCACCGTAAAAACACACAAGCAAGACTGATAACAGTGAGGTTAATTAAGAGGCACAACAGTGCAGGTAGGAGGTGGCATGGTCCACATTAATGGGGAGACGGCGGGGTGGGGAGGGATGAGATGAGGGATATGTTTGGAAGACCCAAAGTCCCAGGAGACTTGCTGGTTGTCTGTGCGAGGGGTATGGGAGGACAGCTCAAGGACAGGTCCTAGTTAAACAGCAGCAGCAGCTCATACTTAGCACTTAAAAAATCATACACTCTTCGCTTGGATTCTCTAAATTGTTTTTCACTACCACTACCACTGCCATTCTTCTTTACTGTCCTCTGAGGTCAATACCATTACTATCAGCATTGCACGTGGAAAAATCCAAGACCAGGTTTGGAAAGGGCTCTAACCTCTCTAAGGTTATCCAAGTGTGTGAGGGGAACTAAGGCTGGAACTCAAGGATCTGGAGTCCTAACTTTGTCCTATTAACTCTCCTCTTCTACCACACCCAGAATAGATTGGTTTGGATAGGAAGTTAAAAATTCTTAAGAGGCACCTACCTGCAAGAAGGGAAAGCAAAAATAAGAAAAGACACTCATGTCTGGGATGGGAGGCTGTGGGATCAGCAGGGGCTCTCACGCTTGCTGCAGTGGAAGGGAAGCAGTGGTAAAACACAGGGCAGGAGCAGCCCACACGTGAAACAGTCCTGGGGCCGGCCCTGCCCCTGCTGGCACCTCGGCTCTGTGCATCTGCCTCACCTCTCGGCAATGTGGAGCTGCCTTGCCTCCAGTGCCAGTTTACTCAAGGTTTTCCACATCGCTTCTGTTTCAGGGGTCATCTCTAGGGTCTCCAAGAAGGCTGTTGCTCTGGAGAGGAAGAAAGCACAACACAGAATGAGGGCAGGAGCCAGAAGACACAGGTGAATCTGTGCTCGGGCAGGGGATGGGAGCAGCTGGTCAGTTATTTGCCCACTTTGTTTAGTCTCCTCTCTGGAGCACTAGGCCAGATTAGATATGGCCAGGTCTACAGCCATTCCAGCCGCCCCGCTCAGACCCGGCCTCTCCCACCACCGCACTGGTTACCGGCTGTAGTTGCCGTCATCAATGGCTGTTCCAAACTCAATAAGGCCCTCATCCAGTGTGTAGGCAACGGTGGTCACACCTTCTGTCACCATCACCTCTGTCTTTCCGCTGCCCCGCTCCAGGCCTATGATGTCACCCTGTAACAGTTCACACCCGCCCCACCCCAATTCCACATTAGTGTTTCAGCTGAGTCAGCTGCAGAATGGACTCAGCCTCACCCACCTGCAGCGCTCAGGCACTGAGGCAAGTAGAGCAGCCCATGTTGACCTAACCTATTCAGTTTTCTCAAGCAGATAAATGAATCTTATCTATGGCAATATCCTTGGGGTAAGGCACACCTGTGATGGTATGGGTGCCTGAAGTGTGTTGATAAAGGGTGGCATCTACTTCTTCCAGCCTGAACCTGAGGTCAGCTCACTTGAAGAATCACTACAGGTGTTCCCTACCCATCCCTTTCAGAAAAAGATCAGACAGAAAGAAAAAGGTCAGTACGGTAAATCTATGGAGGAAAAACGGCAGTGAGCAAGTGGGAAAGGTATGGTTCCTCTGAAGGCAAACACAGTACAGGAGAAACCTTGAGGCCCTCAGCAGGACAGGGAGGCTGAATCTGAGACTCTCTGACCAAACCTGAGGAAAAAAAAATACTTTCTACTTTTCAGAGAAAAAAATAGAAGCAAGTAGCACAGGCCATTAATGTGCCTTATTCCTGCAGAAGCAAACACAGATCATCTGTGGTGGAAAAAATATCCATTTTAGTTTTTCAAGATTTCAAAATATTACGTTCAAAATCACATGAGCTCACAATGATAGGAAAAACCAAAATTTAAGGAAATAAACCCCTCATGAAAGAGTAAATGGCAACTATAAAAATAGTTTTAGACCTTCAGGAATTTCAGAATTAAGTTATGGACAATGTGTAGGAATTTAAAAAATCACTGTAGAATATAAAATAATTATGTAGGAAATACTTAAAGACCTAAAAGATGACATGGTAGGGCTAGGAGTGTAGTTCAGTGGCACAGTGCACGCCTAGCATCTGTACGGTGATGGGTTTGATCCCTAGCACTGCCCCCTCCCAATACATCTATAAATACACACACAGACAGCGGGGCATGGTGGCATGTGTCTGCAGTCCTAGCTACTTTGGAGGTAAAGGTGGGAGCATGTCTTAAGCCCAAGATTTTGAGGCCAGCCTGAGTAACGCAGTTAAAATCTGAGAGACAGAGTCAGAAGCACAAAGAGAAACATACACAGAGAGACACAGACAGAGCGATTTGTATCTACAGACAATGTAATAAAACTTCAAAACATCTCAGACCTGGGCATGCTGTTCTAGAACTCTGGAGGCTAAGGCAGAAGAATCTCCATGAGTTTGAGGGCAAGCCTGGGCTACATAGTGAAACTGTCTCAAATAGAAAAAACAAAACAAAACAAGCAAATAAACAAAAACCCTAAGAAAAATAGTTTTTTTAAGCTACCAAAGAAAAAAGAAAGTTCATAGGCTGCTAATAAATTTCTCAGAATAACAGTGAAAGTCAGTTACTGGGATAATATTTACAAAAGGCTGAAAAAATTTAACTGTCTAATTTAGAATTGGATACCAAGTCCAAGTATCCTTTTAGAACAAAATCTAAATAAAAATATTTTCAGATAATTAAAAACACAGCTTATCCTCTTCCACTAAAGAGACTTTTTTTCCCCTTGTGGTACTAAGGATTGAACTCAGGGCCTCTTCCATGCTAAGCAAATGCTGTAGCCCTGAGCTACATTTAACAGCCCTTTTTTGTTTTATTTTTTCAGACAGGGTCTTTCTAAGTAGCCCACACTGGTCTCAAACTTGTGATCCTAGCTGAGATTATAGGCATGTGCCTCTGGGCCCAGCTAGAAAGACTTTCAATAAAGAAATTTCTAAATAGGGATGGAGATTTAGCTCAGAGGCATAAGCGCCTGCTTTGCAAGCGCGAGGTCGTGAGTTCAATCCTTGGTACAAAAAAAAAAAAAGATAGAAAGACAGAAAGAAATTTCTAAATGTTACTCTTCACACCAAAGAAAATAATTCAGAGATGAGACTGGCATTGGAAAAAGAAAAGGTGAAAAAAGAAATACGTACCATGATGTAAGACTAAATCATATCTCTATAAAATAATAATGTCTAACTAGGGGAGTTAAGAAGATCAGCTCTCTTCAGAGGCTGAGGCAGGAAGACTACAGCGAGTTCAAGGCCAGCCTGGGTTACATTGTGAGTTCAAAACCAGCCTAAACTACACAGCAAGACCCTATCTCAAAAAACCTAAAAACCAAATAAAATGCTGTACAACAATGGCAAAGGGAGTTTAGTAAAGTTTAAGGTTTAAGGTCTTTGTGTTATTTTCTGGGAAGACAGAGTAAGATGCTGATTTACTTGAAACTTTAAGTACCTATTCATTTTCCCAGGGTAACCTCCACAAAAATAGGATGTGTATTATAACCTCTAATTAAAAAAAAAAGTAGAAAAGGGTATTTCTAAAATATCAAATTTTAGACTTAAGTCTAAGGCAAGAAAGGAGGAAAACAAACAAAAAAGAGGTATAGAAAATATAAAAGAACACTCCAGGGCTTAAATTCATTAACTTGAGCTGTGTTTGAGGTTCCTTGGTATCAACCTACCCTGATGGAGAACATGGTGACTCTCTCAGGAGCCTCAATATTGTACCACACACACAAGTCGTTTCGGTTCTGAGCCACCAGGACATCACTTCCAGGAACCCACTGAACGTAGGAGCAGAAGTTGAGGATCATTGTCTTAGAGCAGCTTTTGATATCGTACAGATGCAGCTGAGGGAGGAGGAAGCACACAGGACAGTTAGAGCGGGGTGAGAGTGTCTTCCAATTTGATCATTTCTGCAAAGGTAAAATGATCCACTAGCTAGGTACCTGTACAATTTCAAAGCTTATTGACATGAAACCCTTGAAGTTCATGCAGAGTTGGTATATCCGGACTTTGGTCAAGTAAGAGATGACCAAACAAACAAGGAACAGAAATCATGTGAAAATCACACAGTCAGAATAATTTTTGGCCAGATTTAGCAGTTCGGATTACAAAATTAGAGCCACCAGACAAATTAGGTTATGTGGAAATTTGTGACATGGCTTTCACTGAAATGAACAACCATCAGACTGTCCATTGTTGAACTTTTGGGTGATAGCACACTGAGATAATAATCGAGAAGGGGTTGGAAGGAAACTCCTCAAGTCTACTTCTACGCCTTCAGGGAGTATGGCTGAAGAAGAGCAGCAGCTCTGGGCCAAGGTCAGCGAGGTACAGCAAGAGGAAGGCAGGGCCAGGAGGTTTCTCGAGGGCATACTCTTATAAGTAGTAGGAGAGAAATCAACTTTCAGAATCCTCACTTGACTCTGTTACCATCATAAACAATCTCCTCAGGTTGTTTGTATCATGGAAAGTTCTAAACGGCTTTTCATCACTGGTCTATATAATGAAGAAATTATACCCTGTAGAGCTCCCTACCGGCTTGTGCCATATCCTCTGTGGACTGGCCAAGGCCTAAAACCCTAGTAATCCTTACACAAAGCTTTCTGTCCCTGAAGAGGAGCTTGTGCCCAGTCTCATTAAGTTCCAGCCAATCCACACGGCTCTCATGGCTGATGGTACCAATGTTGTAGCCGCCAATCAGATCCACTATCAAGAAAAGCAGACAGGATTAACACAAGAGATTGTACAGTCGTGTACAGGGTATCAGCTAGTCTGTAAAAGTGATTATAATCGTTTGGACCTTAAGAACATTGCATAAGTCCAAAGTGTGTCTCTAGGGAAGGCATATGACCAATATAGCATAATTTTTCTAGGATGCTTATGAAAATGGTGTGGTGGCGCATGCCTATAATCCCAGCACTCTGGAGGTTGAGACAGGAGGATCGTTGCAAGTTCGAGACCAGCCTGGGCTATCAAAGTGAGCTCAAGGCCAGCCTGAACTGCATAGTGAGATCCTATCTCAAGAAAAGACAAAAAAAAGTGGGGGCCTTATTAGAATTGTTGATGGGTTTGTTTAACTTTGGTTCGGATTCAGCAGGGAATGTGACTCTGAGACTGCTGCATCACAGCTACCAAGCAAGTAGCTCTGATTACGTATGAAATGCTCCAGAAGGCAGCGCTGAGCGCATCGGACATGCGGCCGCTGTGGCGCACTGGTGGAGGAGCAGGTGAATGAGCCGACCCGGATCACATCTGTTCCGAGCAACTACCTGTATATTTGGGTCCTGATGGCAAAAGATCACTGAAAGGTGATGAGTGGGGAGGCCCTGACACACCAGCACAAGCCTCTGACTAAAGTTAGCCTGGTCAGTGCAGACGATAAACATTTTAGTTCTGTCTGAATCTTACAGAGAATCCAAGAGCAAACTCAGCCTGAGGCAATTTATTGATTTAGCAAGACTGTCTCAAAATAAAAAATAAATAAATGTAAAAAGGGCTGGCGATGCAGTTTGGTGCAAAGGCCCTGGGTTCAAGCCCCAGTATCTCAAACAAACCAAAGCAAAACAAAAAAGAAGACAAATTAAAGCAGACCACCCATACCAGGCATGGTGGTTCACGCCTGTAATCCCAGCAATCAGGAGGCTGAGGCAGGAGGATCATTGCGAGTTTGAGACCAGCCTAGACTACAATATATGTCAAGTGACAAGGGTTCTGTCAACTTTTATGGGTCTCCCACCCCTCTTAGTAGATTATGAAAATCATAGACCGTATCCCAGGAAGACAAATACACATACAATTTTGTATATAATTTCAGGGTTTACAATGGTAGGGTTCTTACAGCTCTAAAATGTAGCTTGATCATTTTTATTTTTTGTTTCTTCCTTTTTTTTTTTGTACTGGGGATCAAACTTACAACCTCACACTTACCAAGCAGGTGCTTATGTCCCTGAGGTATATTCCTGGTCCCCATTTGTATTTATCTTGCCAAGCTGTAGGCATTAGCTGTCATTTGATCCTTTTCTATAACAAAAGTAGTCACCTTGCTTATTAATAATGTGTGTCGAGAAGAGTTGTGATTCTCCGGTTGTGGTGATGTGCGCTTGTAATCCCAGCACTTGGGAAGCTGAGGCTGGGGACTGCCGTGAGTTTGAAGCCAACCTGGGCTACATAGTGAGTTCAAGGCCAGCCTGAACTGTAAGCCAAGATTTGTCTCAAAATAAGAACAAATAGCCACAATAACAAAAAGAGTTGTGAATGAGTTTGATCAGATCAGATCTGCTTCTTTTTTTTTTTTTTTTTTTTTTGGTTTTTTTGAGATAGGGTCTGTCTATGCAGTTCAGGCTGGCCTTGAGCTCTTTGTAGTCTAGGCTGGTCTCAAACTCGCAATGATCCTCCTGCCTTATTTATTGATTTATCTTTACTCACTAATTTGTAATACCATCTCTGACATGAATCAAGTTTCCAAATACATATGGGCCCATTCTTAAGAGACTTTAACCCAATACCCCTATTATCCCAGCAATCTAGGAAGCTGAGGCACGGGAATTGCATGTTCAAACTCAGCTTGGATGAACGTTGTCTCAAAATAAAAAATAAAAAGGGGTGGGAATGTAGCTCAGGGTGAAGGCCGTGGCTTTAATCCCTAGTACCACAAAGAAGGGAGAGACTAACAGAGGGAATGGACTGGGTTAAAGTCTCATAGCTCATTACTGCCATTAAAATCCCAGGCCTTTCAGTCTACTACCATTCTCATTACAGCCACCTAGTATCTGAGCTCAGCACCCCGCTGTGTAATGTAATATTCACAAAATGTCAAAGTATCTTAAGAATGGGCCCATATGTATTTGGAAACTTGATTCATGTCAGAGATGGTATTACAAATTAGTGAGTAAAGAATGGAATTTCAATAAATGGTTAAACATATGGGAAAAACAAAATTAAATTCCTACTGACATTATACATAAAAATAAATTCTAGGTGGGGACCAAAGTTTTAAAATGTCAAAAAAAGTGTTAAAATAAGGAGGGAATAGGGAAGGATTTCTTAAGTCAGACCTCAGAAAATCATGAACTATTTTTTTAAAGTGATAACATGGACTACATAAAAGTATCTGAATGCTAAAAGATGCCTAAAGGAGAAGTGAGACAGATATAGAGACAGAGAGAGCCTGAGGCAAAATATCTGTGATGTACATGACTATCAAAGGCTATATATGCAAAGAACTGCAAATCAAGAGACAATCTGACTTTAAAAATGGGTCAGGACTAAGGAAATGACAATTCACAGAAGAAATCCAAGTGATAAATCAATAAATAAGATTAAGGCAATGAAATATCATTTCACATCCATTGGTGAGCCAAATTATGAGGTCAGGCAATTTTGGCGCTGGAGAGAGTGCTGAGCAATGGGCGCCCTAACTGCTGGGGTCAAGGGTGACCTGGCAGAAATCTTCAGAGAGCAATTTGGAAATATTTACTGAAGTTGAAAATACATCTTTTCTATGATTCAGTGTTTCCACTCTAGGTATTGACTTAGAGAAATGAATCCCTGTAATAACACAAAATAAACAACTTAAATGTCCATCAGTAAGAAAAGAGATAAAAGTTCCAATTAAATATAATAAAATAGGAGGCTTTGACAGACCTGGTTATAAGTAAACAAACAGTAATACCATTACTATTAATAGCTGGCATTTATCAGATAGCTAGCGTTTGTCTTGTGCTCTGGGTGAATGATTTGGGGATGACAATGTGTATGTGCCATTGTTGCCCCTGATTGATGTGTTCTGAAATTTTGTTTTACTTTTTTTTCTGTCTTCTTTTTTTTTCTCCTTGAAATAAAAGTGCTTATTTTACATCAGGCATTGGTCTAGGTGCTTTTCATATTACAGGGTTTTTGTCCCTAATATGTTAGTGAAGAAATGGAGGATCAGAAGGGTTAAGTAACTGGAAAGATCAAACAGGTTACAAATAGAGAAGGGTTTAACTCCCCATTCTTTTTTTTTTTTCTTTGTAGAGGAGGAAAGGTTTATTTCAGCTTGTGTACAGTCCTTTTCTTTTTCTTTTCCTTTTTTTTTTTTTTTTTTTTTTTTTTTTTTTTTTTTTTTTTTTTTTTTTTTGTCCTTTTGAGACAGAGTCTTGCTATGCAGTTGAGGCTGGCCTTTGACTCACTTTGTATCTAGGCTGGCCTTGAGCTCACAAGGCTCCTCTTGCCTCAGCCTCCCATGTGCTGGTATTTCAGGCGCACATCACTACCCCTGGCTCCACAGTCCATTCTTAGCAGCTACACTACATGTTATTCTGTATACTTTTGGGGATGTATACTATTTTCTGTGTTTTCTTCTATGCTTAAAACTTTTCATGATAAAAATTAATATGTAATCCAGGCATGGAAGTGCACACTGTAATTCTAGCTGGGGCTGGAGGATCACCATGAATTCAAGGCCAGCCTGAACTGTATTGTGAGACCCTGTCTCAAAAAAAAATAAATTAAAGTAATATTTATCAATGCAGATATTTGTGAAATAAGACTAAAGTTTCTATTACTACTGCTTACTAAAGGCAAACTGTCAAAAAAAAAAAAAGCCCCATCTATGGCTTTAGGTGGGTGGGCTGGTGCACGCCTGTAATCCCAGCAGTTGGGAGGCTGAGGCAGAAGGATCGAAAAATTCGAGGCCAGCCTGAGCTGCACAGTAAGTTCAAAGAATATGAACTATACAGTGAACCTTTCTCAAAAAAAATATTTTATAGGTCTATAAAGTCTAAATACGAAACTTCATACATTTGCTCATGATTCTTTAGTACTATTCATAATTTGCCTGCCCTAAGATACATGCTTAGAGAACATGAAAGTTATAGGGATGGGCCTCTCTAATATATGTCCATGTATCTATATCTACATATCTAAGTTTGGATATACATGTATGGATTGAAACATTTTACATATCCACTGTAAAAATGAGTATATTTCCCTGGTGCTTCTCTAATTCCTAGATTTCCCACTAAACACAAACCTATATGTACTATGAAAATGCAATACAAGCATCTATTTTATTATTACAACTGTGAGTCTTACCTACAGCAATAGTCTTAACATCAACAAGATAAGCCAATTTCTTATTATCTTCCATTCCTTGCTGACGTCGCTCATTAATACGGACACTGAAACATGAAGGGTAAAAGTAAAGCAAATGGGTTTGGCCTGCGTTCACTGAGGGCTCCCTGTGCTTTATGGGATAAAGTCTTCAGATTCACTGAAGGACACAGAATTTGGAAGTCAGAAGGAATTCTTCTGAGTTCCTCAGAGAAGGTCTCAGAGAATCTCGTGAGGTTACCTGATGAGGTGAGGGTTCATGAATTCAGTTCGCACAGAACCCAAGGTCTCATTACTCCCGTATTCCACCAGTGTCAGCTCGCCAGCGTTGAAGATCATACACACCTGGGAAAGAGGGGGCTGCATCGTGAAGAGAACCGTACAGGGAGGTGGCCTGGGGTACAAGGCGACTCTGACTTTTCTCCTTGTTCTGTTCCCCTGCCTGTTCCTCCCCTTTATCTGCTATCTCCTTGCCCTTTGCAATTTACCCTCCTTCTGACACACAAGCTGGAAGGGGACTAATTAAGATGGTGACAGTGAATGAAGCTCTACTCACATTCTCATTTTCAAAGAAATACTTTTCATTGCCGCCAGATCCCTGCCAGGCTACCTGTAAAAGGAAGTGAAGGAAACAGTGTGCATAATTATCTAAAATGAAGCTGAAAGAATTACAGGTAGGAGGAAGAGAGATCACGTTTAGGGAAGTTTTGGCATTATACAAGAGGCACTACGTCAGATTTTTGTTTCTGCGATAGCACAAAAATAATCCAACTATGATGAATTAGTCCCCAGGAAACTAAACTTTTCATTCTTTAAAACCAGGACCCAGGTAGTAGAATGATTCTTTTTTTTTTTTTTTTTTTTTAACGGTACCAGGGATCGAACTTACAACCATGTGCTTGCAAGGCAGGCGCTTATGCCACTGAGCTAAATCCACAGCCCCCAGATAGTAGAATGAATGTTAGAGCTTCCTGTGGATATCTTATCCCTGGCCATCCCGACCAAGTCCCAGGGTGCCCAGAAGCCAAAATGCTTTGTTCCCCGCCCTCCCGTTCTTGGCTCCTACCTCGCTAAGGCGATTTGTATTCAGGTCTCCGAGCAGCAGCGTATCTGACGTGTGGGCCACCAGGTAACGCTCCTTTCCCAGGATTTTCACCTCCTCCACCTCATAGCCATAGTGAGACTTGAGCACCACCCGGGTCCCCGATGACAGGTTCTTCACAATCACCTTGGTAAGGCACAAGTCTGAGACTCTTAGTCTTCCCCAGGCAAAAGAAGAGTGAGCGTGCTATGCCCTTCACTCACCTCCATAGTGCTAAACACAGGACCTTGTTTCTACACCTCGGCTGGGTCACTATTGCTAATGACGACACTTTGTATTTACATAGGGTTTACTACACGTGAAAATGTTTCATGTATTGTCTCTTTTGCTGCTCATTATGTATATGATTCTAGAACAGTGACGGTGAGCCTTTTAGAGACCAGTGCTCAAACTACAACCCAAACCCACTATGGCAAAGTGCTAACGCTGCAATTAAATCTGAATACACAGTGAGTTCTGAAGTCCTGAAATGACAGCATTCACATGTAATCCCACTGGTCAAAGTTTTAAACTAGGGAGATGTAAGCAGGAATATCTGAACCCCTTAAGCCAAGTGCTTAAGCTTCTTCAGATGGGCTGGAAGAACAATAGCAGGAAAGTTGCCAAGGTGTTTCCCCAACACATTTGGGTCCCCAGAACAGAACAGAATGCCAGAGGGATAAAGGTTAATTTGACACTGGCTTCAGCCAGTAGGCAGCAAACTGTTACAAGGATAAAGAAACCATGCAAAATCTCAGTGCAGCAGGCTGTCAGCTTCTCACCTGGCTGGGTCCCACGTAGGTCAGCTCAAACTTATTCTTGTAAATGCTTCTTCGGAGGCAGCAGTCAAACTGTTCCACTGCACCACAGAGTGTGCCCTGGAAGAAAAAGCAATAGCATAAAGGGCAACGTACACTGTACATGGGCACAAAGGGAGTATCCAGTGACAACCTCACTCCTAGGTTCTAGAATTGAAAGAAAAGCTGGCAATTTTTGCAAGTACCAAAAGGAAAGGAAAGAGGTGATGATCACAGGACTCAAAGGGATCATTGTGGGTGGGAAAATGAGGGAGAAATCAGCCCTCTCTATACAGTTCTTCCCCTTGTGTGGCCTCTAATTGAGTATCAATTTCTCTTGAACACTCGATTTTCAGTTGGGAATCAAAGGAAAGACAAGATTCCCTATTGCCAGGGAAGTGTATTTTGGAGAGGCAAGATTTTTCCAAAGTTACCAATACGGAGAGGGATGATGAGAGACATACCGCACAGAGCCGTGACCCATCACGCTTCCAGGCTAAAGCAGTGACGGTGTACAAGTTGGCAATCTCCTTGGGCCTTGCCTCTTCCCAGAGGCTTCTTCGAGGACTCCAGTTGAGCACTCGAAGTCTGAAATAAGGTGGAGGGCTTTTAGAAGAGATGGAGGCCAGCAAAAGAGGGAAAATAAGTGAGTAACTGACAGAAATCACATTTGCTATATCAGAGTAGAAAGAGAAGACAAGAAAACAAATAAGCTGGGTAAGTCTAGCAGGGAGAACAAGAGGGGAAAAGGAAACTCAATGCAAAACTAAATGAAATAACTGATGGGAGTGGAGAAAACAAAAGATCAGGGTAAGTGAGACAAATGAACTGTCAGTAGTAGAGAAATATGGGAAAAGAAAAGAGAAATGGTAGGAGTTAGAGAAGAAAATTACATGAGACATGAAAATGGAAGGGGCAGAAACACAGGACTGACAAAGTGGGGTGGTAAAGCAGCCTTCACGGAACTTGGGAGGCTGAGGCAGAAGAATTGGCATGAGTTTGAGGCCAGCCTGGGCTACATAGTGAGTTCAAGACCAGCCTGAACTACAGAGCAAGCCCTTGTCTCAAATAAATGAGCGAATGAATGAATGATGAATAAACTGATGGGACTTAGACCTTTGCTGTTTACCTGCTGTTTTTCTGCTGTTCCATTCATTCATTCACTCATTCATTCACCAAACACTGACTATATATGCACTAGATGCTAATCTAAGCACCAGAGATAAAAAGATAATAAGCCCTGTTCTCAAAGATTCTTTAATATAGCTAGATACATATAAGCAATAAGTGATCATGTATCTTGACAAACTCCAAGCCAGTGATCTGAAAGAGGCAATGGGAACACACAGAAAGTGGTGGTGAATTCTATCATGGAATCCTTGGGAGAAGCACAGAGACAAAACACAAGTATGATACATTTAGAACCACTGGGCTGCCCATGGATGGTGGGAGCAGAAAGAGCACTGAGCAAAAATTATAATCTGAGAATCCCTGAGACACACAATTCATTTGGTCCAGCCTTCCACTCTTGTTGAGAATAGTTTAGCAAAGCAGAGTTCACAGGGAAAGGGTACCCACCTGTCATAACTTCCCAGGACAACAGACTGACCCCCAGGACTTGCTGCAGCCGTGGTGAACTCTCGCTCCTGCGGGTCACGGCTGTAGTCAAACGTCTGCAGCATGTGGCCTTCCTTTCCATAGGCCACAATCTTCCTATCACAGCCAGCAGCCACGATGCTGTTGGTTGCCCAAGCCAAGGCATAGGGTGGGCATGGGTGGTTAACCAACTTCCCCTAAGATAGAAGTGGAGGGTTTCAGTCACACACTTAGGACTCTACCCCAGAAATTCCTCATTCCTAGCACCTGATATACCCACCATGGCCATCATATCTTGCAGGAATGTTTCTTCCAGCATTCCCCCCCCCCCCATCTATACATACTTGCTGACCTTGTGCTCTATAAAGATCTCAAGATAGTGGTGATCAATGATGTGTATCTAGTAAAGCCACTCAAAAGGAGTGGCTTTACTACACATTACTCAAAACTCATTAGGTTCACTGATTTTCTGGCTGTTGCTTTTTGTTTTTAGGAGGGCTACATTTAATCAATTATTATACAAATAATTCATAATGTAAATGATTAAAATACTGAATTATATAGCATAAAACATCAAGGTTTCCTTTTATCTCCCTCCATCTTTTTCTTTTCTAAGTTAATTTTTTTCTAAGTTAATTTTTTTCTATGAATCTACATATGCAAATTTTTTTGCATAAATGAGACTAATTTTCATTTTTCATTTGCCTCAGAAACTTTCCTTCTTTTGTGCCAAGGTCTCTTCCACCTGAATCTTCTCTTCCTACGAACCAGAGGCCATACTAACTGTGTCCCTCCAAGGGTCTCGCCCTCCACACTCCTCCACTAGTCCCTCAGTGCTTTAGTGTCCAGCCTCCTCAGGAAAGATCCTGCTATTTTCTTCACCTCACAGCAGAACTTCATTTATTCATACCTGTGACTCTCCAGAGCCTTCATCATCAAAGAAATACCTAACGATGGTACCATCTGCATGACCAGAGAGAATTCCTTTCCCAGAGCAACTAAAAAAATGGGAAATGAGAGAAATAGGGGGAGAGATTATGTCATCTTTCCAAGAAGGTCCCCTTTCTCTGTCCGATATTACCCTACCTGTGGTTCCTGCTACCAGGGCTCCCCATCTTTCACAGTATGGTTTCCCAGACTTCCCTAGCACTTTTTCCTGACATTTCCAACTCACGTGCTATATCCTTCATACTCACTTTGTTGTCAGTGACACCACATAAGAATCTGTTCCGTAAATGGTAGACGACTTATTGGTTTTAGAGTTTGCTACACGAACCTGAAAATGGGAGGGTAGTATAAGTCAGGTTAGGTTAATTTCATTTTCACCCAGGCCTCCCCCCAAAAAACAAAAAACAAAACAAAACGAAAAAACACACAAAACTGATCCCTGTCCATTATTCCCTAGTATGCAACTTGGCTCTAAGGGAGAAGAGAAACTATCCTCCTCGTTTCAGACCCATGATCCCTGCCCATCACCTCTCCTGTGTTTCTCTTTCCTTCTTTACCTTGCCTTCAGCTAGTCCAAAGACAATGATGTACTCTGCGGGCCACTGCAGACAAGTAACTGCACTCTGTGTGAAAGAAATGTTGGTGAGGATTCTGTCTACGTGGGTCAGCACATTTATAACAACCTGGACCCCCACCACACACTACTACCCCAGTCTTCTATAGGGAAGGAAAGGGTGGGACCCAACTGAGCGGCCAGCAGGAAAGCAGATAACCATGGTATCTAGGTAACACCATCCTTGCAGTAGGAAAAGTCAGATTCAGATGCTAGAAAATGCAATTCCTGGTTGCATTTAAAAGTGGATATACTGATATGTTTGCTCATCTTAAGGTCCCAGGGATTGGGAACTTTACCGTCTGGATGAACTTGTTGCAGATGACTTTCTTGTCACCCCTGCCAAATAAAAGGAAGGAAACCACATTAAATACCCTGCTAAGAGGGATGCTGAGGAAAGAAAAGAAAGACCAGATACCTTTCCTGGCCCACTAGTGTTTCCTATCCCCAGTAGGAGCCCCAGAAGGAGGCATGACAGGGAGCCCGAGCAGCTCAGGAACAAAGCAAAAATACAACATCAGACTGAGGCCACTGCTGACGTTACTGATTTCCTCCAGGGATGGGACCACAGTACACCAGGGACAGGTGAAGGCCTGGAGGCAACAGCAACAAATTCCAGAAAGCCTACTGCCTTCCATCCGGGAGCTCAGCTCCCCGTCCTTTCTATTTCTCCCACACTTCTCATGCTTGCCCTTCTTTGTGGGGTCATTTCATTCCCCAATCTCTGTCCTCACCAATCTTCTCCAATCTTGTAGACATAGATGATGTTATCAGTCTGTCCTATGGCAATTTTAGTAGAATCTGGAGAAAAAGCCATGCCCTTAACCATATAGCTCTTCCTGCCATACTGAAAGCAAAAAGAAAAAGAGAGATCATGAATATATGTGAAAGGAAAAAGAAGAAAAGGTGCATGTATAAAAAGAGATTTATACTGAGGAAATGAAGGGTAGGTCTTGTGCCCAGTGCTAGAAGGTAGTTTAAGACATTCTCCAGGTTTGTAAGAGCCCATCAACAGGTTAAGGTACACCTGAGCACTCTTCACCTTCATGTCAGCTGGTTTGGTGGAGAATTTATCTCTCCGCTCCCCGTGTTCATCATATAGCAACACTACTCGGTCCACTGTGCAGACAGCAAATTTGGCATTGTTGTGGGACCAGGCCATACAGGTTACCTTGGCAGCTCCATCCTGCAGAAGAAAGTAGGTAAAATAAACCCCAGTGCTGGTCTAGAATGCCAAAACCATGTCCAGCTTTGTAACTTTGATCCATTTTCTTCCCATCACAGTCCTCAAAAAAAAAAAAAAAAAAAAAAAAAAAAAAGGGAAAGAGTCTTGTGCCCCAACCTGCACTTTAAAGCTATCAAAACCTGGACTGACAACAGTGTTATTTTAGAGACTCAGAGTATAAATGCATTAATTCAACCACAGCAATATATCTTTTTTTTTTAGCAATACATCTTTTCAGTGGTCTCCTTGTTCCCTCATATCTCAGCTTTGCCACTGAAATAAATTCAGTTGTTCTAATAAGTTTTAGTCATTAGCTATTCATTCAGTTAATATATTGCTGAACACTTTAATGAGAAAAGTAGTTGTTCAGGGGCTGAAACACAAAGAGAAAAATATAAGTCCTGCCCCATGATCTTATAAGATGGTATAAAATAGAAAAAGACATAAGCAGAAATACAAGCAGGCCTGGGAAATGGAAAGGAAGTAAAAAGGATTAAAATGTGATGTGTATGTCCCAGCTCCCCATGAAGAATGTACATTTTATATAATGCAAACATGTACTAATAATTCTTTTTAACAAAGAGAAATATGGCATGATGGTGCATGCATGTAATCCCAGCACTCCGGAGGCAGAGATAGGAGGATCACCACAAGTTCAAGGCCAGCCTGGACTACACAGCAAGACCCTGTCTAAAAAAAAAAATACACAAAGTGGTATGATAATTTGGAGAAGTTTGAGATAATAAAATTAAGCTTTGAAGAATGAATGCAGTTGAGTAGGGAATTATCTGTGACTGAATGAACAGCCCAAAAGCAAGGTCTGGTCAAGAAACAGTAGTTTACTCTTGTTGAAACTACCTTGTAAATATGTAATAGAATACAGATCAGACCAGGGACGCCTCAGGAAGGAGTCAGGCTAAGGAGTTTGGCTTAATGAGCAGGAAAGAAATAAACAGTGAAAGATTTGGAATAGGGAGTAAAATAATTAAAATAGAGAATTAGGATGAACAATGTCACCCCCACCATAACTATTCACATAAGCACAAGTTAGAAGTGATGATTACCCCAGTGAAATTATTCTAACCATGTCTGTCCCTCCCAACACCAGCTTTGGTCAACTATGGTTCTGACACTAAAGGTTCCCCTACTAGAAATTTAAAAATTTAGCTTCTATACTGATTGATTGATTAACTGGGATTTAGCTTTCTGGTTTAAAACATTGTCACTTTTCACTCTAAATCCACCTATCTCCAAAACCCAAAGGCTCTTTTCACCAAAACCCTCAAACTAGAGCCAGGAATAACCTCACCACAACTGTAATCCTCTAACTCTTCACTACATTGGGTGAGAAGGGTTGAGGGCTCCTCATCAACCTTCACTGATCATCCTGCTTCCTGGCTATGCCCACCCCTGGGCTTCTAGCCCTACCAGCATCATGACATCATTTTACTTTGAGAGATTGAAGGAGGATTCCATTTTCAATTTTTCCATTATAGCAAAGGAATTTTTAAATTACAGATTCAGGGGCAGCTTACTGAAAAAGAAGCACTACTCTTTATTGTTCCAATTTCCTTTATTCTTCAAATGCTACATCCTTTGTGAAGCCTTCCTGGGTCCCATAATCAACTAATTCTCCTTTTTCTACAGTATATATTACACTGGATTGTCATGAGAATGAAATGAGATAGGGAATATAATATAGCAACTAACCTTTAACAAGCACTGCTATATGGTAGGCATTTTGATAAGTGCTTGGCATCTATTATCTCACTTTACCTCATAATTTGAGGTAGATGCTATTATAATAATAATTATAATAATTCCTCTTTTATGGATGGGGAAGTTGAGGCACAAAAAGGTTAGGCAATGTGCCCATGTTTATATACCATTTGTAGGTGGCAGAACCAAGGTTTAAACTATGTATGTCTGATTCAATAAATCACAATCCTAATGTCTTTAGTTATGCTGCCCTGACACATAGTGAGCACTCAACTATGCAGATACTCTTGTTGGCTTTGGGTTAACCCACCCTTTCACTTTTTTTTTTCTGTTTTGTTTAAGACAGGGTACTGCTGTGTAGTTGAGCTAGCCTTGAATTTACTATGTAGCATAGGCTGGCTTCAAACTCACAGCGACTCTCCAGCCTCAGCCTCCTGAGGGCTGGGATTACAGGTGTGTGTGCCACCACTCCCGGCTACTTTTAATTTTGAATGTCCCTCCCTCTTGTCTATCAATTTTCACAATGCTTTTGAGTTTATAGTGTTCTTTTGTGTAAACTAACTTATTTAAGTTTCTTTCAAGTCCTCTGAAGTTGCTATTATTATGACTTCCATTTTCCAGTGTGCTGAAAGAAACTGTGTGACAAAAACTAAAGTCAGAGATATCAGGTTATTTAGTGAACCAGAATTTGAAGTCTGGTCTCAACTGCCAAACCCACCCTTGCTTCATCATGTTTTAGAGTTTCTCCCCTAATGAATCTCAGCCACAAATCTTCATCAGAATGAAGGTTCGGCCTCCCGCCCATCCCTTTTAGGGGTTGCACCTAAAGTGTTTAAATCATGCGGTGTAGATTCATATCCCCTGTTCGCAAGTCCGCCTCTCCCTTTGGACCGAGTCTCTGGAAGGCAGGGGCAGGCATGCGAGTAGTTTCGGATCCCTCAGAACACTAGCACAGGACCTAGCAACTAACTGATGCATGAAAGCTATGATCATCAATCTACATCGCCTACTGAAAGCGCAATCAACTGAACGGAGTAAGGATCATCGCTATATCCTCTAAATTCTTCTGTACACAGTGGGCGCCCAGTATTTTAAACTTCAGTTCCCCCACTTTTCATACAGCGGCCGGGGAGGGAAGGGGCGCGCAACTCCTCACCTGAGGGCTCAGCAGGGTCCTCAGGTGCTTCAGCTGCATGACGCACCCTGTCTCTCAGACGCTACCAGACAGCGACACCTTCTGCGGTTACCGGGACAACCCGCCAAGCAGCCACCGCGACAGCCGCTGACGCAAACGCGACCTGAGCGCAACACACGACGCAA
The DNA here is from genome assembly GCA_004027295.1 of Dolichotis patagonum. Taxonomy (NCBI): domain Eukaryota; kingdom Metazoa; phylum Chordata; class Mammalia; order Rodentia; family Caviidae; genus Dolichotis; species Dolichotis patagonum. The sequence goes on from PVJX010000967.1 coordinate 118,552, forward strand.
GGTCACGTCTTGTGTTCGCGACCAAGCAAAAAGAATGTGCGCAAGCGCAGTGAGAACTAGGGCGGGACCATGGGAGGTTTGATGACTCCTCCCCTGGACCAATCCCGTCGCTGTATGCAAACCTAAACCCTAGCCACTGCCACAAAAGTCTTAGGCAAACTTTGGTTACTACGTCATCGTTGTTTTTTTTTTTTTGGTACCGGGGATTGAATTCATAACCTCGTGCTTGCCGGGTAGGCACTTAGGCCACTGAACTAAATCCCCAGCCCCCTACCGTTGTCTTTTTTGCTCGTTGACATACGTATGTCAGCGTTGCTGAATGCACACTTATTGCTGAAACTCTGAGGGGAAAACGCAGCCGTTGCTATGATGGGCAAAAGCAATTGACCCAAATAAGTTGTATGACTTGCGTGGAATCACCAGGCAAATACTGATCGATTACAGCGAATGTTCAATATGTGTCTGCCTGGTTCTATGTTAAATGATCATGTATTATGTTGTTTAATTGCCTTTTGAAAGGGAGTTATTATTAGTTCCAATTTATATAGCGAGACTCAGAATCAGAGAGACCACTTGCTCAAGTAAACAAACTGTAAAGGGTGGAACTGGAATTTAACCCAGAGCTGGTAGCTTTAAATACTCTTTATATTCTTTCTGAAATCTTAGCTAGCAGTCTCCATGGCAGGCTGCTATAGCCCATAATACTCTCCTGCCCCAATAAGTGATGGTCTCCAAGAGCCCAAAGGAGAAATGCTTTGGATGCAATGGTCAGGGAAAGGTAAGGTACCCCCTACTTGGACATTGAGTAATGGTGAGTTACAGATTGCTGCTTAGTTGGGATATTTTTATGGGTTAGGTAGCAGGACAGACCATAGCATGGCTAGCTTGAGAGGTTTAAATCTTTGCAATACCTGGATTTGGCACTTGATCAAACAAAAAAGGCTACTGAATTTTTTATCTTTCTTTGGGTTGAGGTCCCCTTCAGGATTTTTGGTCTGTTTCTTTTAGGAAGGTATATTTCTTGTCTCATACCATAAAGATTGAAATACAGGAAAGGAGTTATTCAAAAGCCTCCCCTGGAACCTCTGAAGTTGGGAAGACCTGTAACCCTCCCAGTTTCCGGGCCCAGAAGCCTTACATCACATAGGTGCCAGTGTCAACAGTTGTATCTCTGTCACCAACTCTCCCTTGGAAAATAGGAAAAAATGAAGGACAGCACCTGTTTTCACAGGAAACAAATAGGTCCCAGAGCCCAAACTATAGTTTCTTTTTCCCAACCCCTTAATTTTATTGCCAGAATCTTCCTCTGGATATGGTGGCAGATGATAATTATAAACTCAGTTCTGCATTACAATTATTATTGATTTTGTGAACAGAGACACAGATGGAGATGAAAAGGAAAACAAAGGCAAGAAGGATAGTCATGGGAATACACAGGCTAGTAGCATGTGGCATTGAGGGATTCATTAGTGTAGCTGCTCTTTGATTACTCTTGAGACAGCACTCAGGCCTTACTGGACCATCTGCCCACGGTTGATGGAAGAGTCAGAAGAATGAATGGTGAGGAGTTTGGTCAGTGATGTAAGCAGTGAAAATAAACCACTGGCCTCCTCATGTGATATAACCACCATCATAGGAAGAACTTACACCTTTCCCTTCTGTCCCCCCACCCCTTGTACCCAAGAAAGCAAGAAACTAGGGCTGTAGTCTTCTCTGTCTTCTTCCTGGTCCCTTCCCACCCATTTCAGGCTGAAGAACTGAAGTAAACATCTTACAATGAGTCTGCACCTCTCAAACTGGAGGTCCTATGAGAGGGCCACGGAGAGTCAGGCGAGAGATGGGTGTGGAGATGTCTTCAGTACCACACAGTGTGCTATACAATCTGCTCCAGTTTGTTCAAGAACTTTTATTGGAAAAATGTCCAAGGGGTGAGATCACCAGCAGCTGGGGGGCTACCAAGTGAAGGGGAGCACCGGAGGCTCCATGGAAGACATTGGAGTAGTGCAGTGTAACGTCTGCCTCTAGGCCCAGCTGATTCCTTTTATTTCCTGGGAGAGGGTGAGTACTCATAAAAACACCCCTCTCTGAGGCCCAGAGGCAAGATGTCGGGGTATAAGGGGATGCCAAGTGTCCTGATGTAGGTGAAATGGGGCCCCTATTTGGGACCTAATGGGATATGGTTAAACACGTGACTCTCCCCTGGACCCAGGCAATGGAAAGAGATGTTTCATCCGATATCCACTCTCCAGGTCCAGGGGTGCAGACTCTAACAGACCTACCTTCTGGCCCTACTCACAGTGGAAAGAGGATGGGCACCAGCCTGAGATCGTGGAAGTGCATTACTCTCTGGGAATCTTGGGCAGATCACCATCTTAGGCTCTCCCTGACCCCATCCCCATCCCCACGTTGTTAGTGCAGCTCTCTTCTGGTTCCATTTTTTTTTTTTTCACTCAAACGCAGTTCACTCAAACATCGATGGTGTTGATAGATGGTGACTTTTTCTGTGAAAGAAAATGACCTGGGTCTCTAATTTGAGCAAATTAATAAATGCTACCCTTTCTCCTGGGTCTCCTCCATCTCAGATCTTTTTCCTCCTTTGTCTGCCCCTCTCTAGCCTCTCCTTTTCCTTGGCTGCTCCTCCAGCCCACATCGCCCTCCCACCCTCGCAGGTTCCCACGTCACCTGTCTTGTCCCTACTGGCCTTCCCTGAGGACTCTGCTCCGGCCCCTTCCCCTTCTCCTTGGGGTTGTTGTTGGAGTCATTGTCCTTGATGATGTCATACTGACGGCAGAAGAGCCCAATTACAGCTGAAACACAGCAACACCATCTGAGCCCCCATCCCAACCTCTCCACTCACAGCTTTGAAGAGTAATGAGATACCCACACAACTCCTAGAAAATCCAAGAATAAAATCCTGAATTCTGGGTGCTCATGCAGTCTTTATTTCTGGGCTCCCAACCACCTCCCCAACAAAATAGCTCCCCATTTCATGTTTCTCCCCTTTCTCCTGACAGACCTTTGCCACCTCCCACCTTCACTGAGCCCCCTCCCCCAAAACCCTGGGTCCCCATCCAGCTGCTCACCAGCCCACATGAGCAACACCACCACAATGATGACCACTTCCCCAGTCTGCAGTGGCTGCTCTCCATCCAGACCCTCCACTGTGATGTCCCCTGAGAAGAGAGGAAACAGACTCCAAGTCACAGAGGACCTGCTGAAAGCTGTGTCACATACAGAATAGAGATACAGGGGTTAGAGTCAGGCTGGACTTGTCAATGTTGCCCCTGGAGTCCTAGGGTAGCTCCTCTCTGGGAGGAAGCCTTTGGTAGAAAAGTGGTTAGACCAAAAGGTAGGTTGCCTGCAGAACTTGCTCACGCAGGATGTGATGTGAAGCTGGGTAAAAGGAAGCATCAAAGCCCTTCCCCCAAAGGATTCATTAGCAGTCTGTCTATAATGGGCCCCTGCCCACCTGCTTTTCCTTCCTTTCCTGGCAGTACAATGAATGAAATCATCTATTTATCTAAGCTAGACTGCTGCTTGCTTTGGGGAGTTAAATAAGAATAACAGCCAGGTAAAAAGCCAGTGAATCCACTAGCACAGGACCTCACCTGGGCTGGAGCTGTTGGAGGGCAGCCGGTCAGAGCCCTTGAGAGTTCGGAAGTGCACCCGGGGCCCCGGGGGACTTTCACCCCGAAGACCGATGCTCCTGACCTGAACCGTGTAGTCGCTGTCTTCAGCCAGACCCCAGAGGGCACAGGCCCTGGTGGTGGTGTTCACCTCCCGGATCACACGTTGCCCGGGGCCATTCTGTCGCTGCAGGGAGATGAGGGGAGGGGACAGCCTCAGCCTGGGCTACAGCCCAGCACTCCAAGGGAGCAGGATGACAAGGGCAGCCTGAGCCAGCAAGCCAGATCCCAGATTCCCCCAGCCCCGGGAGGAGAGTTTAAGAGAAAGGGTGCAGGTAACCAGAGGACTGTTGAAAGATCCAAGGACACAGGTTGGGGAAGCAGAGGGGTGATTCATACTTGCTGGGAAATGGAGTAGCCAATGACGATGTTGCCTTCTGGGACATCCCAGGACACAGTAGCAGAGTTGGCTCTGAGGTGAGTGACCGTCACATTCACAGGAGAGGGAGGTCGGTCTGTGGGTGTCAGGGTGTTAACAGGTTTCATCCCCAAACCACCTCTAGTTGACCAACCCCCTCATTCCTCATCACTCACCTGCTCTCAGGAAGCCCAGGTCACAGCTGACCAGCAGGAGGACCGTGGGGCTCAGATATGGGGAGAGGGGCATCAAGGAAGCCATGGTCCCACCGAGTCCACCGGGGGGCACTGGGGCATGCACTTGACATCCAGGCGGAAGTGCTGGAGGAGAGAGAGTTGTGGGGGTCAGGTGGTGCCACGGCGGACAGCAGGTCTCCCAGACTCCCCGCGGTCCACAGCAGCTCCAGTTTTCCCCAAGCCTTTCCGACCCCCGCAGAGCCCCGGCGCCCCCGGCGCGAGCTCCCCAGGCGCACACCCACCTCCGCCGGTCTTCGTGGCCCGTCAGGCCTCTGGGGGCTGCTCGGCGCCCAGGGGGCGGCCCATCGCCCAGTTCTGAGGCGCCGTCCCTACCCCATTCCGGCGCGGGCCGGCGAGGCGGGCGGCGCGGGCCGCGGTGCGGGCCGAAGGCAAAGCGCGGTGCGCGCGGGCGGCGGGGCTGCGGGGCCCCCAATCGCGGGCGTCTGGCCCCGAGCAGGGGGCGTCGCAGGCGCGGCCTGGCCGCTGGCCTCGGTCCCCAGTGCGGAGGGCAGTGCGGCTGTCTGATCGGCCCTGCGGAGGGATGTGACCGTCCGGGCCAGCCGGCCGCCGCCTTCCGCAGAGCCGGCCCCGCGCGCTCAGCCGCAGCCCGGCCGGGACGTGCGGGCCGCCCCGCCCCGCCCGCCGGGGTTCTCGCCGCCGTCATCCCCGCCCCCCCCACCCCGGGTCTCTCGGGGCTCCTCCCACGACCCTCGTGGCGGCCCCGCCCCGCCTCGCCCCTCGCCCCCACTCTTCGCTCCGGGCCCCTCGCTCCAGCTGCGCCGCAGGCCGGGGCGCGGGAGCGGGGTCTCGGCCCCGGCAGAGCCCCTCCTTCCGGGACGGGATTAGCCAAATCGGGAGGTGGAATCGCATGGGGGGAGGCTGAGAGAAGAGGAGACGAGCGTCGAAATAATCATTGTTTTACCGATCTCAGACTTGTGGACTGCGTCAGTTTTTAAGTCTCTTTCCCATTCATAATCTGATGCGATTCCGTTCGTTTTCTCATTCATTGTTGGATTTGTTCAGTAAAATGTAGGAGCAGCCCCTGGGTTGCCTGGCATTATGTTAAGAACTGGAGATAAAGCGACTGTTAGTGCTGGGTTTACAGGGGGAATTCAGGAGCAAAGCTACATGGCGGCGGCGGCGTCCTCGCCCCCCACCCCCACCGGCACTTACTGCGTGGATTTAGGAAGAAAAGGTGGTTTGTTTGTACCTCGGGTCTCCCACCTGTGAGCAGAGCGTGTGAATGAAGCCTCTCGGTGTTGTGGAGAGGATCAAATGAGACAATTGTGACAGGCCTTTATAAGTCTTACCGTACTGTATGAGGGTTTATTGCTGCTTGACACGGACTTGTTAATTCCTTCATCCATTCAATGAGCATATAAATCCTTAAACTATTTCATGCGTTGGTTGAGTATAAAATCTGGAGGCTTTGGGTGTCTTAGTGCAGCCAATAACTAATTTTGCAATAACTTCTCTGAGTCTATTTGATTGTCTGTAAAATGGGGGTGTCGATATTGACCTCAGTGTTGACCTACTGTAAACATATTGAGATGTAGTATCTGGTGAGATACTGTGGATCGCTTATAATCTCAGCATTCTGGAGGCTGAGACAGGAGGATCGTCATGAGTTCGAGGCCAGCCTGGGCTACATAGCAAGACCCTGTCTCAAAAAATAAAAAAAAATTTAAAAAAGAGGAAAAAAACAAGAAAAGAAAAGTATACAGCTCGGTGTAATAAACCATGGCTAACATTGTATTTAGGGCAGATTCCTTGTTTCTTATGCTCATTGCAGCATTTCTATTTCTGTGGCATTTTTTCTCCTGTGATACCCAGTTTAGTGCTTGCACACATGGGTTTCCTTCTGAGAAGAGAAGGTAAAATGGGCCAGTGGGGCAGGGAAGGACAGTGTGTGCTGAGCATGTGATAGAGTCATGATCCAGGTCATCTGACTTCTTTTAACCCCAGGACCCTGATCTCTGGCCTCCTGGGGCATCCTGGTCCCAGAACACACTTGCCCAGATTCTCACTGGTCCTGCCCTCTGGGCTCTAGGCTTTGCAGAGAAGAGGGCACTGTACCCATAGGGCAAGAGCAATGAGACTCCAGCCTTTCCCTTCAGGGGGCAAACAGAGATTGGCAAAGTGAGGTGCAGGCAGAGAGGACCAGGAGCTCCCCAAATGGCTGGGGGCCTAGTGACCAGGAAAGGAGGGTCCAGGAAGAGATGCAGAGGGTGGTGCTTGGAGAGGCCAGCATTCTTAGGTTAATCATCTCTGTGGCTCAGATAAGGCCCTGCCAGCTGGAAGCAGAGCCATTGTGAACAGAGGGGTTTGTGTGGCTAAAGAGACAGGACGGTGTGATTACAGCAGGGGACCATGCCAGGCACAAAACGGTTTCAACATGTGATTGAGACCTCGGAACCTGGTGAGTGGGAGGTGAGAACCCTCTTGATTTTGGTCTTCTGCACTGATTCTTAGAATTGGTTTTTTTATCTGGATTTACCTCCTCCCTGGGTGTCTGCTCACACCATCTTCCTTCCCTTCTTCCCTCTGATTTTCCTTCCCTAATAGGCCCAGAGCACCAAGTGCAAGCTAAGTGCCTGGTAGTGTGTGTGTGTGTGTGTGTGTGTGTGTGTGTGTTTACAAGACAGAGTCCAAATGCTATGCCTGCTACCACTCCCACCCCCCAGTTCAGCAGGCACAAATGAGCTTTTGGCTTCTTGTCCCTGTCTTCATTTCCCCTTTTCTCTAGTTGTCTGGGTACGAGGCAGCAGTGCCAATCACAGAGAAGTCAAATCCGCTGACCCGGGATTTGGACAAAGCAAATGCTGAGAAAATTGTTGAGTTACTGGGGCAGTGTGATGCTGAGATCTTCCAGGAGGAGGGGCAAGCCATGCCTGCATACCAGGTAATCCAGACCCATCCCTTGGACACCAAAAAGAAAAAAAATGCCTTCCCACCTCTATCTCAACCTCTGCCCTCCCAGACTATTTTTTTTTTCTGATTTGGAAGTATCGAAAACCCTTTCTCCTCCCATTCCAATTTACCACCCTCTTTTTTTTTTGGCTTTTGGTTCTTGCCTCTTCCCCACAGCGCTTGTACAGCGAATCAGTTCTGACCACGATGGTGCAAGTGGCTGGGAAAGTGCAGGAAGTGCTGAAGGTACTAAGCCCCCACTGCCCTCTGCCTAAATTCCTATTTCCCTCTACTTTCTCTTTTTTTGGCTACCATTTTTCATTTCTATAGATCTTAGTTCTCCATTCTCCCAGTCCCTCCTTTGAGATCCTTATTGTCATCTTACTAATCAGTAATAATTATAATATTAACTAAATAATACTTTAGAATTGACTTCCACACCTATGACCTGCACACAAACACGTGAAGTTGATGTCATTGTCTCTGGATTTTCACACAAGAAAACAAAGACTGAGGAAAATCACAGTAGCTTTTTGAAATGCACCCAGCTAATAATTGTGGGGTAGTATCAAACTTTTATTTTTAAATGTTTATTCAGATGACAAAGTTGCTGTCAGTCCCTTCCAGAGTAAGCAATGGATTGATAAGCAGTTAAACCAGAGATGGGAGTCAAACTCCATTTTCTTTCTCCAATCCAGTGTTCTTTTTGCTGCATCAGAGGGCCTATGTTTTATTCAACTTTGTGATTAGAGGAAGGATAAAGGAGGCCCTTTAAGTTCTCTTCCACTACTATCAAAGAAAAGAACATACTTCCCTTGACTTGAGTTGCCATGGTGACCTAGGCAACTTCCCTTCTTCAGGAGCCAGATGGAGGGCTGGTGGTGCTGAGTGAGGGGGGACCTCTGGCTGGATGGCATTCCTCATGTCGGTGAGTACCCTGATCTTCGATCCCCTTATGCAGATGGGACCATAAAGCTGATCACAGTTAAGTTTCTAGGTGAGCCCCGTGTTAGACCTGGGCTCCACACCTCGCTGTCTTTCTCTTCCCACTGCAGAGTCCCATTTCTCCTGAGCCTATTGGGACCCCATCAGTCTATTGCTAATGTTCCTACATCCCACACATCCCTAGTGAATCATCTCCACATAGCATCTTCATAGCAGATTCCAAATAGGACTAGGCTAAGCACTAGCCTAAGAGAATCATTCTGGAGCTTCTTCCTGTTAGGAGTTGAAATTCCAAGTTAATTTTTTCTTCATTCTCATCTCTTTACCTCCTTTCCCCCTTGACACAGGTCTCCTTTAACCAGCTAATGAAAGGTCTAGGACAAAAACCGCTTTATACTTACCTCATTGCTGGAGGGGACAGGTAGGTCACCCTGGCCTGTGAATGTTTGCTTTGGCCTGAATATGTGTTTTTCAGAAACTGAACTGGATGACTTTAGACCGGTATTTTGTTCAGAATGTCTCAGTCTCCATCACTCCTTACTGCCTTACATTTGACCCTCTCCACTGCCTGACTGGCCCTTGTAGGTATTTGAGCCTTTGAGCTCCGTGGAGAATCTATCACGATGCCAGACATGACAGTGGTTGCTCATCCAGCGGTAGTTTTCCTCCATTCCCTTCCATCTGTGTGGTCTTCCCTAATAAACCATAGGATTCTGCTTCCCAGTCAGTGGCCTTGACATTGAATCTGCCTTCTTAGGTCTGTGGTGGCCTCTAGGGAGAGGACTGAAGATAGTGCCCTGCATGGGATTGAAGAGCTGAAGAAGGTTTGTGAGTCCCACTAAAAGTTAACCACAGACCTGTTTGTTCCTTACACTTAGCCAGACTTTGCCTCCTCCCCTGGTCCTGGCCCCCAATATCTTCCCACAAGAGGTTTGTGTCCTGGAGTCTTCCTTGCTCTACTGTCTGTCCTCTCCTAGGTGGCTGCTGGCAGGAAGAGGGTGATTGTCATCGGCATCTCAGTGGGACTCTCTGTAAGCGTGAAGATGGGCTGAGTGGATGAACTTTATAGGGCGGAAGGGAGTGAGAAAGGGTTATAGCACAGAAGGTAGACTAATGAGGTGCATGCTACAAAACACAACTTTTGCATGAGGAATTTTCCTTGTAGCTCATTGGATCCAGTTGTACAAATGTGAGAATAGGGAAAAGGGATCCTTTCTCAGAATAACTGTGTATCAATCCATCACCAACCAAGGTAGACTAGTCCAGGGGTCAGCAAACTGCGCTGGCAGCCAGTCTAGCCAGCTGTCTGTCTTTATAAATAACTTTTACTGACATAGAGTCATTGGTGTTTACATATGTGGTCTGTGGCCTCTTTTGTGCCACAACTCTAGGATTGATAGCTGGACAGCGATCAGAGTGTCCACAAAATTTAAAGTTCTCTGGCCCGAAACAGAAAAAGCTGTCCCCCAGCATAGCCCTTTCCTATTTAACTATGGTCCCTGCACCAGCAGCATCAGCATCACGTGGGACTTGTTAGAAGACACAAGACTTCGGACCCCACCCCAAGTCCACTGGATCTGAATCTGAATTTTAACAAGATTCCCATGTGTTTGTTTTGAGTACCACTAGACTAGGTGACCTCAAGTGCCCTGTCAACCCTGGAAGTCTCAGATTCTAAGAATCCAGTGAGCAGAAACCCAGATCCTAGCTTGCAGGAGAAGGAGACACAAAAGGAGAGAGCATGGAGAACAATCTAGTTCAGTGACTTCCAGACTTTATTGTGTATATTACCTTGAAGGAGTTGAATAAAAATGTAGCTCCCTGGGGTACTTGTTAAAAATGTGTTCTTGCTTCAACTTCCGAAGCCCTTCTGGAGGATTCTGATGCCCATGGGCCTTGGGCAACACTGACAGCAACTCTTCCCCTCTCGCTGCCATCAGGCACCCTTTGTGGCAGGCCAGATGGACTACTGCATGGACAACACAGCTGTGTTCTTGCCGGTCCTGGTTGGCTTCAATCCTGTGAACATGGCCAGGTGAGCCTTCTGTAGGGAATGGCCAGCCCTGGGGCTCAGGGACACATCAGCTAGTACAATCACAAAAGAGGACAGATGGATAAAGATAAAGTCTTGTTCACCAGATCTCAGAATGATACAGTAAATACGAGGTCTCCCTAGGTTTAGGAGGTATTTTTGTTTGTTTGGTAGATTTATTCTTTCCTTGTTTCAGAAAGCACCGAAGGCTACATAAAAGGCAAGCTAGCATACATTTATAATAGGAATTGAAGGGAAAATGAAAAGAAGGGATAGAAGGAAAAATGGGATCAGGAAAATGTACACCACAGAGATCTGTGCTTTTTATCTGGGGCAAGCCCCAAACAAGGTAGTAGCAGCGGTGCCAAGTGACCACCTACTCTCTTTCTCCACCTCCTTTATTTTCATGCCGGCTTTCCTCATCATTTCTGGTACTCTTTTGTTTCCTTTTGGCTATTGAAATCTACGCTCCATCCTTTCCTGTGTTACCAAATCTTCTCCCTTTTATTCTCTGTCTAAATTCCCACTTTGTCTGATCTCAGAGAAAGTCAGCATATGTCTTAGTTACTTTTCTTGTCGCTGAGACAAAATACCTGACACCCAAAGTTAAAAGAGGAAAGCTCTCAGTTTGTAGAGGTTTCAGTCCATAATCAGCTGGCTCCAGGGCAGTGTGGCATGGCAAACAAGGTTTGCAAAGGAGAGACAGTTTATGGCAGGCAGAAGGTAGCAAAGCAAGCAAGTGAGGGACCACCATAACTCTTTCTCTCCGTTATATTTTGTCCAGGCTACTCAGGGTGGGTAGCACTCAACGCCCTTAATCTTAGGGCCACTGATCCTGTCATGGCACCAGGAATCAGTCCCAGGGTCACAGACTCTAGATCCATCCACCTCTGAAAATGCACCACCTATGACTGCATGAGGCTTTGGGGGAACATCTAGACATGAGCCATAACAACATATTAGACCAATAGTGTGCAGCTATAGTTATGTGTGTGAGTTACTGGAACATTGTTTAAAAAAAAAAGGAAGAAGGAAGTAGATCCAAGTATGGTGGCACACACCTATGATCCTAGAACTCTGGGAGGCTGAGGCAGGAAGATCATAAATTTGTGTCCAACCTAGGCAATTAAGCTACTTAGTGAGACCCAGTATTAGGATAAAAAGTAAAAAGGGCTGAGAGTGTGGCTTAGTGCAAAGACCCTGAGTTTAATCTGGGGAGGAAAAAAGGAAGGAAAAAAAATAAAAGGAAGATCGATTGAGTCTTAGCCCCTGTGTTAGAACACTTAGTTTGTTGGTTTGTGATAAGAACCTGAAGTATATATTTTAAAAAAATCATCCTTGGGGATTCTGATGTACAGCCAGGTTTGGGGGACTCTGCTAAATAAACCACTGGATGGGCCACTTGATGATGGTCACTGAAGGAACTGCAGCAAAGGCTTTTCCGTTACGTTAGAGCAACCTCGCATATTTATTTAGGGTTGATCTCAGGGAAGCAGATGAGCTGGATTCTTTCTGGGGTGCTCTTCTCAGCTCCACATTCTTGGCTTCTGGTATAATTCACATGAAGGTGCAGATGGGCCTGAGACACTCCTAACCCTGATCATTTTGCACGCGGGACTCTCCTTCACCAAAAATATATCCACTGCAGTGGATGCTAATTTCAGGCCCTGTGACTAAGTGAAATGAAGAATTTTAAACAATGTAGGCGTGGAGATCTTCCAGTTGTGCCTTAAATCAGTGGCTCCCAAACTTGGCTGATCTTCAGAACCATCAGGGAAGCTTTTAAAGATACAGTTTTGGGTTTCCTTCCGGAACTACGGACTCGAAGTCTCAGAGTGGACGGGCAGTCCACAATGGGTAGTAATTAAAGCCATGACAGCAACAGACCTTTCCAGATGATTTTGATGTCCAGCCGGGCCCATTTATCTTAATTTTAAATATGTTTACTGTCTATTCTCTCTGTTTTAGTCTCTTACCTAGGTCTCTAGAGTGTTTTAGAAATAGTTCGAAGGCAGTTACGGTGGCACACACCTATATTCCCAGCCCTGGAAAAGCTAAGAAAGAGGATTGTCACAAGTTCAAGGCCAACCTAGACTACATAGTGGGACCCTGTCTCAAAAAATAAATAACAAACTTACAAAAATTGAAATAAAGCCGGGCATGGTGGTACATGCCTGTAATCCCAGCACTTGGGAGGTTGAGTTTGGAGGATCATTGCAAGTTCAGAACCAGCCTGGGCTACAAAGTAAGCACATGGCCAGCCTGAACTGCATAACATGACCTTGTCTCAAAAAGACAAAAAAAAATAAGTTTGAGGACAATAACAGGAGACATCACACAATGGGAATGAAATTCATGAAAACTTATATGCCTTAGAAGTGACACACACACAATATATATATATATATATTTTTTTTTCCTTATTTTTTCCTTCCCAGATTAAACTCAGGGTTTCATATATATTATGAAGTCTCAAAGAATGAAGAAGTTTCACATCCCCAGTGATGTGAAACTTCTTCATTCTTTGAGACTTCATAATTTGTGGCTAAGGAGTTACTGAGCCTGTGGCTCTCCTGAATTATTAGCATATTGCTTTGCTCGTGGTGAATTTCCCAGTCCCTGGTCCACCGCTTTTTACCTGGCTGCTCATTTACTGCACTAGGGACCGTTTCCCCTCCCTCGGGCGCTGAGCCTTCCCTCTTTGGAAGGATTTCCACAGTCCATTTCCAGGAATGAGAAGGGCTTCCAAATGACCCTAAGATGGAAAATCAGAGAGCAATTCCGATGACAAGCATCCCCCTGGGGCTTCCAGAAGGCCAGGTGGGTGTGGCTGGGGCAGTCGGTTCTGTGCTAGGACCAGGATACAAGAAGGTTCTGGTCTCCAAACTCTGATTCTGGTCTCTGACTGGAACTTTAAACTTGAGTGTTGCCTGTATCTGGGCTCTCTTTATTAACCCTGTCCTTGGGGTTCAGGGACACACTGCCTCAGAGCTCCAAAGTGCATCCCTTTGTGACACTATTGACCCTGATCACAGTCCCCGTGCACAGTCCTTGAACCTCCCAGCTTAGGGCCTGCTTTCACATCCTCAGAGACGACCCTGCCTCTTCTGTGTCTCTCTGGACCCTAGAAACGACCCCATTGAAGACTGGCATTCAACCTTCCGGCAAGTAGCAGAGCGGATGCAGAAAATGCAAGAGAAACAGGAAGCTTTTGTGCTCAATCCTGCGGTCGGGGTAGGGCTGCTCTCTCTCCCTAACCTCACCAAGCATCTGGGAATTGCTCCACACTTGCTTAGACCTTCTGATTTAAGTTGTTTATCAAGTAAACTCCCGAGGCATTTTGTGTCAACTAACATGTTTTAAATGCAATCCTATTTTCTCACTTTTCACCTTAAGGTGTTTCATCTTCATTCTGACTGTCTCTCCAATCAGTAGTCATTAAATGCTTTGGCTGATCTAGGGCAGTTTCTGTTTAAAGGAGCTTTTTCCCATTAGTTTACAGACAACCTTAACTAACCATTGTTATGGCTTATTTGGTGTCTTTTATATACAGTATTTGGATTTCAAATGTGGACTGTGGGAGGCTGAGGCAGGAGGGTCACAATTTCAAGCCCAGTCTTGATTTAGAGAGGCACTGTCTCAGTATAAAAAATAAAAAAGGGCTGGAGGTTTAGCTCAGTGTAAAAGCATTGTGTTCAATTCCCAGTACTGAAAAAGAGAAAAGAAAAAGAAAAACAGAAAAAGAAAGAAGTACTTTTGTTGTCCTGCCTTTGTTCACCCTCCCCTCAGTGGGGAGGCCTTCTTAGCCTTTGAGTCTCCTGCTCCTTGTTGTGGCCTGTGGGTCCCTGTCACTTGTGCCCTCTGCCCTTCCATCAACCTTAGCTGAAGCCCTGACCCTCCTGCCAGTGGTGGCTCACTCATGTGAGACAGGAAGGCGACGTTTCCTGCTACACACGTGCTCCTCCCTTTCTTCTCTGCAGTCTTGACCCTCAGTCTTCTTTTCTTGGTTGCTGCTTTCCTCTTTCTCCCTGTCGTCATCTTCCCTGTTACAAATCTGTGCCGTTGCACTGGGTGCCTCACAGGTCTGTCAAAGAGCGTGGAATACAGTATCTGAACTCCCAAGCTACCAGAAAACAGAGTGCTGGGGGCAGTGAGTAGAAAGTTCTTAGAAAGAAATGCGCTCTGAAAACCCTAACCCAGCTGATTGGAGACTCAAGCCCTCTGACTTCCTCTCAGAGAGGCCTGAATGCACTGTAGGGGTGAACAGAGGTGGCCGTTTCCTTCTCTCTTTTCTCCTTAACTAACAGCACCCCAGCACCCCTCCTCACAGCACACTGGGGGAGGGGGCAGCAGGGTTCCTAACCAGAGTGGGTGCCTGTGATCACTACCTGGTGGATTCTAGGATGGTCCTCTCCAGCCCCACACACTGTGCCATTGCCTCCTCAGCCCGAGGGTCTCAGCGGCTGCGCCCGGATGAAAGGTGGAAGTGCCACCAAGATCCTGCTGGAAACCCTGCTATTGGCAGCCCACAAGACGGTGGACCGGGGCATTGCCGCATCACAGAGGTAGGGAGGGAGGCTCTAGACAAGAGAGAGCCATGGGGGAATGGCAGGTCCAGATCCAGAGGCAAGCTTTCGACAGTTGACCTTGGAATGGGTCAGATCGCTCAGGCTAGAATGTATCCTGCTATGACCTCCTTCCCTGACCAGGGTCTCTAACCTACCTCCCAGGCTTCTCACTGACCTCTCGCCCACCTTCAGGCCATGTTCCCTCATAAGGCTTCCTCTTTCTGCTCTTCAGTTTTCTGCCCCCCCAGCCCTATCTGCACCCCTACCCCTCAGTGCAGGGTGCTCCTCAGTGTAGTCTGGTTCTCCTTAGAACTTAGCTTTATGGAAACCATGCCTCCCCCCAGGCAGGGTGTAGGGGGGCCTCCACTTTCTGAGGGAGCTGGTGGTTTCTCTCCCAGATGCCTCCTGGAAATCCTGCGGACCTTTGAGCGGGCCCATAAGGTGACCTACCGTCAAAGCTCCAAGATTGCCACCCTGATGAAGCAAGCAGCACCAGGTACCTGAATGTGCATTTGTGGGGGGCACCTAAGAGCAGAGGGGACTCTAGGGGGTCATGCTACCATGGTGAGAGTAATGGGTCTGTGTTGGGGGAGCGGAGTCAGCTTCCCCTTTGTTTACCTCTGTGTTCTTCCATGTGCATCTCCGGCTTCTTTCTGTGGTGATCACTTCCGTCCTGACCTCTGACCAATCCTCAGCCTGGAGAAGAAAGGCCGAGTGCACTTGCTTGGCTGGCAGACCCTGGGCATCATTGCCATCATGGATGGAGTGGAGTGCATCCATAACTTTGGCGCTGGTGGGACCCCACTCTGCACATTCTTCTTCCTGATCCCACCTGACCCCAACCAATTCAGTCTACTGTCCAAACCCTCTGCCGCCGATTCATGGGGCTTCCTTACCGTCCATTCTGTCCTAACTAACAGGCATGTCAGTCGGATGCTTCTTGCTTTGGCTCCTACTCAGTGTTTGATTCCTCTGTTCCTACCCCGTGCTTAGCTATGGCCTCTCAAACGGGTTATCTTTCCCCTCACAGCCCACTTTTCCTGTCCCCCCCCAGCACCAAAGCCTAGAACTTGCCTTTTCTATAAAGCCCATCATTTCTCTTTCTCTGTCTTTAAATTTCCAGATTTCCGAGACATCCGTGGCTTTCTCATCGGTGATCACAGTGACATGTTTAACCAGAAAGCTGAGCTCACCAATCAGGTTCGAGGATGGGGCTTGGGGAAGGTGTGAGGGTCACTGCTGTGCAGGAGGTGGGAGCGCTTGGGAAGACGAGGAGTATGATTGGATAAATGGTCTCAGAAGCAAATATGGATTAGAGATCATGAGGCTGGGAGCTGTATAGGGAGTGTGGGGAAATGGGAGGTTCTAGATCTATCCCAGGAGACCTGGTTCTGGTCCAGTGAGTGGCCACATCATCTTGGGCAATGCACTACTTTTCTTTTCTTTCTTTTTTTTTTTATACTGGAGTTAGAACCTGGGGTGCTCTACCACTAAGCTATACCCCCGTTCCTTTTTTTTTTTTTCTGACAGGATCTCTCTAAGTGACATAGGCTGGCCTTGAACTTACGATGCTCTTGCCTTAGTTTCTCACTAAGTTTCTCCTTAGTTTCTCCTTAGTTCCTTAGTTTCTCACATGGCTAGATGGCAGACATGTACCATCATTCTGTTTAAAACTCTATCTGTCTACCTAGCTATCTATCGAGTGGTACTTAAGATTGGACCCAAAGTCTTTATAACATTTTGTTTTGAGACAGGATCTTGCTAAATTGGTAAGTTGCCCAGGCTGGCCTCAAACTCGCAATCCTTCTGCCTCAGCCTCCTAGAATGCTGGGATTATAGGAATGTGCTACCGTGCCTGGCTAAAGCACTAGATTTTTTTTTAAGTGCTGCAGTTTTAAACTCTGATTTTTTTTCATCTGTAGCCTAAAGGGCTGTATTAGATGTCCCCTAATGTCCTCTTCAGTCTGCTAGCCTGTGCTTTAGAGTGTTCTCATAGAAGCACTCTCCCATCCTCTGCTCCAGGGCCCACAGTTCACGTTCTCCCAGGAAGACTTCCTGACTTCCATCCTGCCCTCCCTCACAGAAATCGACACTGTCATCTTCATTTTTACCCTGGATGGTGAGAGGGAAGATGGGTGTGGGGGGCGGTGTGAAGAACCAGAAGCAGTAGAGTGATTTAGAGAAGCTGCCATTTTTCTGGGTCTTGGGACACTGGCACAGAGGGAGGTACAGGTGTGAGTGTGTTGATCCAAGGTGGCAGGAAGGGCATTCACACAGCCCACCTTCCAACCCCACCCACCCCGCAGACAACCTCACGCAAGTGCAGACCCTGGTGGAGCAGGTCAAAGAGAAGACCAGCAACATCTAGGCCCTGACGCACAGCACTGTGGGGCGGTCCCTGCCGGTGAGGGTCCAGCCTTGGAAGGGGCCCGGGGCAGCAGTCACAGCGTGGCCTTCCCACCCATGTCACCTTGTGTCCTGTTTCTCTTTAGGCCCCTCTGAAGAAGCTCTTTCCCTCCATCATCAATATCATGTGGCCGCTGCTTTTCTTCGAATATGAAGGGAAGTTTGTCCAGGTATAGAGGGTGGGAGGGCAAATATCTGCATTGAGGGTCTGAGAAGGGAAGGGATCCCAGAAATCAGAAGACTCCTGGCTGGATGTGAAGGGTTTTCTTCCCCCCACCAAGCCAGCAGGGCAGATTCTTGAGTTACTGGGTCACCAGGTGGCTTCCAAGCAACAGACTGCTGCGTTTAGCTTGCTCTAAGAATGTGTGAAAGGTTGAATGGGCCACCAGTCACTTAACACATGTCCATTTGCCCTTTGGGACAAGTAAACTGTAGGTGGTACAGTCATCAGTACTCCTAAAGCTTATAAGGCACATTTTCTTTTTGGCAAGTTGCACTATGCTGAATTCACTGATACATAGTCGCTGCTTGATCAAGCAATTATTATCCAGGACAAGCACCAATCATAATCCTAGAAATCATAATCCGTGTGTGTGCACTTTTCGGTTTAGTTTGGAGCAGGCTTCAGGCAAACTGGATTTCAAGCCAGCTCTGCTGTGTGGTCTAGGAAAAGAGATGTCTATCCCTGAGCTTTGCTTTTCTCCCAGGGGCAGATGAAGGGTCACCCTGGGGAGATGTAGTCTCTCTTCTGTTGTTCAGATTGGCTCCTTCAACAATCACCTCCTTCGACCTGACAGTTCACAGGCTGCCTCCGAATTCTTAAAGAAACTTCTCTTGCCAAAATAGGAGATCCATGATCCTTCTAGCGCACATCTTTGTCTTGCCTTCTAACTGGTGTCCGTTGTCACAACCCTATTTCTTGGCATACACTGACCTCTAAAAACCTTGTGTTGCCTTGGCCCTCCTAACTGTCAGGTTCTTTATATTGTCATGACACCCAAGATGCCATGTCCCTTTGTGCCTTATAAAACAGCTCATGTGTGTTATCTCAGGTCCTGTAACAGTCTCCTAAGGAATACGCTTAGTTTCACAATTTCACAGCTAAAACTAAAAGGTTGAGGGATTGTAATCTTGGCTGTACAGCTAAGGAATGAATCAGGACTTAAACCGAAGTCTTGTGACTCAAGTATGTGGTTTATTTTGATATACAGAATAAATTTCAACCACATCTAAGATTTAAGATAGATTCTTTGATTCATTAATTCAAGAAATATTAAGCATCTATCACAAGGGACAGAGGATATAGTAGGGAATAGTAATGTATGATCTTTTAGTCTTTCTCTAAAGAAAAATATTGTAATAGCAACATAGGTTTATTGCAAAAACTTTAGAAAATAAAGAAATACAAGCCAGTTATGGTGGTGCATGCCTATAATACCAGCATTTGGGAGGCTGAGACATGAAGCCGACCATGAGTTTGAGGCCAGCCTTGGCTACAGAATTATTTCAAGGCCAACCTAAAATATATAGTAAGATCCAGTTTCCAGAAAGAAAGAGAGAGAGAGAGAGAGAGAGAGAGAGAGAGAGAAAGAAAGAAAGAGAAATCTTGGCTCCAGGCCAGTTCTGCTGTGAAAAATATAGGACATTTAGTGCACTCAAGAAAGAAAGAAAAAAGAAAAATATAGGACTGCACTTGACATACTGGGTTTTTGTTGTTGTTGTTTGATTTGTTTTGTGGGTTTTTTTTTTTTTTTTGTCTTTTTGAGACAAGCTTTCACTATGCAATTCAGGTTGGCTTTATACTCACTTTGTAGCCCCGGCTGGCCTTAAATCTGAAGTGATCCTCCTGTCTCACCCTCCCGAGTGCTGGGATTACAGGCATGCACCACCATGTCCAGTCATGGATACGCTATTTTTACATTAATTTACTTCATTTAAAATTATGAGCATCTTTACTAAGAGACTTATGACGTCATTTTTAATGTCAACATAGCTTTTCACTGTATGACTGTATCACCACGTGTTTGAAACTGACAGACATGGAGTCAGTTAAAATATTATGATTTTCGTCAGAATACTCCCCCAAATAATCTTGATGCATTTTGGGCATTTGACAATTTCACTAAGATAAGGGCCCCAAAACAGAATCACTGGTCAAAGGGCACATAAAATTATACAGCTTTTGATGTAAATGGTCAAAATGGCCTCCAAAGAGACTTATAAACAAATTGTGAAATTTCTTGTTCTGTCACACTATCATAAACATAAATCTTCACTAATCTTCAATTCATTTACCTTTGCTAATCAGCAAAATCACAAAACAAACAAAAAGCTTTTTGGTGTTGTTTTAATTTATATTTCCTTAGTTACTTGGTTACATACTAAATATGTATATTGGTCACATGATTTTTTCATGTACTTTTTCTTCATGCCTCTTTGGCATATTCACCGAGTCTTTTTTTTTTTTAAAGAGGCATGAAAAAGACTTATGAGAGGAAGATATAGGGCGCACTCAAGAGTGGAGTGTGTTACCCATTCTGTTTTAGGGGTCATTTATTTTCTTTCTGATTTGTAAGAGATGTGTAGAGAATGAAAAGTAGCCCTTTTTTTCTGTTTTATTTTTAACTTGTTTATTATTTTCTTTTTATATATATTTTTGATGTAGAGACATTTAGTGCACTGAAGTCTGTCAGTCTTTTAGTTGGTGGCTTTTATCTTTCACTTGCTGCTGGTCTTGTCTTCCTAAGTGGATTAATATTGTCAGAAAGAAGGCAGGTTCCATTAGGGCTTATAAATCCTTAGTAGTAGGTTACACACAGGCACACGTGTGCGTGCGTGTGCCTGTGTGTGTTACTGGAGACTGAACTTGGACCCTACCACTGAACTACATCCTTACTTTTCCCTTGTTCATTTTCAAGACAGATTCTACTAGGTCACTAAGTTGCCCACACTGGGCACAAACTTATGATTCTCCTGCTTCAGCCTCCCGAATGCTGAGATTACAGACATGAGTCACCATGCTAGGTTTGTGGAAATATTTTCGACATAAAATGCTCCACACTTTTATTTTTAAAAACTTCAAACCTAAAATTTGCAAGACTAGGACAAAGAACACCCATATGCTTTCCCCTAGATTCACCAATCCTTTTCGCCTGCATTTTATTTCTTTCTATTCTCTGAATCATTTGAAAGAAAACAGGAGATACCACAATATTTCACACCAATTACTTCACGTCCTCCAAGAACAAGGACATGTTCCTATATAACTACAATATAATTATCCACTCAGGAAAAAGACAATTAGTATAATACCATTCTATTCAAAGCATATTCATAATTATCTCCCTGGATTGCTTTTATTTCCAGGATCCAGGACCCAATCAAGGGTGATGCATTATATTTAGTTATCAGGTCTCTTTGCTTTAATATCCCACAGTGTCTTCCTTCCTCCTTCCCTCCCTCTCTCCTTTCCTTCCTTGCTTGCTTTCTTTCTTTGTTTTTCGTTTGTTTGTCTGACATTGATGTTTTAGAAGTCTAGGCAAACTGTTTTTAAGAATATGCCTCACTGTGGATTGGTTGCTTGTTTCTTCTTTATATTCAGGTTAAATGTCCTGATGTCAGCTTCTCCTTTTACTGACAAGGCTGCATTTGGTCCCCAGGTGCAGGTGAAGTTTCTTAGCTCCCTCTTGTCCTTTGCTCAGCAGTCTTCCACCAATGGTTTGAGCATCCATTGGTGACTCTTGCTAAATCAGTTTTTACGATGGTGGTTTCTATTTCTAGTCCTTCTATCTATATCATTAGTTGACATTCTTATGCAAGGAAAAGCATCCTCTTATTCTCTTTTTCTCCATCTATGTTTGGTTAGTGTTATTCTGGACTCATGAGTTTTTTTGTTGTTGTCAGTGTGTTTTCACGGTTTGAACACAGGGCTTTTGCACTGAGCTGCATCCTCAACCCTTTTTAATTTTCTTACATTTTGAGACAGGGTCTTATCAAGTTGCTAAATTTTGTATTTCCCCCCAAATAAGACCTAACTGGAAAATAAGTGCCGCTTGTTACCATGGCAATGGCCAGTGCTATGCAGAAGATTATACCTCACTCTTCTCTTGCTCAGTAGCTGCCCTGTAACAGCAGGTAAGGCAAGGTGATCGGGACTGGTATGGTTGATCTCTAGTGTTCAAGACTGATTGTTTTCTGAGTAGGCCTCATTTTCCAGGAAAATGCAGTTGCACAGGCTGGGGAAATTGGGATCCTCCTGCCTCAGCCTCTCAGAATGCTGGAATTATAGGAATATGCCACCACACCTAGGTTACTTGTTTCAATGTAATAATAAAGATAAGAGCTTACTCAAGTAGGCATCTTTTGAAATATTCACACCCATATTTGAACACTCTTTGCTGTGTTTTTTTTGCAAAAGAAAAAGAAAAAGAAAGAAAAGTTTCTTAGACAAAAAGTAGCACACCTTATTTACATCTTGAATTTTTGCTTGACAAGATGTTCTGAAAATCACTGAGGATCCCTTCCTCCTTGCTGTGTGTGGGTGCATGTGTGTGTCTGTGGATATGTATAATAGTTTACCTAGTCAGTCTCCTATGCAGAGCATTTAGGTTGTTTCCAATATTGTGCTGTTGCCAATAGCAATGCAGTGAGTATGCATATATTTTTGTAATGTTAGAAGTGTCTCTTTGGGGTAAGTTCTAGAAGCATTAGAGCTGGGTCAGTGGCCAAATATATAAGTACCTTTGTTAAACATGGTAAGGGGTGTGCCATTTACTTTTCACACCAGCAGTGTGTGAGAATGCCACTTTCAGGGGGCATCTCTGAGAATATTATTCAACTTTTGTTTTTATTTATTTTATTTTTTAAATTTATTTTAAAGGGAATAACACAAAACAATAAAACAGAACAAAACAGTGAGAACAATACTGGATTTCAAAGATAAGACAGAAGGAACCCCCCTCCCACAGTTGCCATATTGCATATCATTATCCTCTAAATAGATGCTCAGACTACCAGCTTTAGGCCTGCAAAGTCAATCAAACAATACAAGTGTTAGGTTGTTTTTTTTTTCTTCAGTTGCTATCATCTCAGCCTGTGTTCCTCCAGATCAGCCAGTTGCTTACCAGGTGTGTATGGGGAGGGGGGCACACTCTTCTTGTCTCCTAGCCTGTGTGCCACCTAGCTCACAGGAGGGCGCATTTTGGTTTCTTGGTTCATCTCCCGGCCCACATGGCTCTATTTTTTAAAAATGCTTTTATTTTAAAGAGAATAAAATGGAATAGTAAAATGAAATGAAACAGAACAGTGATAAGACAGTAGGAAATCCACAGTAGTTACTATATTGTGTATTGTTAGCCTCCAAATAATTGCTCAGACTATAGGCTTTAGGCTTGCAAAGTCAATCAAACAATACAAGTGTTACGTTGTTTCTTTTTTTTTTTTTTACTTTTTTTTATCAATAATGGGGATCGAACTCACGACCTCGTGCTTGCAAGGCAGGCACTTATGCCGCTGAGCTAAATCCCCAGCCTTTATGTTGTTTCTTTACTTCAGTTGTTATCATCTCAGCCTGTGTTCCTCCAAATCAGCCAGTTATTTATGGGGGGTGAGGGGGTAGGTTTTTGTCTCACAGCCCAGGCGCTGGCTATCTCTTGGGGGGAGGAGTGTGTGGCCTTCCTGGCTCTCCCTGGCTGACAGGGATGCTGCTGGAGGCTGGGGGACTGTGTACCTTTCTTCTTGTTTTCCCTCGGCTGGCAAGGCCATTGCTGGAGCATGGGGGGCTCTTGTGCAACATATGGATTGAAGTCAGCTGACCTGATAGACGAGAAATGCCATTTTTGTGAAGCATTCATTGTATTTCTTTTATTATGTGTGAAGCTGAGCATGTTTTGTCTGCTTAAGGAACTTTAGTACATCTTTTCTTCTTCCTCTGCATGAACTGTTTGTGCATTTTACTTCTTCTTCTAGTGGGCTTTTAGTCTTTCCGATTCTTTGATTTTGATTCTGTATAAATAAATACATTAGGTTTTTTTTTTTTTTCTACTGGGGATCAAACTCACGACCTCATGCTTGCCAAGCAAGCACTTATGCCACTAAGCTAAATCCCCAGCCCAAGGCTTTTAATTTTGATATAAATATATAATTATATATATAAATTATATATATAAATTTAATTTTGATATAAATATTTCTGAGTTCTAACCATGCAACTGTCTGAATTAATTTTTCTGATGCGGAACTTATCATTCTTTTAGTAAATTAAGACACAGAGAGCTTTTCCCCAAACTCAGGTGCTAAAAGAATTCCACTCATGTTTTCTTCTTGTAAGAATTTTTACAAGTGTGTTTAGGTGTTTAATTCTTTAGTTTGCTCTTATGTAATGGGACAAGGCGTGAACTTCAATTCTGTATTTTTCCAAGTAATTGTTCAGTTGTCCAAATATAATTTATTAAGTACATCTTTTCCTGAGTGATTTGGGATGCTGCCTGAATCACACACTCAATGTCCTGTGCATTGTTTCATTTCTGGAGTTTTCACTCAGTTCCTTTGGTCTTTCTATTGCTGTACTGCCACCTTATGTTTAATTATAGATGTTTTATGGTATGTTTAATGCCCAATAGGATTAGTGTTTCTGTCATTCCTGAGGATTTTCCTGGCTATAACTGCAGGTTTATTTTCCCATATGAATTTTAAAATGAACATGTTGTTGGGCATGGTGGTGCATGCCTATAGTCCTAGCACTTGGGAGGCTGAGGCAGGAGGATCACCACAAGTTCTAGGCAAGCCTGAGGTACCTAGCAAGTCTCTGTCTCAGAAACCCAAAAATAATAAAAATAAAATGAACATGTCTAGCTCCAAACTATGTTAACCTTAAAATGTTTGTGTTACTGACCGTTAATAGTAAAATGGTTGGTAGTATAATGATATAACCCAAATTTAATTGTACTTTCTCCTAGGGACATCGTGACATACAGCTTATAGGATCAGTACATATGCTAGGCAGCCTCATTGGTCAGATTTCTGTCATGCACTTACTGAATATCTCCCAATACCCTCTCCAAGGGGTTTATATGTCCTGCTATTTCAGGGGCTCTAAATGAAAGAGAAAAAAGTAATAGCAACCTGTTTTCTTAGCCTTCTAGGATCACATGAATCCCTTTAATATTTTATTTTAATATCCCTATTGCCTTCCAAGTGCAGTAATAGATGTTATAAATGCCACAAAGTGGGTGTCATATGTGGCCCAAGGGCAGGTGGCAGGCATACTCACAGTACCTGTGTGTGTGCATATGCATTTTTGACAAGCTTTTACATGTTCTCTCACTGACCCAGGAATGACTATGGCAAAGCAGAAAACACCCTCATCATTGCATCAGAAGACTTAGATTTAAGTTCTGTTTGTGTGTCTCGCTATCATATGAACTCATTCAAGTTAATTCATGTCTAACCCCTAGTTTCCTCACACGTACACAGAAGTAGAAACACCAGTTCCACAGGGGTGCTCTAAGGATTGAATGGAATTCATTCTTCAGCAGACATCCATTCATCAGCAGCCATGAGTCAGCCGTGTCCGAGGACTGGGCTCAGGGGCACAGTTAGGCACCATCTCTCTCTCATTGAGTGGATGCGTCCCAAGGCTTCCACTCCTCTTTGTCTGGTACCAAGGAACAAAAGGATCGTTTTAGCAAGAAGAAAACCCTACTATAGATGGAGTCAGACAAGAGTGTTGTCTCCCCAGTAGACAAAAGCAGGAGTGAGCGAAGCTGCTGGGTTTGCCTGAGACAGTCCCAGTTTATACCCAGTGTCCTTGATGTCTGCATATATCTGTCATTTTTAGAAGTTCCAACGTGAACTGAGCACCAAGTGGGTACTGAATACAGTGAGTACAGGAGCCCATGTGCTTCTGGGAAAGATCCTACAAAACCACATGCTGGACCTCCGTATTGGCAACTCCAAGCTCTTCTGGCGGGCACTGGCCATGCTGCAGGTAGGAACACAATGGGCAGAGCTCAAAGCCCAGGCTGCTGTGGGAAGGCATTTTGCAGAGGCAGGGAGTATATAGGCCTAAGACCCGATCTTTCTCCCTGTCCTTTTATCTAGAGCACCCTCTCCTGAATGTGTGTGGACACATGGGCACATGAATGTGAGCTGGGACTATCAGCCAAGAGACTTCCAGTTACAAGCATATAATAGAAACCCAGCTCACACTGGTTTAAGCTAAAAAAGGCAACTAATTGCCTGTATAATTGAACAATCCTAAGGCAGCCAGATGCCCTGATGGTGCAGTCTAGAACCTTTAGCCCTTAGCTCTGTTTTTCTCTGTGTTGCTGCCACTCTCTGGTAGATTTTCTCCACTAGAAGGCATATTGGTCATGTAGCACCAGCCAGACATCCTGCCACTTTAGTGAACCTGGTGAGAGGAGAGCATTCTGTCCTTCTGTGATTCCCAGAAATGCTTGAGGGAAGGACCCTCATTGGCTTATGTGGGATCACATGAGCACCACTGAACCAATCAGAGGATGGGGCATTTCTTTTTCAAGATGGTGGCAGAGGAAGAGGCCACAGGTGAGCTTCAGTCAGACCTTGTAGCCTGAGCATGAGGAACAATGTTTCCCTAAAAGAAGATCCAGATGCTAGAACCTGAAGGAGGAGGAAGAGTTGCTGAGCAGATAGCATAAGGAATGGCCTTGAATGTTGCCATCCTTGACCTTAAGGTTGCCAATTTTAGCAACAAACAAAAAAATCAGGACATCCAGTTAAATCTGAATTTCAGATAAATACTTTTTAAGTATATGTACATCTCATGCAATAGTTGGGACAGATATGAATTTTTTGCATTATCTATCTGCAATTCAGTTTTATCTGGATGTCTTGTATTTCTGTTTGCTAAATCTGGCAGCTCTATGTAAAAGGAATCAATCTATGCACATTTAGTGAATTCTCACCATGTTCCTAACACAACCTGTGGAACTCACTGAAGTCCAGTAGAATGACAAAGAAGGTGGGGTCAGTCTGTACTGTAATAAAGAGGCAGCTTCACAGGAGAGCAGATATTTGAGTTAGGTTTGGTGGTTATCACTTGAGGCAAGGCAGAAGAGGATTCCTGTTAGAGGGAGCCTTAGCAAGGCCCAGAAGAGGAATGAGGGGACACAGGTCTGGCAGAGTCATTTTACAAATTGGTGAGAGAATATGAAGGGGAGCGATTGTGAAAGGTTAAAACTAGACAAGACTTTGGACTTGCTAAATATAGCTGGAGCTTTGCTGTCCAAAATGATGGCCACCAGCTACATGTGGCTTTTGAGCGCTTGAAATGTAGCTAAAATGACTGAGAAACTATTTATTTATTTATTTTGCAGTATGGGGGATTGAACTCAGGGATACTCTACTACTGAGCTACATCCCCACCCCATTATTTTAAAATGTGAGATGGTTTTGCTAAGTTGCTCAGGTGGCTGAACTTGAATTTGTGATCCTCCTGCTTCAGCCTCCTGAGTAGGTATGTGACCACTATCCTCAGCTGAATTTTTAATTTTATGTAAAAACTGAAGCAATGTAATTTTCCTCATTAAATACAATTGTATTATTTTGATAGGTTTGCATTTCACTTTCTTAACACTGCAAATTGAATACTCAAATTGGGGTATACTGTAGTTGTAAAACATACGCCTGATTTAAAAACTTACTATAAAATGGTTTCATAATTTCATAATAATTTCATAATTTCATAATAATTTCAAAATGGTTTCATAATTTTTAATATTGCTGATGTGTTGAAATATGTGTATATTAATTTAAACAAAATACATTAGTTAACATTAGTTAATATTTCACCACCTTTTTTTTTGTTGTTGTTACCAGGATCAAACTCACAATTGCACACTTGCAAGGCAGGCGCTTATGCGGCTGAGCTAAATCCCTGGCTTCTTTTCTTTTTGAGACAGGGCTCACTATGTAGCTCAGGCTGGCCTTGAACTCACAGCGATCCTCCTGCCTAAACATCCCAAGTGCTGGGATTACAGGCCTGCACCACCACACTCAGCCACCTGTTATTTGTTAATGCAGAAAATAGAAAAATTTAAATTACATATATGGTTTGCATCATATTTTTGGACATTGCTGGGCTATACAGAGGAGAAGATAGTGACAAAATGGAAACTGCTTGCAAATGTCTTGATTGCAGGCTGCAGGATAGATCTGGTTAAGGAGGAAACTGGAGAGAGTTCAGTTTAAAATTAACCAATCTATGGAGTTGTCGGGACACAGCTGAAATTTGGCCAGTTTACCATTAATTCTGGTTTAGCTCAGCCAAGCACTGCCCACCACCAACCCCTGTAACCCTGTGTGTCTTTGGTGGTTGGGGGGTGGGGAGTTGAAGCAGAGTCTCACTACTTAACACAGGCTGTCTTCTAAATCACCGCGATCCTCCTGCCTCGGCCTACTCAGTGCTGGGATTACAGGTGTGCTTCACCATGCCCAGCAATTCAGTGCTTCTTTGTCCTAGAGGTGAGACATTAATCCAGTGCTTCTTTGTCCTAGAGGTGAGACAAACTAGCCTCTCACTTCCCCAGTTCCTCCTCTTCCCTTGACCGCTGGCCTGGACCCTGACTGGCCCACTCTGTCCACAGCAGTTCTCCGGACAATCCAAAGCGAGCTGCATTGAGAGCCTCCTCCAAGCCATCCACTTTCCTCAGCCACTGACAGATGAAATTCCGGCTGCTCCTATCTCCAGGCATGTCCAGGCTGCACAGGAGAAGGAACAGGTATGCTGCCCCCTGCTGGTCCTTCGACAGCGACGTTCTCAGCGAGTACTTTCCGGGATGGTACAGCACGGAGAACTTGCTGGGACACTGGTTTTGCAAAGCTAAACGATATTCTGCCCACAAGAAGCTCCTCATTCATGGGTGCGTTCTAATTGTGACAAGCGGTGATGGGGGTGTGAAAAAGTGCAGAAAAGGGACCTTTCTTTCTGCCTGGGAGGGGGATCAAAAAGGGTCAAAGGAGGTTCTTAGATTGGGTTTTGAAGGATCAGCAAGTGCTTCCTGGGTCATGGTGAAGGTTCCTCTCAGTCCTTCACCCATTTTGTGAGCATTCTCCAGGGCTGTTGTTGCAACCCTCCCCTTGGCTCCCGACTCCTGCACCAAGTGAAAGCCTCAGCTCCTTCCTTCTCAGCCTTCCGTTCTCGATGCTTCTTCCCACAGATCATCCCCGTCGCCTTGCTGAGCCTCCTTTTCCGGTGCTCCATCCCCGCGGCTCGGGCGCACGCGGCTGCGGCTCCCTCTGTCTGCGAGGTGGTCAGGAGCGCCCTCGCGGGGCCGGGTCGGAAGCGCAGCGCCGAGCCGCGGGAGGCCTTGCAGCCGGCGGTGCAGTGACCCGGCCGTGGGACTGCATGGTTCGCTGTGCGGGAGGCGGGACGGGAGGCCAGGGAGGGGGCGCCGGCAGCCCGGGGTGCGGAGGAAAAGCTTCTCCGCCCTGTGGGACAGAGCTGGCTCTCGCTAGCCTACTGTGATCTTAGAAATAAAATGGAACCTGTTGTTTTGGAAAGCAGACGTTCCGGAGTCAGTAAGTCAGGCGCGGTGAGTGGATCGGAGGGGCCAGGACGGGCGGCTTGGTGGGCCCCACAGTAGGTCTGTAATCATTCACTGCACTGGCCCGGGGTGCAAAGCCCGTTCTTGCGTCCCAGGTTCCTCTCCGGCCACACACAGGTACACTGCGCGTGCAAACCAAGCACTTTCTAGTCCCAAACAGACACGCACACGAGGAGAGGGGAGGGGAGGGAAGCGGAGGGGACAGGCCAGGCGGGGACGTTTTAGATAATTCCGAGGAAAGGGAAGAAATTGCGCTGAATACCGCGTAAGCCGCTCAGGAAGAGGAGCTGATGAGACACCGCAGGACCCTCGCTGCTGGAATCCGCACAGGAGACCGTTGGGGCAGGGTTGCAGCCCCTTCCCCGGCTTTTTAAAGGAAACAGAAGGGACCTTGGGGGTGCAGGATACGACTCGGTGCTGAGACCTCAAGGAGCGCTAGCAGCCTCCCCTCAGTCCGCACGCTTTACTCTCCCGCTCTCCCATGTTCTAACCAATAGAGGGCGCCCTCTTCCATCCCGGACCGTGCTCCCGCTGCTGTGGCTCCGATAGTAGAGGGCCGGCTCCCCCTTGTGGCAGAGAAATCTCCAGCTCTTAGACCCCCGGGGCCGCTCCTGGGATAAAGCCTCCTGGCAAGAAGGTCCCTGGACCTTCTGAGCAGGATGGAGATGGTGAGGAACCGGAGTCGAGTTTTATGTTTGAAAGGCGGTCATGGGCCCCTGCGTCCATCTGTGGGCCTCCAGCCTCTCTGAGGCTTTTTTACTGTTCTTCACGTTGCTGCCTTAGGTCTTTAACCAGCTCCCCCACCTCCACCAGCAGCAGCCCTTGGACCGTGCCTTCTGAGCGGCGCACCTTTGTCTTCCATGCTCCAGGAACACGTCTTCCTAACTCCGCAGCTCCACATGGCTGCAGCCAGGCAAGGAGGCTGCAAAAGCCCTCTGCTGTGCCCCATGACCTCCTCCTGCGTGTCTTCATTGGGTAAATCCACCTTGCACCTTGACGTCATGAGCAGAGTCAGCAGAGGAGCTATCTAGCTTTCCAGAGCCCGAGAGAGCAGAGCATCCCTTGAGCCTATAAATAATGCCAACGTGCACAGTAGCCTGCGTCGACATGGGCGTGGGAGACAGTACACGTTAGAGTTCCCAAGCACCTCATTCGAGAGGACGCTACAGCTCATGGACCTTTCTGCCAAGCCCTGTAGATGGACATAGAATTTAATTCTTCCATAGTTCGACGTGATATTCAGGTATCATGAACAAGGTGTACTGCTCAGCTTTGGGGGACACTAGAGGCCAGTCACAGTCTTGGCAGTCAGACAGGTGACATCCCTATGCCCTAGTAACTCACAAACACATGTAAGCAACTCTTACAAGACACAGGGAGCTCAAGTGGGTTTGCATAGAAGGGGAACAGAGAGAGCTGCCAGGACTTTTGTGGGAGATTACAGGATGGGCCAAGAATCAAGAGACGTTTTGGAAGAAAGTTGTGGTAAGGTAGAGGAACAACCAAAGAAAATCTGCCACCAAGGGGTGAGGATGCAGCCCCACAGGAGAGCATTGGTCCTGCAGTGCTGCCCCCAGGTTCCAGTCCATCAGCACACACACACACACACACACACACACACGCACACACGCACACGCACACGCGCACACACGCACACACGCGCATGCAATCTGTGGGTATTTGGAGATTTGCACTGGTGTGCAGATCCCATGCTGAAGGAGTCCAATCAGTGTCAGTGGAATCTGTGCGCCGGGCAGAACGAAAGAGTTCAAAACTTTGTTAGAAGATATGGAGGGAAGGAAAGAGGGATGGAAAAAAAAATTGAAAAAAAAATAGAAATAGAGCCTTTGCAAAAGGGAATAGGACCAAGAGCTGGAAGGAGCAGGAAGGGATAGGAGGGTTAGAGAACAAAAAAAGAATTAAGATGTGTTATGTTTGTGTTCCAACTCCTGTTGCACATGCTAGTAAAAAAAAAAAAAGACTTGTTAGAATGGTCCAGAGATAAATGGTGGGGTGACAGCTTTAATATTATTGGGGAAAACAGACATCTGAGGGGAAAACAGACACAGACACACACACACACATGCAGACCCCCCCCAAACAATAGCACAATCCGTTGTCCATACAGAGTAGCAATTATGCCGAAGTGACTAATGGGCCTCACCCAGTGGACTTTATTGGATTGGAGAAAATGGAGGAAATAATCCTCATCAAAACCAAGATAGGACAAGGCAGAAGATACTTGCATCTTGCACATACCTCAAGCCAAATGTAATAAAAATGCACTCGACCCCGCCTCCACATCAGCCAGCTGTTCTCTTCTTGACCTCGGTGGTTTGGATGTTAGGCCAGAGCCTGATCTGGAATGTTAGGCAGGCTGTGAAGTTAAAGGTGCACGTTAGGACTTGCCTTCAACTGGGTCTGGAGGTGGACTCTACAAACCAAGCAAAGTGTCTACTGCTGCAGGTAAATGCAGGCAGGGTGTGGACGGGCGGTCAGACTCTAGGGTTAGGAGGGAAGTCACCGCACTTCGGTGGTACAAAATGCTGCTGCCATCAGGGCAGAGGGACGCACTGGCTCACCTGGAAACTGGTAACTGGGGTACTGTGGTGTAGGAGAGACAGGAAGAGGAACCCTAAGCATCTTTTAATGTGAGAAAATGAGGAATTGCTTAGAACTCCATAGTGATGGATATGTCAGAGGAATACAGTGCCAAGGTGAAAGGAATTCCTAGTGGCAAATGCTGGAACAATTGAGCAACAAGATAAGTAACATAGTACTATACTGGGTTACAACACAAAGAACTACAAGGTAAATACACAGGAATTTATATCAATAAAAATAAATGATTCAGTAGAGTATAATGAGGGAGACAAACTTTTTCCACAAAAGAAATCAGATAGATAGAGATGCATAGATAGATAGTGATACACAGATAGAGATAGAGATAGCTCTCTGTCCTAGAAATGGAGTTGAATCATTTTATATGCCCTACACCTCCGATGTGGGCTAGATTTAGGGGCTTACTTCCAAATACCAAAGCATAGATAGAGAAAAATAGTGAATTTACAGTGGAGAAAACTCAGGCATGACCCTAACCAAATCAGTGAGATGGGTTTCACCAGCTGAGATCACGTACCTCCTGATACGACAGGAGAGTGTGCTTGCTACATCTGGTATTATTCCCCCTAAAACACATAACTTTTCTCTCAGCATGAAGAGCACATCACAGAAACTCAAATCTAGGGAAATCTTACAGAATACCTGCCTGGAAGTTGGGGGGTGTAGTGCAGGGTAGAGCCATTGCCTAGCATGAGCCAGGCCCTGGATTTATTTCCCAGCACTTAAGAAAAAGTCCTAAATATGAAGTGGTAACCTGGGGTGGATTCTGGACAGAAAGAGGACATTAGTAGGAAAATATGAAATCCAAATATAGTTGGCAGTTTAATTAATAGTAAATACATCAATGTTAATCTTGGTTTTGACAAGTATACCAAAGTTATATAAGATGTAAGGGTTAGGGCCAGGGATATAGCTCAGTGACAGAACGCCTGCCTGGCAAGCACAGGGTCCTGAGTTCCCACTACCAACCAACCAACAAACAACAACAAAAACCCCCATAAGGGTAAGGGTTATGTGAGACGAGAGTGTGTGAGGACTTACTGTACCGTCTTGGCTACATGAAATTATTCTAGACTAAAAGGTTTATTTAAAAAATAAATCTCCTGGGCCGGGGATTTAGCTTAATGGCTTAAGTGCCTGCCTGGCAAGTGTGAGGTCATGAGTTCAATCCCCGGTGCCAATAAATAAATAAATAAAATAAATAAATAAATAAATAAATTTCCTGACTACAATACCAAAATTTGTGGAAAAGGGTAAATATAATTAAAAGATTTTAAGGACCTTGAGTTATCTATCAGACAATAAAGGTGTTTTGTTTTGTTGAGACAGGGTCTCGTTGTGTAGTTCGAGGCTGTCTGAGAGCTGGGATTACAGCTGTACACCAGAACACCTGGCTAAAACAATACAAGTTTTAAGGAGCTCCTCCCCTCTCCGGGGGGCAGTTGTGAGCCTACCGGCGCACGCGCTGAAAATCAAACATCCTGTCATCCTGTGCCCCATCCCGTGCTTAGCAAGTGGGAGCCAGTGAACTACACATCTTGTGAAAAGATTGGCTATGTTATTTAGTATGAGCTCCCCATATGCAAAGATATGGACAACCATTTGGAAGAAAACAAGAGACAGTATGACATATAGTGAAGATCTCTGGTTGTCTAGCTTTGAAATTTATGCTTTCTTATGTCCCATTCTGTTCTGTTGTGTTTAATTTTACCCCCTTTAAAATAAAAAAACAAAAAAAAACAGTACAAGTTTTGATTATTTCAAGACTTAGAGCTAGGTGTAGCTGGGCATGATGGTGCGCAGCTGTAATCTCAGCACTCAGGAGGATGAGGCAGGAGGATCCCTGTGAGTCCAAAGTCTACCTGGAAGGCACAGTGAGTTCAAGGCCAACGTGGACTACAAGGCAAGACCCTGTCTCAAACCAAAAAACAAAAAGGCAAGTGGGGTTGGCAAATCTTTTCTGTAAATGAGTAGGCAGTAAGTGGTTCAGTGTGTGTGAAACCCTAATACTCCGCTATGTAGCTACCCAGTCTGGACAATATGTAAAGTGCTGTGGTGAGCAGCAGTAACTCTTTGTCTGAAAAACAAGCAGCAGCTTCAATTTGACCTACAGGCAACAGTTCTGTCAACTCCTGCATAAAAGGAACAAAAATAATTCCAGTTAGTAAAGGGGAAAATGGTCTAATTTAAAAATATCTTAACTGTGTGTGGTGATACACATCTGTAATCCCAGCACACCGGAGGCTGAGACAGGATTGCTGCAAGTTTGAGGCCAGCCTGAACACCATAATGAGACCTTGTCTCAAAAAACAAAACAAACAAACAAAAAATGGTTGATAAAATAAAAGACAAGGAAGGAGAGAAAGAGACACATAACAGGACAAAACAGGAAATAAAAGGTTGATTTTTACTTCAAATGCACTTCAGTAATTTCATTAAGTGTAAATGCATTACATGCCCTACTTAAAATCTTTTTGTTTCAGCATGTCTCTTGTAAATAGCATATATTTAAACTTTATTTCATATCCAGTATTAAAACAAAAAGAAGCCAGGCATGTCAGCACATGTCTGTAATTCCAGCACTTGGTAGGCTGAGGCAAGAGGATTGCTTTGTGTTTGAGGCCAGCCGGGGCTACATAGTTCAAAGCCAGCCTGAACTACATGGTGAGACTGCATCTCAAAAAACCAAAAAGGGGAGCGGGTTGGACTGTAGTTCACTGCAAAGGTAGGCAGCGAGTATTTCAAAGGAGAAATAAATCCATGCAGCGGAAGAATTTACATACTTGCCTTGTGAACCACTGATAGAGTCACTGATGGAACAAAAGTTTAGGAATAATATAAATTTCAATATTGAGATGAGCAAAACTGGCCAAATGGACATGTGCAGACATTTTTTCTGTTTCCTGCAAGATACAACTTATTTTTAAGCATGCGTAGAATTTTTATTTCTTTTTTTTTATTCTTTTAGTGATATTGTGGATTGAATCTATGGCCTTGTTCTACCGTGGAGCTACCTCCCTAGTGTGATATTTATGACACAGAGTCCATTTTGTGTCACTATTAAAAAATTACTGGATGCAGGCAAAACAAGAGATTTATTTTTCCCGGTTTGGGTCCAGAATGAGGGGGCTGTGTCTGGGGACAGTCTTGGTGCCAGTGGACTCCTCAGGAGGGGCAGGGGAGCACCTGGCAGAGAAAGGAACAGCCCTGGCTGGGTCTCTTCTCGTCTCTTGTCCTCCTTGTAAGGCACCCCGTGTTCAATCCTGGGCCTCTGCCTAAAACCCTTGTGTAACCCCAGTCCCCTCCCAAAGGCCCTGCTTTCACACCCCGTAGTTGGGTTGTGTTTCACCCTCCTAATGGTTCACAGCCGGGATTAAATTTCAGTTTATGAATCTTTGGGAGACATGCAGTCCACATCCAAGCCATAGCACCTATAAACAAAGGTTTTCTCTCTCTCTCTCTCTCTCTCTCTCTCTCTCTCTCTCATTGGTACAAGGGATCGAACTCATGACTGAACACTTGCAAGAAGCTAAATCCCTAGGGTAGAATCTTTCTTTCTTTCTTTCTTTCTTTCTTTCTTTCTTTCTTTCTTTCTTTCTCTCTCTCTTTCTTCTTTCTTTCTTTCTTTCTTTCTCTCTCTCTTTCTTCTTTCTTTCTTTCTTTCTTTCTTTCTTTCTTTCTTTTTCGAGACAGGCTTTCACTATGCACTTAAGGCCTTGAACTAACTTAGTAGCCCAGGCTGGCCTTAAACTCATAGTGATCCTCCTGCCTCAGCCTCCCAACTTCTGGAATTACAGGTATGGGCCACCATGTCCAGCATATTTGGCCCTGTATTCTGTTTATGGTTTGGAACATGTGATACCATACCTGAGACTCTAAAGAGTGACTGACTCCAGAGAAATGTTTGTAGGGCAGAACAAATTACTTGGAAGATCTCCTTTGAAACTTTGCCTCCTTACTCCCCACTTAAAGACAAGCTGTCTAGCCTGATCCTAGAAAAGTCACCTATGAGCTCTTCCCTGAGTTTGTTTTTGTGACTCTACTAAACACAAGTCCTCTTTTAGTTCTTTAAATTTTGAGAAACGACCTCATTAAATTGTCCAGGCTGAGCTCGAATTTGGGATCCTCCTGTCTCAGCCTCCCAAGAAGCTGGGATAATAGGCAGGTGCCACTGTTGCAGGCTTCCTTGAGCTTTGACTGTGAGATCAGGGCCACGGCAGAGGGGCAGCCAATGGCGTGGGAGCAGGCACACTGGCCGCTCTGTGAAGGTTTGCGTTGGAATGCGCATTGTGACCTCACTCAGAAGCCCAGCCTTGAGCAGGACAGTTGTACGGCAGAGAAGGGCACAGGTTGAGCAATGGCGCTAGTCTGCGAGCTGCTTATGCCGCTGGCACCCCATCTCAACCTTCTACTTTCCTTTGGTGCCCT
Source organism: Dolichotis patagonum (assembly GCA_004027295.1). Classification (NCBI taxonomy): domain Eukaryota; kingdom Metazoa; phylum Chordata; class Mammalia; order Rodentia; family Caviidae; genus Dolichotis; species Dolichotis patagonum. Next base: position 154,328 of record PVJX010000967.1, read on the forward strand.
TGTTTGTGGGGTCTGTGTGCTGTTGGCTAGGGGTCACCGCAAGAGGCAGGTGGCAGTCAAGACAGACTCAAAGGTATGTGAGGCATCTGTGCCTTAAAACGCACTGCGACTGTCGCGGAGACCGGGGAGATGCCCGCGCTTTGGTTTATGGGAGGGATCCGAGGAGGGCAGAGGGGATTGGAAGCAGTGCGGTGGGTGCCCTCCTACCGCACTGCGAGCCCTTGGGCCTTGCATTCCCTTCAGCCTGCAGGAGGACCAATCACTGGAGGTGGAGGGAGACTAAACCCCCACGCCCACCCTAGGAGCCCGCGAGCGGTTAGATCCAGGTGGAAGGAAAAGACCTTTGGAGAGAGCTCGGGTTTTTACTTTTTAATGTTTTTTGAGACAGGGGCTCACTATGTAGCTCAAGCCGGCCTCCGACTCACAGCAATCGCCCCACCTCAACCACCCGCTGCTGGGACTCCAGGCACCCACTCCGCCCAGTGTGGCCCGATGTCTGCAGTTCCTGCACATTGCATTTCCAGAATTCCATTGTTTATTGTTTTATAATTTGAAAATGCATCATCACTTAAAAATGTATAGCTACATGACAAAGTAGGCTTCAGGATGTTAATTGCAAATGGCACGACCTTGGTGGAATCCTTATTCCCAACAGGAGAGGAATTGCCTGGCCACGTGGTATCCATGTTTAATTTTATTAGATGACATTAGTTTCCTAAATTGATTACACTAATTTACACTCGAATGAGTAGCTGTGAGAGTCCAGTTGTACTACTTTTTTTTTTTTTGCGCCTTTACTTTTTTGAGACTGGGTCTTCCCCTGCAGCCCAGGCTGGCCTTGAACTCACAGCAATGCTGCTGCCTGGGCCTCCCACGTGCTGCGATTACAGGTATGCACCATTACTGCCATCTTGCCTGCACTCCTCGTTGTCCATCAGCTTCACTTTAGTCACTCTGGTATATGGCATTGCACTGTGGTTTTATATGTGTTTGCGATTAATAATATTGAGTGTCTTCTCATGTTTATTGATCATTTGGACATCTTTTTTTTCTTTTTGTTTTTGAGACAGGGTCTTGCCATATACTCAGGCCTCCTTTGTTTTTGTTTTTGGTACTGGGATTCAAACTTACAAACTGGCACTTGCCAGGCAGGCACTGTGCTGCTGAATTATATCCCTGGCCCCAGGTTGCCTTTGAAATTCACTGTGTAATCCTGGCTGGCCTTGAATTCACAATGATGTTTCTGCCTCAGCCTCCCAGTTGCTGGCACTACAGGTGTGCGCCACCATACCTGGCTGGAAATTCTCTTTTGCAAACTGTTTAAATATTTTGTGTCATAAGGGCTGGGTAGTCAGTCTTTTGCTTACTGATTTGTAAACATGAACAGGTAACTGTGCTTGGTGGCACATATCTATAATCCCAGCATTCTGAAGTCTGAGGAAAAGAGGATCACTGAGAGTTCAAGGCCAGGCTGAACCACATAATGAGTTCTGTCCAGCCTGGAACACACAGCCAGACCTTCTCTCAATAAATAAATAAATAAATAAATAAATAAATAAAGGTTATGAACATGAATCTTCTGCCAGGTTATAGGTATTAAAAATCAATTCTCTCACTCTGTGCCTTACCTTTTGACTTGATAATGATGTCTTAACAGAAGTTCTTAATCTTATTTATTTTAATTTTTATTTACTTAGTTTTGCTTTGCTTTTTGAGACAAGGTCTTGCTATGTAGTTCACTATGTAGCCCAGGCTGGCCTGGAACTTGTGGTGATTCTCCTGCCTCAGCCTGCCAAGTGCTGGGATTACAGGCATGCACCACCATACCTGGTGTGAAGTTCTTAATTTTAATGAAATCCAATTTATCAAGTTTTCTTTTATGCCAAGTTCTTCCTTTTCCACCTCTCCTAGTATTAGAAATCTTTGACTACAAGGCTATAAATCTACTTTTCTATGCTTCTTCTACAATTCTTACTTTCCTCTTCCTTTCATATGTGGATCTAGGAGGCCATCTTAGATTACTCTTTGTGTGTGGTGAATGGTAGGGGCAAAAATTCTCCCTCCTCTGTGTAGCAATCTAATTCCTTTGGTAGGGCAGGGATTAGGGTGAAATAATCAAGACACTCACCTCAGAGACAAATCTAAATGACACTTGGTGGGCATAGTGGGGCATGCACATCTGTGATCCCAGCATTCTGGAGGCTGAGGCAGTTAGAGGCCGGCCCAAACTACACAGTGAGACCATGTGTCAGGAAAAACAAAACAAAACAAAACAAAAACAAACAAAAAACCGCACCAAAAATTTTGTAATCAATCCAGATAGTTAATTCATCATCATCATCATCGCCATCATCGTCGTCGTCACTATTATCAGGGCTTTTTTGAGAGAGTGTTGCTGTGTAGTTTGGGCAGGCTGGCCTTGAACTCACAAGGTTGCCCAGGCTGGCTTCATACTCAACAGTGATTCTCTTACCTCAGCCTCCCAAGTGCTGGGGTCACAGGCGTGCACCACCAAGCCCAGCTTAATTCATTATTATTGATAAATCAAAATTAATGAAAAATTAATGCAAAAATTCTCAGCAAAATATGAAACTTCTAAATTTGATCTGCATTTGCACAGCCCTTGATGCCTCACTGATCTCAGTTCTTTCCTCTCACACTGTTTACTGAGAAGGCTTTCCTCATTGGCTAGCGTAGGCGACTCTGTCCTAAATCAGAAAAGTACCATAGTTCATACTTGATTTTTTCACATTCATCCATTTGTCATCCTTAATGATGTACTGTTATAGTTATTGTCTTGAAATTTGCTAATGTATAAGGCTTCCGGTTTAGGTCTTCTTGCAACTGTGTTATTCTAGATCAGTGATGGCAAACTTTTTAGAGATGAGTGCCCATGCTGTACCCCAAAACCTACTTGTTTATTGCAAAATGCCAACACTGCCATTTGACCTGAATGCTGAGGTTTTGGTTCAGGAAGAAACAACTGTTATCTAATATCTGGCTGCTGGGGCAGCTTGGCGTGAGCGGTAACATAGAGGACTCTGCATGCGACTTTGGTGGACGTGCCATAGGTTTGCAACCGCTGTTCTAGGTCTCTGGCATTTTCATGTCATTTATTTTTTCAAATTCATTTTACTTCAAGGAAAAAAAGACGAAGAAAAAAGGACTAAAATAAAATTTCAAAACACGTCCATCAGGGGGAAAAATGGTTCGTGTAATTTTTGAATCATCCTGTTAACTGTCACACAAAACATGCAGAGCGTTGGTTGGGATGACACTGAATTTACAGTTTATATTGGAGATAACTAACATCCCAAAAATGTTTTCCAAGTCATGAGTTTGTTTCTCATTCATTTATTTCAACTTTCTTACTTTCTCTATTTAATATTTAGCTGGTAATACACAGGGTTTTAAAAGGTTATACAGTAAGTATAGTATATTACTCTTAATTATAGCATATTAAGGAAAATTTCAAACAAAAGTACATAGAAGTGTAAAATGAATCTAAATGGGTCCATCACCCTGTTGCAACTTTTACCACATTATTGTGAGCAAATCTCAGATAATATAATTTAATTTGTAAATGTTTTAGAGAGCACATCCAAAAGATAAAGACCCTTCAAAAATGTTTATGAAATAACTGTTTAATCAGCTGAGCATGGTGGTGCACACCTGCAGTTCCACTACTTGGGAGGCTGAATCAGGAATATTGCTTGAGTCCAGGAGTTTAAGGCTAGCCTGGACACATAGCAAGAGTGCTTAATCAAAACAAACAAGATTCTTAATTACAATATTATTATTACTGGGTTTTTTAATGTCTATGGCCATACCATCCTGAACGTACCTGATCTCATCTGATCTTGGAAGCTAAACAGGGTTGGGCCTGATTAGTACCTGGTTGTTTTTGAAACAGGGTCTCACTATGTAGTTCAGGCTGACCTTGAACTTGTTATGTATCTTAGGCTGGCTTCAAACTCATGGCTAGCCTCCTGCCTCAGCCTCCCCAATGCTGGGATTATAGGCATGTGCCACCACCACAACTGCCAACAATATCATTATTACATATAGAAATTTAACAATATTTCCTCATCAAATACCAATGAGTATTCATATTTCAATAGTTTCTTAAATGACAGGTTATTGGGTCCTGACCTAGATCCGCACTCTCCCAAACGAGTGTACAGCAAAGGCTTAAATAAAATGAGACAAATGGTATGATTTTAAGGCTCCAGGAGGGTCAAAACCCTTTAGCTGAGCTCGAGACTCTGAGGGCTAAGACAAAGACTTCTCTGGACCGCCCATTTTATTAGGTCCAACAACAAAGGGCGGGGAAACTGAGGAAAGCGCAGGCAATGAGCAGGACCTTGGGAGTCACTTCAAGGACATCTCCAAGTAATGAATCATGTCAATTCAGTAGAACTGTCTTATCATGAAGACATGGTAGGACTGAGACTGCAGGAGTGAAATTCCTTCAGCTGCAGTCTCTATTTACTTAATTAGTGTTGGAGCCAAGGTGTCTGCAGCTGTGGCCTTATCTTGCCTTTTGAGGTATCTCTGGCCTCACAGGCCTCAGCCAGGACCAGTGATTCATAGAGGTTCACTTACTATGAATCAACTCCCGTCGCCAGGCAAGGGGCCAAGGCCTAGGACAGACTCACAGATAAACACAGAAAGCCAATTAGTTAAATTTAAATCCTGCTCAGAGCTGCTGGGTAGTGGTCTCCAACAACCTGTTATTATTTGGAATCTGACTCAGGATCACACATTGAGACTGATGGGTGCATCTCTTAAATCTCTTCCAATTCATAGTTTCCTTCACTTTTCTTTCTTTCTTTTTCATTCTCCCCTTTGTATGTTGCAGAAATGGGTCATTTGTCCTTCATAATTTTAGGCAACACTTTGGTGATCAAATGCCCATGTTGTTGCTGGGCATGGTGGCATACGCCTGTAATTCCAACACTCAGGAGGCTAAGGCAGGAGGATCGTTGCAAATTCAAGATCAACCGGGGCTACAAAGTGAGCTCAAGCCCAGCCTGAACTGAATAGCGAGACCCTGTGTCAAAAAGACAAAAAAGCTGGGGACTTAGCTCAGCGACATGTACGCCTGCTTGCAAGCCTGCAGTCGTGAGTTTGATGCCTGCTACCAAAAAAAAAAAAAAAGAAAAATCAGAAAAAAAGACAAAGAAACAAAAACAAACCATGTTAGTTGACATGCCCCATTGTCTTTTTGTATTTCCTGTGAGAGAGTGCTATGGTTTTCTTTTTTTTAAATAGGTACTGGGGATCAAACTCATGACCGAGCGCTTGCGAAGACAGGCACTTATGCTGCAGAGCTAAATCCCCAGCCTCGGGTGCTATGGTTTTGATGGGTTTCTCCTCAAATTCATGTAGAAATTTGGTTACCAAGGTAGCTTTGGGAAGTAGGGCCAGTAGATGAGTTTTCTTTATTTTTTTTGCTGGGGAGGGTTGAGACAGGGTCTCACCATGTATTTTGGGTGGCCTTGAACCCCCTATGTAGTTCAGGCTGGTCTCAAACTCATGGCAATTCTGCTGCCTCGACCTCCCAAGTGCTGAGATTACAGCTGTGTGCTACCATGCCCAGCCAGAAGCGTTTACTCTTTTTCTTGCTGAACCTGCTGAGTCCTCATCAGTATGAGTTCTGAGTGTCTCAGCACTGGATTTGCTATCCCAGGGGGTCCTCTATTCTCTTCCCTAACACTCACTTCTCCTGTTTCCTGCCACGAGGTGAAGCTGTCTGAGGACCTCATCAGAAACAGAAGAGGTAGACACTGTGCTCTTTGACTAGCAGCAGCATGAACCAAAATTGTTTTTTGCTTTATTAATTAACCAGCCACAGGTATTCTGTTACAGAAACAGAAATAAACTAAGATGGGGGAAGCTGGACTCATCTAAGACTCCTCAGACAGTTTTTGTGGAGGAAGGAGAAGGTATTTCATCAGCATCAGGAAGCACCATCCGGTTTGGAATGGTGTTTTAAATGCCATTTAAAAAGTGATTCTGAAAGTTGGAAATATGAGAGTTTTTAAAAATTGATCTTATGCCTAAAGACCATGCTGGATTTGCTTATCAATTCTATTTATCAGTAGGTTTTAAAAATATTCTATATAACTGTATTATTTGTAAATAACATTTTATTTTTTCCTTTTCTAATCCTTATGCTCTTTCTTTTTTGATCTTTGTTTGTTTTTATGCGAGAGGGTCTTGATATGCAGTTCAGAGTAACCTTGAACTCACTGTAGGGCTCAGGCTGATCTCAAACTTGAGGCAGTTCTCCTGCCTCAGCCTCCCAAGTAAAGGTGCATGACACCATGTCTGGCTGGTACCTTTTCTTTTCCTTGCCTTATTGCAATGGGTAGAACTTCCAGTACAATGTTCATAGCAGTGATATAGTGGAGATCCTTATCATTTTTTCTATGTACAGGAATTCTTTTTTTTTTTAATTGGTACAGAAGATCAAACTCACGACCTCGCGCTTGCAAGGCAGGAGCTTATGCGGCTGAACTAAATCCCCAGCCCCAGGAATTCTTAAATAATTCACCATTGTTTATAATGTTTGCTATATATATGGTTTTTCAAACATCCTTTCTACTTTGCTAAGAATTTTAGCATGAACGGGTATTCAGTTTTCCACTTTGCTTTTTCTTCCTTTTTCAATTTTTAAATTATATCTCCTTTTATATTGGGGTTAAAGTTTATTAAGTGTTTTTCCTGTCCCTGCTGAGATGGTCATACAGTTTCCTTGTTTGTTCTCTCAGTGTGCTGAATTACACTGAGATTTAAAAATAATATACCATCAATTCCTGGTACCAAAGGAAAAAAATAGTAAATCAACTGTGAATTCCTAGAATAAATATAACACTCTCATGATGTTGTTTATGATCTTTTTTAAATGTATGACTGGATCTAGTTTGCTGTTTTGTTTGGGATTTTGTGTCTATGTCCACAAAAGAGATGGACCTGTTATTTTTCTTTCTAATAATGTCACTACCCTGTCGTCTCCAAAAAATGTATAGTTATTTTCCAACCTAGGTCTGATAATGATAATAGCTGATAATTCTAATAGGGTTAGGGTTAGGGTTAGGGTTAGAGTAGGGTTAGGATTAGGATTAGGCTTAGGGTTATTTCCACGTTTATTTCTGTTTTCCATTGTTTCTGTATAGTGTTTATTTTTTTAACAGTTCACATTTCTGAAATTGGGTTAATTTTCATAAGTGATAGCATTTAAAAATGTACCTGGCAAGGTTCTTTTTTCGTTCTAGCAACACATAAAACAATGGTACATGTTAGATTTAATGAAATGCAATATTGATGGTGATTTTCTGCAGTCCAGCAGATATCTTGAAGCCTCAGAGAATATTTCACTTGTGTCTGACTATGACACCATCCAGCCCGTACCACTTTAAACTCATGGCTTAGAAATGTTTTGGGAACAACTCAGGTGATGTGAACTTGAGCTCCAAATTCCACAAAGGTCAGCATGTGGTTACAGCTTGCCGGGAACACTTGTCTAGTCCCCTGAATTTCTCAGCGTGAAGACAGCTTTCCTGCAGTTCCTTGTGCTTGGGCATGACGGAAAATTTTTCATGTTATTGCTATTGTGAATAATATGTTGTGCTATCTTCAATTTTATCTTTATACTTTTTGATACAGTAGAGAAATGCTATTGCTATTTGTAAGTTCAGGTATTCAGAAATCTTGGTGAATTCTGATACTATGTTGATTGAAGAGTGTCTTTATCATTCCAATTACTTTCATGCTTATTGATTTAGTAAAATGATCTATTTGTTTTTGCCCATTTTTTTTTTTTTTTTGTGCCAGGAAACAAACTCAGGACCTTGCACTTGCCAGGCAGTTGCTATGCCACTGAGGTATATTCCCAGCTCCTGCCCAATTTTGGTATTTTATATTTTTTATATGAATTCAACTGTTTTGCTGGGCAAGATGACACATGCCTGTAATCCCAGCACTCAGGAGGCCGAGGCAGGAGGATTGCTGAAAGTTCAAGGCCGGCCTGGGCTGTATAGTGAGTTCAAGACCAGCCTGAACTACGCAGTGAGACCTTAACTCACAAAAAAGAAAAAAATGTTTTAACTGTTTTATCTGCTTTTTCACATATAGTTACTCAAAACATATTCTCTTGTACTTCTTTGTTATTTTACAAGAGTTATTTTTGTTTTAATTTTAGTTTCTTGGTACACAGTGAGTACAAATTGAAACTCCAAACCAGTAGGAGGATGGACTCATGGTTAAAATTCTCAAGAGAAGTTATTTTTTCCACACAGAGCGCAAACATCCTCGTCTGGTAGGCAGACTTTTTTCCTAGCCACTGTGAACCTAAGTAACCATCACAGAAAGTGTCTGTAAAGAATAATAATTATTTGGGACTAGCAGAGTATTTTTTTTTTTTTTTTTTTGGTACCAGGGATTGAGCTCATGACCACGTGCTTGCAAGGCAAGCGCTTATGCCGCTGAGCTAAATCCCCAGCCCCCCTAGCAGAGGATTTTAATGGTAGTACATGTGCCATAGGACATTATGGGTATAGTGAAGAAGGTTATGGTAATAGGAAGGCTTTTTTTTTTTTTTTGTCTTTTTGAGATGATTTCACTAATCAGTTCAGGCTAGTCTTGAACTCACAGTGTAGTACAGGCTGGCCTCAAATTTATGGTGATTCTCCTGCCATAGCCTCTTGAGTTCTGGGATTATGGGGATGGGTCATTACCCCCTTCTCAAATCTGATAACTTCTTGATCTGCATTTTGAGTCTCTGGTACAGTGTAATTGTCTAGTCCTTCCACATGTTTGTTCCAGATACCTGCAGTCAATGAGTAGAGGTCACCAAAATTCACACTCCTAGGCTGCAGCTTGAGATGTACATAAATCCCGTTATCTTAGTAGCCTTCTAGTTTCCTTTGGAAGAGTTCTTTCTATATTGCTTTCATCCTGATTTTTTGTTCATTTTCATGACAGCTAAATTCTGCATTTTAAAGAATATGGTAGTTTATTCAGCATTTTTTGGGGGTGAATTAAAAACTGGTCAGTTTAAACACCAGCTGAACTAAATCAGTGTGGTTCTGAGTGTAGATGGCCCACCTGAGGAAAGCATAAAAAGGAGACCCGGAGAGGAAGAGTGGCATTGTGGGTTCTCCTAAGTGCTGCCGTTGTTTGCAGCTGTTGGTTCTCCTGGAGGAGCTTGTCATGCTGGCTTCCCTGATGTGAACTCAGCTGTCAACATCAGAGGAGCTGGGGACCCTGTTGCTGAGAATGGCTGCAGTTCACTTTGGGGGAGCTCTGGTCCTTACTTGGAGCATCACTTCCTGGCTCTGGAGGGGAAGATGTGTGCTTGTCACGCTGGCTTCCTAATATGAACTTGGCTGTTGTCATTGTTGGAGGAGCTTGGGACCTCACTGTCGCTGAGGATGGTTGTGATACTTTTCAGGGGAGCACTGGTCCTTATTTTGATCATCGCTTCTTGGCTCCACTGCAGAACCCTCAACCTACTGGCACAAATGCTTCACCCTGCTGGCACAGACTTTCTAGCTTCTACCGCTGACCTTTGGATCTTTCCAGTGAAAATCTGTGAAACTGACTTGCATGCATCATTGCCGTGGGCTCTAGGCCTCCAGTTGGACTCGATTGTCATGGATTCTAGGTTTTCAGCTGAACTCATGCAGGACATTGCCATGGAATCCAGGCCCTCAGTTGGATTTTCAAAGTCTTTAGTGTGTGGACAGATTTCCCGCACTTCTTGTATTTGACTCCTTGGGTGACCATTATAAATAATACTATAAATCATGTATCCTGCATTGTCTTGTTCTCCTTGCAATCCCCAGCTACAATACCAGGTATCTTGTGATGCAAATGTTTTAGATCATTTTGAGTTAAATACATAGAAAGATCATTTGTAAGCCTATTAACTTATATTTCAACATAATTTTTCCTTTTGGTTCTTAATCAATGCTCCATTATTGACAGTAATTATTAAATCATATGTGACTTAGCGTAAAATCAATTGAAAAGCATCTAAACATCAAATCTGCCATTGCCATCTGGGGTATTCAGTGCGTGGTGTACGAGTTTACTGAATCATGAGTATACTCATGAAGTCTCACTGCCTACATTTTTTGGATATCTTCTCAGAGACTGACGTTCTGATTCAAAGAGAATATAAATATTTGTTTTATTGCAACGGTAATAAACATCATTAATGCCTTTAAAATGACCTGGAGCACCTTTTCAAAAACCTCGGGAGTTTATTAACTATTCTTGGGAAATTCTGACCCATAGAATAAATTTAAATTATACCACTAGGTACAGTCTTTCTTTTGTCTCCCTTTTTAACTTTATCTCCCACAATTTAGCAAAAATGAACCTGACAATCAGAACCCACTGATCTCAGTAACAACACTGGCCTACAATGTTCTTTTTCACCTAAAAATCTGCAGACTCTTCAAACTTCAGTAAAAAGTGGCAATTTATTAATTCTTCCCTTTTCCCTTAGGAAGTTAATCACTATGCTCTGAATTCCCTAATATTTATATTTCTCCCTTCCATTCCCCTTTTCCTTCCTTCATTCCTTTTTTTTAAACAACTTTTTACAACTGAAAAGTGATTTTATTTAGTTTTGGTATTTGGACTTGAACTCAGGACCTTGCGCTTGCCAGGCAGGTACTGCACCACTGAGCTATATCCCTGGTCCCCTTCATTTCTTTAATTAAAAAAAATTTTTTTAAGTCGAGGTCTTTCTATGTATCCCTGGCTGACCTTGAGCTTGCTATGCAGCCCAGGGTGGCAAGTACTTCTGTTACAGCTTTTGCCATGCGGTATTTTAACTTAACCTGTTTAGACAATGGTTCCTTATTAGTGTAAGTGCCTGTGGCACAGGAATCAGACTGACCTTTGTAGTCTCAGCACCCCACATAATACGTAGAACTTAGTACACAATAAATCATAAATAAACAAATGTGACGGTAATTAATGATGTAGTTATAAATGTCAGCTGTTTCACTATTCTTTATGAGATGTGCTATTAATAAATTGGTAACCTAGAACATGACTGGTGGTTAATCCTCACTGTCTACTTGACTGGGCCTAGAGATGCCTAGGAGATCAGTAAAACAGTCCCCCGTGTGTCTGATGGTCATGAAGGGGTGACGTTGGAGACTGTATCTGGTCTCTGCCCCTTCATCTTTGGCTCTTCCTTGCTTGCTCTGCTTCTTGGCTGCCATGAGGTGAGCAACCTTCCTGTGCCATGTCCTGTGCCATGATGTTCCTGCCTCCGAGTCAGCCTGTCATGGACTGCACTCTCTGAAACTGTGAGCCGAGCTAAGCTCCTTCTCCTTTAAGCTGTGTAAATGAAGTGTTTTGTCCCAGAAATATAAAGCTAATATAATAACCTGACTTTATTTTTTCTCTTTGTGCTTCTCTAGACTTCACAGCAACATAAATTGAAAAAGATCCAGAAATGCACAGGTCAGAACAATCATATCCTTTACTCTTTGGCTCAAGGCTAATGACTGATCAGCTGTCCATTTGCGTTAGGATTCTAGCCTTAAATAGCAGGTAGAAAAATGTTCAAATGGGAAGGAGAAGTAGGAAGGAGGGACAAGGAAAGAAAGAAATGGAAAAGAAAAAAATGAAAAAAGAAGTAAAAAAACATAGCAGGTGGAGGGAGGTTGAAAAAGAGGATGTAAATGGGAGAAGCATGACTATTCTTTCATTTTCGAGACAGAGTCTCACTAAGTAGTCCAGGCTGGTCTCGAACTTGTGGCAATCCTCCTGCCTCACCCCTCCTATATGTGGGACTACAGGCCTATACAATGATGCCCTGTGTGCCTGTTCTTTCCAGCATCTGTGCTTCCAAAGAGATGTTTCCATGATTCTTTTACTTGGGGGTTTCTCTTTTCTTCAATTTTTATGCAAAGACCAAAGTAAGGGAAAGACTCATGGTAAGATAAGAGAACAGACAAAGATTAACTACTAAGAGTTTGGTAAGGGAAGCTTTGGTGTCTTCTCTTCCCTACCACAGATGTCAGATAGACTCCTCTGAAGGAAATGTATCAGGACCTCTGTTCTCCCCACTCTGACTTCTTATCCATGATCATTTCTGCTCTACACAAGGCCGACATCTACTACATGGTGCACACAGCATAATCATTATTTTTTTAAACTTGAGAACTGAATTCTACCACTAATTAGCTTTATGATTTTGGGCATGACTTCATCTTTGTTTCCTTGTGTGCAAAATGAGAAGACTGTGCTGGTTGATGTCAATAATAGTCACAATGCTAATAGATTCTTCATCTGGATTCTTAATCTCAGAGTCAGAAGAAAGCCTCAGGACGGAATGCAGCGAAGATAATTTAACACAGTAAGTAAAGTTTGTCTCCAGCCTGTCCTACTGATAAACCCTCCCAACTGTAAAAGTTAGGAGTAAAACACATGATCTTCTTCCCTCATTATGATAGTTGTCTCTTTTCTAAGTTAAATCTCTTCTCTTATGTTTTGCTAACTGATACTTTGGTATCCCTTAAATTACACTGACCTATTCTGTTGCATCCAGTTCTTCAGGATTCCCTATGAACAGGACCCAGGAACATATGCTCTGGTCAATGGACAGGAATCTTCAGCAGATCATCAAACAACTGGAAAGTGCAAGGTCAGAGAACGTAGTTTCTAGGAGGAGGATTGTAAAGCATTTAAGAGGGAGAAAGGAGAAGGCAAAGGGGAAAAGAGTTTTTTGTTTTATTTTCTTTTGTTTTCCTGACTTTGGGGACTGAACTGAGAGAATCTTTGCACTAGGCTACATACCCAGCCCTTTTAGATAATTTTAATTTTTCTTTTGTTCTGTTTTTTGATGCAAAGTCTTGCTGTGTAGTTCAGGCTAGCCTTGGTCTCACTATGTAACCCAGGATGGCCTTGAATTTGAGGCAATCCTCCTGTGTCAGCCTCCTAAATGCTGGGATTACAGGCATGCACCACTACGCCTGGCTCTAAATTTTTTTTTATTTTGAGGCAAGTTTTCACTAAATCGCTAAATTGCCCAAGGCTGGGCTCGAATTTCCAGTTCTCAGGTCTCAGCTTCACAGAGTGCTGGGATTACAGGTGTTGTGTCATTATGTCTGGCTGGAAGTGATAGTGGAGAAAGTCCTGAGTTCAACTGGGTCAAAGAATCATTTCAGGAATAGTTGCCTACCTTTGCCCAGCAAGGGGACTTTCTGCATCATTACTTTTCTTTTCCAACTCTCCCTCAGGCCAAACAGTTTTTACATTTGAAAAGGACACTTTCTCTCCATTTCCTGTTTGTTTGTTTGTTCTTTTTCCTGACTCCAAAACAAATAGAAACTTTTCTCTTTCTTTCTTAGATCATGTCTTCTGGAACTGAATTTGCCTGAACCGCAAGATGAGACTTCTTCCACCACTTCTCTTCTTGAGGCTCAGGAAGCTGTTCCATCCTGTTGTGTCTGTGAGAAGGCAACAGATTCCACTGACTACAGCATCTCCTCTGGGTCATCCAGCAATAGATCCAGCTCGTCTTACCTTCCTGCCTTCTTTGAAGGGACACGTTGGCAAGGCCAGAGCAATCCTTTGCCTGTTTCCTGCACAAAGCAATCATCTGTGTTCAGGAACCAATGTACAGCTCTGCCACATTTTCAGCTGTTAGAGCCTGAAGAACCAGAATTACTTCAGAATTTGGAAGCCCTTTCGCACTTACCACCACAAAATTATTTTATTGACTCTATGTTTGAACCCCTAAATGCTTGCACAAAAGAAGAGAAAACAAAAAGTAAGAGAAAGAGCAGGAATCTTTTGGCAGTGGATCATGGGACAACTTCCGCTTTGAGTGAAAGACCACACATCCCAGAGTGGGCTCTGCCTCAGCTCTCTCTTTTGTCTAGAGGGAAGCTGGAAGGACATATGTCTAGGAAGGTTCGCACTTCGCAGGAACAATCAGTGCCTGTGCCTGTGAAAGAATCTTGGGCAATGCTGAATTATTTGACTGAGGTATCAGGAGAAGTCTCTGAAACAGAGAACTCCAAAACCCAATTATCGACACTCATTCATCAAAACACTGAGCAAAATATCAGCAACAAGTCCCCAGATCATCCAGCTTTTCAACTCCATGTGGATACAGGAATAGAATCTGGATTGAAGAAGACAGAAACAAAAATTTCACACGCACTTACCTCAAGCGAGCAGTTACAATATGAAAGTGACCCCCAAATCCTGAGATCCAAACCCTTGGTTCCATCAGTGGGCACTCCACCTCCCAGACATTTAGGAGTTAACATAACTCAAGAAGAAACTGCTTCACTGAAGGGCTCAAAACATGCGCTTGTACTTAGTACCGAGCAAAATGCCACAGATCTTCTAGAGCAAAATGCCACAGATCTTCTAGAAACAAGAATTCAGCAGCGTAATACACAAGCGACTACTATGGAGCTGACACCAGGGCTTCCTTATAAAGTCACAGAGAACATAAAGATAACTCCACTGGCATTGCTCCAGGTCATGGATTCAATGGGGATGATCCCAGAAACACATCCAGAAATGACAGAATCTGTGGATTTGTTCCCAAATCAAATTGTAAAGCCAATGGAAATCATGAAAACAGCACATGTAACTCCCAAACTACCAAATCAAATAACTGAATCAGTGGAGATAACCCCAAAGACTCAGCAAAAAGTTACAGAACCAACCAAGATGGGCTCAAGACTGAATCAAGGCACAGATAATGTGAGGATAACTCCTGTAGAACTGCTTCAAGTCATGGATTCTAAGACAATGATTAATGAATCACATCCATGTATCACAGAACCAGTAAGAATGACCCCAAGGCCACCATGTCAAGCCACGGAATCTGTGGAGATGAAGACATTGTTGGACACGATGATGCCACAACACACAGTCATGGGAACTGTGGAAATGGCCCCAGGGCCAAAGCGCAATGTCATGGAATCGGTTTCAAGGTCACAAAGTCAGTCCATGGAACAAGTAAAGCTTACTATAGACCTAATACATCAAAACACAGAATCAGTGAAAATGATCTCAACACCATTACATCAGGTCACTGATCACATGAAAATAACCCCAGTAACACTATTACAAACCATGAATTTCAGGGATATTCCACCAGCACAGTCACATGAGATAGAATCTGGGGCCTTGAGCCAAGGTTTACCGTCTCAAATTGCAAATTTGACCCCAAAGCCAACACGACCAGGTGATTTGACTTCCCCCCCTAGCGCTCCTACTGCTATTGCTCCTCTAGTTGTAGAATCTGTGAGTTTACCTCCAGAGTCACCACCTAAAGTGATGCAATCAGCACGGAAGATTCTAACACCATCACAGCAATCCATACATTCCCTAAACATAAACTCAGCAGTGCTGGCTTCACCCTTGGCTCTGATCACAGACTCACAGTCACAAATTGTAAAATCTGAGGGTTTGACTCCTCAGCCAATATCTCTAGGCAAGGAATCTCTGGGATTGACTTCTGGGTTAAAGGTTGAAGTGCGAGACCCTCTAGGTTTGGCTCCATCATATCCTCAAGGCACAGAGTCCATGTCATTAGCCTCAGGACTGCCTCATCAAGTCATGGGTCCTCTGGGGCATCAAATCCCAGAATATTCAATGGTGAGCCCAAGGCAAAGTCATAAAGTGACAGAAACTGTGGGGTTGACCTCTGACACAGGGCTACAAGTGAAGAAATCTGTACAGTTGACACAGTCACACCATCAAATAATGGAACCATTGGAGACAACCCCAGGGCCAGTAGAACAAGATACAGAATCTACAGGAATATGCCAAAAGCCTCTGCATCAGGCCATACAATCTGCAGTAATGACTACTACATCTCTGCTTCAAGGTGTGAAATATGTGGGGGTGAAGCCAATATCGCAGTTGAAGTTGACAGAATCTAGAGAATTATCCCCAGGATTGCAAAATGTAAAATCTAAAAACCTGACTGTGGGACCAGAGTTGCAAAATATGGACTCTGTAGATACAATCACAGGTTTAGACCCTCAAATGGTAAATTATGAACAACCAGTCCCAAGTATGAAATCTATAGACTTAGCCCCAGAATTTCAACAGCAGAGTGTCAAATCTGAGGAGTTGTCACCTGCGCCACAACTGCAAAGTAGAAAATCTACAGATTCGATCCCTGGTTCACAGTTTCAAGGTATACAGTGTCTTAGTTTGGGACTGCCACCAGAGTGTCAACATATACAAATGGTAGAGCTGACCTTTAGACCACCACTGGAAGAATCAAAATCTGTGGAATTGGCTCCAAAGTCATGGTTACAAAATACCAACTTGGAAGAGGTAGAACCCGTACTATTGCTTAAAGACATGAAAACTCCTCAAAGGGTAGAATGTAGGAGGCCAACTCCTGAGACACAAGTGCAAAGCATGAAATTTGGAGAATTGACCCAAGGCACACACCTTGAGCCAGTAAAATATAAAGAGTTGAACCCTGATCAAAATCGCCATGCCACAGAACGTGAAGGACTGACTCCACAGAAGCAAGCCTCAGAATCTTTAGGGATGATCTCAGATTTAGGACATCAAGGAACAGTTGCAAAATTGACCCCTGATACTTGTCACCAAGTGGAAGCATCTGGTGGGTTGACACAGTCATCTTTAGGAATTACCCCAGTTTCAGTAAGCCAAACTTCAGAACCTATAAAAACAAGCCCATCATCTCTCTCAGACACTACTGGGACTGTGCTCTCGCCTGTAAAAGTGACAGGGTTGACTCCAGAATTACAACATAAAGTAAAAAAATCTCTGGATTTAATAGTTGGATCAGAGGTACAAAGTATGAAATCAGGGGTATTGACCCTAGAGTCACAGCCCCAAGGCATGAAATTTGTTCATCAGAAGGTAGAGCCATGTTCAAAAGTTACCACATTGTTGGAGGGACCCCTAAAGTCAGACTCTAAAGACACAGAAACTGTGCAGTTATCATTTCCTCAAATTGGTAAGACCCAGGAGGCTATCCAAAAACCACATTCAGAAACTGGCTCTCTGGAGTTGACTCTAAGGCCAGCGACACAGCACGAGAAATCAGGTTCATTACTACAAAACTCGAAATCTGTTGGATTAACTACTGGGTCACCTCCATTAGTAGTAAAAGCTACAAAATTAATTACAGGACCAAAACCAGACTTCATTGCCTTAACCTCAGGGCCACAGCTCCAGGGAGGAAAATCTAGGCAGACTGATCCAGAACCACATTTGCAAGATGCAAAATGTGTCAATTCAATCCCACAATCAAGGACAGAAGAGGTAGAACCTAAAAAACCAAAACTAGAGGTAACATTACAAAGTGTTATATTGGAAGAATTGACTATAGAAGCAGAACTACCAAGTATGAAATCTGTGGATTTAAATCTACACCCAGCGCAATCAAATATCAAATCTGGAATGACTCCAGGGCCACAGTTGCAAAGTGTCAGATTTTCAGAGTTATCTCCAAGGTCAGTTCAAGGAGACAAACCTGCAGATTTAATCTCAGGGCTCCCACAAAGTATCAAATGTTCTGAATTGCTCCAAGAGCCACCGCTAGAAAATACAAAACCTGTGGAACAGACCACAGTCTCAAGGCCTCGAGGTTTAAAATCTCAGAAGCTGATCTCAGAACCACAGCCAGAAGATACAAAACCTTTGGAGCAGACCACAGTCTCAAGGCCCCGAGGTTTAAAATCTCAGAAGCTGATCTCAGAACCACAGCCAGAAGATAGGACATCCATGGAGTCAACACCAAAGCCAAACCCAGAAACCAAATCTATGGTGTTAAGCCTAGCACCACAGTCAGGAGGCATGAAGGCTGAGGAGCTGGCCCCTGGTTCAGAGTTTCAAGGTTTAAAATCAGAGTTGATGCCTTTAAGATCGCAGTTGAAAGATAAGAAATCTGTGATTTTAACTCCAGGACCATGTCTAGAAGGTCTGAAATCTATGGAGTTAATCTCCAATCTCCAGCTAGAAGGTGAAGAATCTGTGGAGGTGACTCCAGGTTCAAGAATCAAAGATTTGGGAATTGAGGAGTTAGTCTCAGGTACAAAGGATCAAAATTTGAGAGTTATGGAACTGAAACTTGGGCAAGGCAAGGATTCCATGGCTTTTCCACCAGATCCATTGCTTCAAGTTGTTAAATTAATGGAGGTTCTTCAAAAGCCTCAAATACAGAGTATGAAACCTGAGGAACTGATTTCAGAGCCACAAATGCAAGATACACTTGTGTCCATTACTCCATTTACTAAGCTGCAAAATTTAAAATCTGTAGAGGATACTCCAGATCCACAGCTGCAAAGTAAAAAATCTGTGAGGTTTGCTTCAAGGCTAAAGGGGCAGGAGACAAAATCTGTGAATGTAACCAAAAGACAAGGGTTTCAAGGAGTCAAATCCATGGATTTAGACCCAAAGCAACGATTTCAAGGGGTGACACCAGTGAGTTTAACTCTCGATCCTCAACAGGATAGTCAGGTATTTGTGAACTTACCAGGCTGGAAACATGTGAATTTAGAACAACTGAAGAGAGGATTTCAGTCAGAGAGTATAATGTCTTTGGAGTTAGTTCCAGAGCCAAAATGTAAGGGTATAAAATCTGTACCCTTTAATAAGATACAGTCGAAAGATGTGACATCATTTGAATTGGCTCCAGAACCAGATGTAAAAGGTAAAGCACTGAAATATGAAACACAATTGCAAAGCAGGATATCCTCCAAGTTGACCCCAGGACCACAGCTTCAAGATATAAAATCTGTGGAACTAAACAAAGAGCAACAGATTAGAAATACGAAAACTATTCAGTGGCTATCAAGACCTGAGTTCAAAGGTGCGACCTCTGCAGGGTTAGGTCTTAGATCAAAATCTCAAGGTATTAACCCTACAGAATTAAAATCTGCCATCCAGTCAGGAGGTATGAAGTCATCTGAATTGACTTTAGGGCCTAACCTTCAAGGACCAAAATCTACAGAATTTAATCCCAAATCACAGTTACAGTGTGTGAAGACCTTTAAATGGCCCCCAGGACAATGGCTACAAAACAGGAAAACATTTGCATCAACCTTAGAGCCACAGTTAGATGGTGTGAAAACTGCAGAATTAAACAAAGAACCACAACTTGGAAATACGAAATCTTTGCAGTGGATACCAGGCCCTCAGTTCCAAAATGTGAAATCTATAGGATTAAATCTGAAGACACAATTTCAAGGTGTCACACCTACAGAGCTGAAGTCTTCCACACACTCAGGAGGTCTGAAGTCATCTGAATTGACTCGAGGGCCAAAGGTTCAAGGTACAAAATCTATAGAATTGGATGTGCAGCAGGTACAGTGTGGGGAAACCCCTGAGTTGTTTCCAGGGTCAGAGCTACAAAAAAGGAAAAATTTTGGATTAAGCCCAGAGCCACAGCTTCAAGAAAGGAAATCTGCAGAAATCTACCAAGGGCCACATCTTGGAAGTATGAAGTCTATCGAGAGGACGCCAGGACCAGACTTTCAAGTTATAAAATCTGGGCCAGAGTTTAGAAGTATGAAATCACTTGATCCAACTTCAAGGTCAAAGCTCTGTGATGTAAAATCAATGGTATTCAAATCACAGCTTCATTTGCAAAATGAGAAATCTCCTGAGTTTATGCCAGGACTACAGATGCAAACAAAACATTTAGAGTCATTCCCAGGAACACAACTTCAAGGTATGAAGTCTCTAGTGTTTCCACAAGAGCCACACCCTCAAGAAGTGAAATCTAGGCTATTAAGCCAAAGGCCACTATCACAAAATGATGAAATTGTACACCTGGATACTCTACTAGGCTCAAAAAGCATGAAGTCACCTGAATTGGCTCTTCAGACAGAACCTCAAAGTATGAAATCCAGTAAGTTCGACTCTGGGTCCCAGTGGCAAAGTCCAATATGTTCTAAGTTGACACCTGAGACAAAGTCTGAATATATAAAACGTGTTCAGTTAAGCTCTGGCTCACAGTTGAAAGGTATACAGTTTTCTGATTTGACCATGGAAAACAAGATTCAAGGTGTCAAACCTACAGATTTCAAACCTCAGCCACAGTTGCGAGGTATAAAATCTTCTGAGTTAATACCTAGAACAAAACTTCAAGAAACAAAACTGACAGAATTTGACTCAGGCCCACTGTTGCAAGATGTGAAATCTTCTAAGTTGATCACGGGTATAAAGCTTCAAGACGTAGAATCTATGAATTTCAGTTCCAAACCATACTTACAAGGTGTGAAATCTTCTAAAATGATTCTAGGTAAGCCACTTCAAGGTGTGAAATATGCAGAAATCAACTCTAGTCCAAAGTTATCAGATGAAAAATCTGATTTGATTCTGGGGAAAGAGTTTTCAGGTATGAAATCTGGACAACAATTTAAAAGTGTAAAATCTTTTGAAGTGGCACCAGAGCTCAAACTTCAAGGTGTAAAGATAGTGGACTTCAACTCTGGACCACAGATTCAAAGCCAAGAATCTTCTGAGTTGGTTCAAGGGACAAATATTCAAGATGTGAACTCTGTAGAATTCAATCATGGTCCAAAGTTAGAAGGTGCAACATCAGTTTTATTACCAAAGACAAATCTCGAAGGTGAGGAATCTACAAAATTCAACTTAGGCCCCCATTTGCAAGATTTGAAATATTCTAAGCTGATCTCAGGGACAAACTTTAAAGATATAAAATCTATAGTGTTTGGTCCTGGACCATACTTTCAAGGTGTGAAATCTGACATAATCCCAGAGACAAAGCTTCAAAAAGAGAAATCTGTGGGAATTAGGCCTTGGTCCCTGCCGCAAGATGTGAAATCTTGTCAATTGACTCTAAATAAGGTACAAGATAGAAAATCTTTGGGGTCCAACTCTGCCCCACCATTACAAAATGGGAAATTGTCTATGTTGACACCACAAATAAATGATGAAGGTATGAAATATATGGAATCCAACCCAAGCACCAAGTTGCAAGACATGAAAGCTGAGTCTATAAACTTTCCAGTAGTATACTACACAGAGGACAATGATGGCTCAGAATTGCAGGTTTCAAAACTCTCTTCTGAACTCAATGCTGGAAATCAGCACCAAGGTAAGAAATCTCAAAAATTGGAGCAACAGCTACAATTTGAAAGTGAAAAATTTACAGTGTTTAATTCTAGGCATTTGCAACATGTAAAATCTTCAAAATTATGTCCAGGGACAAAGATTCAAGATGTGAAATCTATGGCATTCACTTCTGAAGAACAGCCACGAGATGTAAGATCTTCTGAGTTGTGTCTGGGAACAAAGCTCCCAGGTATGCAGTCTTCAGAGTTCAACCTTGGGCCTCAGTTGGAAAGGATAAAGTCTTTCGACTTATGCAAAGAAAATAAGCTTCCAGATAAGCAATCTCTGGAATTCAAGCATGAGTCTGAATTACAAGATGGGAAATCCTCTGAATTGAATCCAAGGCCACAGATTCAATGTAAAAATTGTATGACATTCAATATTGGGTCACAGTTACAAGATGTAAAATCATCTGAGCTGAAACCTACAACAGAGTTTCAAGATACAAAATTTAATATGCTCTGCCTTGGACCACACTTTCAAGGTATAAACTTTTCTGCATCCATTCCAGGACTAAAACCTCAGTGTGTAAATTCTGTTGGATATAACCCGGAGCCACACTTGAATGATGTGGATTCTTCTGCATGTACTCCAGGGCCAAGGCTTCAGTGTATGCATTCTACCAGGTGCAACCCTAAACCACATTTTCAAGATGTGAATTCTTCTTCCTGGACTTCAGGAGCAAAACCTCAGTGTGTAAATTCAACTGGGCGCAATCCTGAGCCATATGTGAAAGACAGAGATTCCTCTGTGTCTTCTCCTAGGAGAAAAATTCAGTATATAAATTCTACTGGGTGCAACTCTGAATCATATTTCCAAGGTGTGAATTCTGCATGCACTCCAGGGGCAAAATCTCAATGTGTAAATTCTACTGGATGCAACCCTGGACCACTTTTACAGGATGTGAATTCTTCTGCATGCTCTTCAAGGCCAAAGCCTCACTGTACAAATTCTATTGGTCGCAACCATGGGCCATGTTTGCAGGATGTGAATACTCAACCTTCTTCAGAGGCAAAACCTCAGTGTTCAAATTCTACAGGGTGCAACCCTGGGCCACTTTTACAGGGTATGAATACTTCTGCACCTTCTTCAGGGTCAAAACTTCAGTGTGCAAAATCTACAGGGTGCAACCCTTGGCCACATTTGCAGGGTGTGAATACTTGTGCATCCTCTCAAGGGCCAAAACCTCAGTGTGCAAATTCTACAGGTTGTGACCCTGTGCCACATTTTCAGAGTATGAATATTTGCGCATCCTCTTCAGAGCCAAAACCTCAGTGTGTAAACTCTACAGGGTGCAACCTTGGGCTACATTTGCAAGGTGTGACATCTCCTGAATTAACTCCAGTTTTAAAACTTCGAGGAATAAAGTCTTGTGAGTTGAATTCAAGGACACAAATTCAAAGCAAGACATCTGTAGTAGTCAATTCTGAACCATACTTTCAAGGAATGAAATCTTCTGAGTTAACTCCAGGGACAAAGTTTCAAGTCCAATTTTCAGAGAACCAACTTCAGTGGGAGCAGCAAGTTGTGCAACCTGTGTTCACAGCAGGGCCTTCATTCAGTGATGTGAAATCTGTGGCGGTATTACCAGATCCACTGCTTAAAGATGAAAAGTCTGAGGAAATGAGGAAACAACCATCACCTTCTGGTGCAGACTCTGTAAAACTGACTTCAGGCTCTGGGCTGCAGGACTTAAAATATGAGGCATTTTCACTAGAGTTAAGTTTTCAAAATTCTCAATCTGTAGAACTAAGCATAGGATCCCAACCGAAAGGTAAAAATAGCCAAGAGCTGAATTTAGGATGGCAAGGTGTGAAATCAGTAATTTTGGCACCTGAGCCAATCCTACCAGGACCAGCGCTAGCTACTGTCAAATTTTCAAGTTTGTTTCCTGAATCACAGCAACAAAGTATGAATCCTTTGGAGGTGACTCCAGAGCCAAAGTTGCAAATCGTTAAACATGCAAAATTATCTTCATTATCGCTGCAACAAATTGCAAAACCTGTGGAGTTAGCACCAAGGGCATGGCCTCAAAAAGTACAATCTGGGAATCAGTGCCTGAAAACAAGTTATCAAGTCACAGAATCCTCTGAGCTTACCTCCAGTCCATGCTTACAAAATATGAAATCTAATAAATTAAGCACAAACCCAATACACCAAACTTTGGAAACAATGGAGTTGAAAGGGTTTCAAATTGTAAAGACCATGTTAATCCCAAGGCCACTGTTTCAAACTATAAAATCTGAGGAATTAGCAGCAGGACCAATTCCTCAGTTTGTAGAACCAATAGGAGTAGCCACAAGATTGGGGATTGAAGTAACAGATTGTTGTGATTTACATACAAGGCCAAATCTTCAGGAACTGGTAAAACCTGTAGAATTAATACCAACTCTAAATATTCAAATAAAATCTGCAGAATTAAACACGCAGCAAACACCTTCATTTGAGGGACCTACAGAAGTGACTCAACTTGTAAAATCCATAGGGATAACAAAAGAACCTTCTAAGGTCATGGAAAATGAGGGTTTGACTCAAGGACAGGTGTACCAGAATCGGGACTCTGAGGAGTTAACATCAGAGGAGTTACAAATTAAGAATTATTTCTCTAAATTCCCTCAGAACATTTCAACCTCACTCATTTCAAGTTCTACTACAACAAATGAATTAGAAGAATTTCAGGATTCTGGGATACCAAACATATGGAGAGCTATGGATATGAAAAACCTTGGTACAGACATTTTGCAGCATGAAGACTCCTACATAGACCCTTTTATGATACAGTCTTCAACCATTCCTTTGGCCCTTCATAATCAACCCTCTGATGAGCCAGTGAACAGTGTGGAAACCCTAAATCCTGAGATCCTGGCAGTGGCTGTCATATCTAAGGAAAGAACTACAAGAAAGCAGATGGAAGAATCAGAGGACTCATTTCAGAGCTATTCCCAACATCTACTACCAAGTTGGAAATCACTACCTGGGTCTTTCCAGGCAGGACCAGGGGCTCAAAGAGGCCCTATTCAATCTTTCCTGGGGAGACAGCAGAATGCTTGGGAGAGTCACGCCTATAGGCAGAGACTACCTAGAAAATATCTCTCCTCTATGCTAATGCTGGGGAATGTCTTAGGGATCACTATGGAAAAAAAGCTTTGTTCTCGAACATGTTTAGCAAAAAAATCCTGTGCAGATATTGGTCAATCTGTTCAGAATTTATTTGGAGTTCCAGCTGAACTGATGGAATTTTCCCAGTCCCTGCTAGAGAAGTGTCCAGCTACTGTTTCAAAGCCTTCAGTATTCAAAAACTATATTCAGAGGCATACTTCATGCCATGGTTATGAAAAAGGAACGGGCTTAAGGATATGGACACGTGGCTTCCCATCTTCCATAATACAGCAATATTCTGGGACTAGACTGATAATAAAGAAAGCAAACTCAAAGCTCAGAGACAAATCCCAGGAAGTCACTCAGTACATGCCAGTGTCATGTGTAGGGGGGTGGTTTCCTACCCTAGTAGAGTCAGAAACTTCCCTCAGGATATTTCACAATGAGGAAGATCTTACTCCATGTGAATCACAGAGTGACTCACAGGCAAGGATAGACAATTTGTGGTCAAGTGAAAACTACAATTCACAACAAAAATCTAGGGACGATCACTTATCAAGTGATAGCAAAAGAGAGAGGATGCCAGTTGTCAAGCAAAGGGCAACAAGTCCAATCACTAAGCAGGAGGACATATTTTGGGGAGAGACAGACCCATGGAGATCATCGCAACAGCCAAAACCAGATAGGCTTTCCCATCCCAGACCATCACAGAGTGATTCACAGACAAGGATTTTTGAGCCTTTCCACTCCTCAAAACCAAGTTACCTTTCTCAGGCCAAGAGTGACCTCTCAGAACAGTCCCACCTTCTACAAGATTTACAGCTAAAAATTGCTGCAAAACTCCTAAAAAGTCAAATACCTCCTAATGTGCCTCCACCTCTGGCTTCAGGTCTTGTCCTGAAATATCCCATCTGCCTACAGTGTGGCCAATGTTCAGGATTTAACTGCAATCACACTACTTCACATACTTCTTCTGGGCCTTATATTCTTATCTATCCACAGCTCCACCTCGTGAGCACTCCTGAAGGCCATGGTAAGGTTCGGCTACGTCTTGGCTTTAGATTGCGTACTGGAAAAAGACATCATGTCTCCAAGTATCATAGAAGAGATAAACATACCATATTAAGAAGTCCTGTATCACTATCACAAAAAAAAGCTAAAATTTATCCCTCAGCTTCCAAGGGTGTTGGTCCCACAACAGATTTTCATTCTGGATCGTCTCAGTTTCCTACTCCTTTTCAAGTCCACATCAGGAGGAAGCAATGGAGCAGCCCTGAATCAGTCAGAAAGACAGAAATTGGAGAGTGCGAGCACTATAAATTCTCTAAAGTTCAATCCCTATCAGAAAATGATTCTGAAAGCAATCTTGATGAAAAGTTCACTAAAGCAAGAACAGAAAAGTCCCCTGATTCAAAATATCCAATAAAAAGAATCACAAAGGGACCTAGATCACAAAACACAAAGTTCCACACATACAGTCCTTCTAGGGAATTATCAGGCACTTTAAGGAGAAAGAGGATTACAGCAGCTCAGACAAGTACTGCTTCTTTAAAAAGACAACCTAAGAAATCCTCCCATCCCAAGTTTCTGAGACTGCTTTTTCAAGGCTTAAAGCAGGTATTCCAAACAGCACACAGAATTCTGCCTTTTGTTGGTCAGAAGTCTGAGGACAGGACAAAGATAGATGATTTGCAGTCAAGTGAAAACTTCAGTTCACAACAAAAATCTAGAGACTATCACTCACCAAGAGGTAGCAAAAGAGATGGGATGCCAGTTGTCAAGCAAAGGTCAACAAGTCTAATCACTAAGCAAGAGGACATATTTTGGCGAGAGGCCGACCAAGGGAGATCAGCTCAACAGTCAAAAAGAGACAGCTTTTCCCATCCCAGACCTCTACAATTGCCCAAGCCCACAGCTTCCCAAACAGAAATTAGTTTCTACACTACATTAGTCTCTCAGGATTTGGGTATAGGTCAAGATGTCAGCGGCAGCAGTGCAAAGAGAAGTTTCCACAGAGATGAAATCTCCAGCCAAGAGTCTATGAGCTTGCCCAAACCAGGAGCCAGATTTCAGGCACAAAGGGGAAATCTACCCAGTTCCCTTCATAAGAAAACCTTGCAGAGTCATCTCAGAGATAAAGACACACACAAGGTGCAAACCCACCACCAGTCCTACAGGGACAGAACCCGACAGAATTCCTCTGTGAGGAGCCAGGGCAGTCCCTCTCAGAGACACCATCGCAGCCCCTCCGAGAGAACTCCTCACAGTCCCTCTGAGGAACACCTTCCCAGTCTCCTGGAAAGAAGGCATCGAAGGACCTCGGAGAGGACTAGTCACAGTCTCTCAGAGAGGA
Organism: Dolichotis patagonum; assembly: GCA_004027295.1. Taxonomy (NCBI): domain Eukaryota; kingdom Metazoa; phylum Chordata; class Mammalia; order Rodentia; family Caviidae; genus Dolichotis; species Dolichotis patagonum. The sequence goes on from PVJX010000967.1 coordinate 180,909, forward strand.
GGCCGAGGCATCACAGTACCTCTGAGAGGCGATATCGCAGTCCCTCACAGAGGGAAGGCCGCAGTCCCTCACAGAGGAGAGGCCGCAGTTCCTCAGAGAGAGGAGGCCGCAGTTCCTCACACAGGAGAGGCCGCAGTTCTCCACAAAGAGGAGGCCACAGTCC
>PVJX010000967.1:181171-191455 GCA_004027295.1 Dolichotis patagonum
CAGTCCCTCACAGAGGAGAGGCCGCAGTTCCTCAGAGAGAGGAGGCCGCAGTTCCTCACACAGGAGAGGCCGCAGTTCTCCACAAAGAGGAGGCCACAGTCCCTCACAGAGGAGAGGCCGCAGTTCCTCAGAGAGAGGAGGCCGCAGTTCCTCACACAGGAGAGGCCGCAGTTCTCCACAACGAGGAGGCCACAGTACCTCACAGAGGAGAGGCCACAGGCCCTCACAGAGGGGAAGTCGCAGTCCCTCACAGAGGAGAGACCGCAGTCCCCTGGAGAAGAGGCGGCACAGGCCCTCAGAGAGGCGACGCCGCAGTGCCTCGGAGAGGAGCCGAGGCAGTCTCTCTCAGACAACCATCACTAGCCATCTGTCTGAGAGGAGAGGCCACAGTTCTGGGATAAGCCGTCACAGTCCCTCTGAAAGAAGCCGGCACAGTCACTCGGAGAGAGCTCATCTCAGGAGCCCTGAGAGAACCCGGCACAGCCACTCTGAGAGGCGCCACCGCAGTCGCAGTCGCAGTCGCAGTCGCGCGGAGAAAACCCATCACAGCCCTCCTCAGGAGAGACTCAAGGACAGCACAGCAGCCCTAAGGAGAGGCCTCACGGAGTCTTTCAAGAGTTACCCAAACATGTCTAAAAAAATCCCAAAGCAGGGCACAGTTGAAGGCCTGAAGCTGGTAGATTATGGATGTCGCCCACAATTCTTTATCTAGCTCCCCTCGCCTGTTTTTTTTTCCTCCTCCACCATTGCCTTCCATTCCGGCTTCCTCCGCCAGGAAAGGGCTTTCGGACCTCTACCATGGGGGAGGGGAACGAGAATAAATCTGTCATTTCTCGAAGATCAATAAAGGGGCAATAATTGAGCTCCACGTGCATCACTTGCGGGGTGGGTGAAGGGAGGAACGCACGACGTTGTGCAAAGGGATGGAGCACCGGGATAGCGGGGTTGTGTGGCAGGGACTCCATACTCGGTCCCTCCGCTCCGCCCTCCTCTCCCAGTCTCCCGGGTCCTGCGCCGCAATGGGGGGCGGGGTCTCCGTGGACTCAGTGAGTCGTCACGTGACTGCTTCCCGCCGCAGCCCCCTTGGAAGCTGCTAGGCGGAAGCAGACGTTCAGACCCGGGCTAGGCGGCACTGAGTCCACATCCGGGAGAGGAGAGGAGAGCGGAAGTGGCGTTGGTCTGGACGGAGCCCTTGGGTGAAACTGTTAGGCGTGGAGAGGGAGTGATGTCTTCCACACTCGGTGCAGTCCCCGCCGTGAGTTTCTTGGCGTGACCGTTATGCTTTAGAGGTAGCGCTGTCGAGCCGGGAACATTCAGCTCCTCGCTTTTGTCCCATGCTCAAAGAGTTGGTTTTATCAGACCTCATCATAGGCCCCACCCTTTTAAATCAGATCCACCTGCCCCCCTTTTCCCAGTTTTTTTTTCCTGTTCCCCACCTTCTTGTACTCATTCCTCGCCAGATTGCCATGAGTTTCGGTTCCTTTTACATCCTCAAATCCCCCCGTATCCGTTGTTTTCTTTTTTCTGCTTTTTAGAGCCTCTCTGAGGCAGGGCTTTGAGAATGGGGGAAGATGAAGGTTCTGGCATTGTCTTTACATTTTAGGAAAGTAGGACGACATACTTTTGCTAAAAAGGCTTATCGTCTTCGGTTTGAGATAGTCGCCCCGCGAGAGCTTCGTTTCTTCTCGGCACAAGGGGGATTCATCTCTTTGTGGTCGAGGTTCAGATACGCTAGCGCTCACTTGTATGCTTGTGATTTGCTAGACTCCGGGACCCACGTCCTTTAAGCAGCAGAGGAGCGCCAGAATCGTGGGAGCAAAGAAGTAAGTGAGGTTTTTGAGGTCTTTTTATGATTGTGTCCCCAGCTCTTCCCGTAGAACTGATGAAAATGCTGCATCCTCACTGTCCAGTGTCATAGCCACCAATTACCTTTGGCTTTTGGGCTTTAAACTCTTGAAATGTGGCTAGTGCAAGTGAGGAATTTGAAATTCTATTTAATTTCAATTAATTTCAATTGAAGTAATCACCTGTAGCTAATGGCTACTGGATTGGACCATGCCAGTCTGAACACCGTGTTGGAGAGGAATACCTGGCTGGCAACAAAACAAAACGGACGTTTGACTCAGTGGTAGTTGCTGGATTTCTCCACACAAATTCGTGCTCATAAATTGATGAGCTTTGGAAGGAAGGTGAAAATGGCTGTAAGAAATCCTTTTGTTTTCAAAGTATTTGGCCACAAGACTGGTTTATTTTGTATACTGAATGTGCTGTATTTTTCCGTGGTTAAAACAAAAGAAAATAGACTCATGAACTAGAAAATCATCAGATGATTCTTTCATTCAGATAGCATTTACTAAATGTCTGCTTTGTACCCACCATGTAGGTTAGATATATGGATATGAAAAACAGGGGTAGCAATCCAGAGTGGGAGACTGGCAAATAAATAGGCACAAAGTGTAAAACGTAAATATTTTAAAATGGAAATTTAGTAAGACTTCTGGGAGAACAAGTGATGGAAGAATGGGTTATCAGGGTAGGTCACTGCTAAGCAGAGGCTTGAACGTTGAGGAATAATAGTTAAGCAGGAGAATGGGTTTTCCACAAGAGAGTACAACATTTGAACAGTTGAAAGACGTTAACAGGATAGCCAGTGGTTCTGTATGGCTGGCATGAGGGAGGGAGGCTTACAGGGAGTTAGATCAGATGAGCAGAGAGGTAAAAGGAAGGAATAGAGGGTGTCTGTGGCTTTCTAGCTGTGGCAAACAGATGTTGGAGTCAATTCACTGAACCAGGAGTTTCTGAATGAGGACCAACACTTGGAACAAATAAATGGATGAAGAGCGGGTCTGAAATTTAGACTCATCAGGTATAAAAATTATTGGACACATGCTTTACTTCACAAGATGAGTGTTCAATTGAGCTTCCATGGAAGGTGGCTCAAGCAGTGTTTCTCAATGTGTGCCTTGGTTTACCTAAGGATAATTGTTAAAAGATATAGAGATGACACTAATGTTTAAAAGGATTTTTTAAAAAAAAGATTGCCATCCATAATCAGAATTGGAATCGTTAGGTTGGGGCATGGGAATCCTTATTTTTAACCAGCTTCCTGGGAGATTATGAAGTTCAAAACCAATGGTGAGCAGTGAAACTAGAAGAATAGAGGAAGAAACCATGGAAAACACTAGATTTTAAAGGCAAATAGTATTATGGAAATGTACTAAGGATACTGATACAATCTAAAATACTTTACTAATGAAGTCATAGAAAGATGAACTATATAGGGCCGGGGATTTAGCTCAGTGGCTTAAGCGCCTGCCTGGCAAGCGTAAGGTCGTGAGTTCGATCCCTGGTACCAAAAAAAAAAACAAAAAACAAAAACGAAAAAAAAAAAAAGAAAGATGAACTATAAGGTCTTAAAAATTTGTTCTCATCAGAAGAGTTAAATAGGTTAATAAATTTTTCTTCTGGTCAGAAGCTAAAACGTGCTACACTTGCTACATAATTTGCTACACAGCAAATTATGAAGTCATTTATGATTTTTTTTGTTTTGGTTTGGTTTTTGAGATAAGGTTTCACTATGTAATTCAGGCTGGCCTTGAACTCATTATGTAGCCCTGGCTGGCTGTGAGGTGATTCTCCTGCCTCAGTCTCCTGAGTGCTGGGATGACAGCCATGCTGTGCCCTGTAAAGTCACTCATGAAGTCATTATTTCATAAGAAAACTTTTCAAGCAAACTTGAAATTAATTTAATTTTTAACAAATAATCAAATATGCCACAAGTTAATATGTAGTAGTGTAAAATGCATGAGAATTGTCAGAGACCTAGACGGAGGGATTCTAAGTATCTTGACTTAATCTCCATTATATTAATCATGCCGATCATAGTTACGATGGATGTTTTTCCTATGGAGTGTTCATGCTTATTCACGAAAAAGGATATGGGGATTTTAAATTTTCCATTGATAGTAAAGAAATTCCTTTACAGAGAGCTCCCTAAGAGGGATTACTTGGCTGTTAGTGGCTTGTTGGTACTATTACTACTTTATTGAATAGAGCTTGTCACCGTTGTTTGGGATAGTGGATTTTGATCCTACAAAGCTGCTGATTGCCATTAAACAATTTTTTTTGTTGTTTGTGTTTGTAGAACATTAAGAGTGAAGTATGTACATATAACACATTTTGAGCTGAGCATAGTAGCAGTGCCTGTAATTGCAGCAGTTGGGAAGCTGAGGCAGGAAAATTACCACAAGATTGAGGCCAGCCTGGGCTACAGAGTGAATTTGAGGCCAATGTGGTCTCCATAAGACCCTGTTTCAACAAACCAAACCCAAATCAAACCAAACCAAACCAAAGTATCATGATCATTTCTGTTTTTTACCCTTCTTTACCTCTCCCCTCACTCTGATCCCTTTCTGGTTTCCAAAAAGTCTGCCTTCCTGCCATTCCTTTATTTTATTCATTTAATTATTTGTATTTTAGGTTTCTCATATAAGTGAAAGCATGTGACATGTCACTTTTTGAGTTTGATTTATTTTGCTTAGTATTACAGTCCTAACATGATGGTCTTCAGTTCCATCCATTTTCAGGCAAATAACATGATTTCATTCTTCTTTATGACTAGATAACTTTCCATTGTGTATATTTTCTTTATCCATTCATCTGTTGATGGGCATCTAGGCTGTTTCTACAGTTTAGCTATTATGAAATGTATTGCTATAAATATGGGTATGTCTTCCTATTGTATGTCTTCCATTAAATTTTTTATATCTTTATTAATGTGATTATAGACTGTCCTTATTTAAAGTGTACATTGTGATCAGCCTTGATATATGTATGCTCTCTGAAACCATCACATTTTAGTTAACAAATTTTTTCTTTTCTTTCTTTTTTTTTTTTTCTTGCAGGATCTCACTGTGTAGTTCAGGCTAGCCTTGAGCTCATTATGTAACCCAGATTTACTTCAAACTCTTAGTGATCCTCTTGCCTCAGCCTTCCAAGTGCTGGGAATTACAGGCAGATGGCACCATACCCAGCTTCTTCACATTTTTATCTTGGTTGTACAGATTAATCGGTTTCATTTTGGCAGATTTTTGTTTTAATTTTATAAGCTACAACCACATTTTTAAGAAATACATTTATTTTCAGACAGGTTTTTGCTATGTAGTTCAGGCTGGCCTTGAGCTTACTATGTAATCCAGGCTGCCCTTGAACTCATGGCAATTTTTCTACCTCTGCCTCCTGAGTGCTGGGATTATAAGCACGCATCTCCCCCCACCCTTTTTTTCTGGCAGATTTGTATGTGGACATAACAGACTTCAATCATTTTTCCCCCATCACCCTCCTTGTCCCCACCCTCAACCCTAGTTTGACATTTTTGGGGGGGAGGGTTTTAATATGTGTTAACATATTTTGATCATATTTCTGTCCTTGCTACCTACACTTACACCCCCTCTCCCTTCTTCCTTTCCTCTAGTCAAATAATAGTCTCTTGTTTTTTCTTTTGGTACCAGGAATTGAACTCATGACCTTGAGCTTGCCAGGCAGGCGCTTCTGCCGCTGAGCTAAACCTCCAGCCCCTCTTGCCTTCTTTTTCACACTGTACTGTATTAGGAAGAACACAGTATTTGAGTCTGTCATATTTTGTTCAACATGATGATCTCCTGATCCCTCCGGGTTTTTTTTTTCCCCTCCAGTTTTTTACAAATGATAAAATTTCATTCTTTTTTATGGCCAGTATTACTCCATTGTGTCCATACACCATGTTTTCTTTACCTACTTATTTATTAATGGAAATCTAGGCTGGTTCTGTATCTTGCCTGTTGTATGTTGTACCACAATAAACATGGGTGTGCTGATATCCTATGATATGCTAATTTTATTTCCTTTGGTTGTATCCCATGAATGGATGTAGTTGGATCAAATGATAATTCTATTTTTAGTTTTTGGAGGAACATACTGTTTTGTTTTCTTTTCTTTTCTTTTCTTTTCTTTTCTTTTCTTGTACCAGGAATTGAACTCACAACCTTGTGCTTGCCAGGCAGGCACTTATGCAGCTGAGCTAAATACCTGGCCCATTCATATTGTTTTCTGTAATGGCTGTACTAGGTTACATTCCCACCAGAAGTGTCAGAGTATTCCCAGTCCTCATCAGCATTTATGTATATGTGTGTGTGTATATGTATATATGCATGTATGCGTTTATGTATTTTTGTTGATAGCTATTATGACTGGAGTAAAATTGAATCACAGTGTAATTTTGATGTACATTTCCCTCATATTTGATGTGTGTGTGTTTATGATACTGGAGATTGAATCCAGGATTTTGACACTGAGCTACATCCCATAGCCTTTTTTTTTTAATTTTTTTTTTTATTGTGACTCAGAGCCTCAGTTGCTAAGTTGTACAGTCTGGGTTTGAAAATGAGATTTTCCTTTCTCAGGCTTCCAGAGTGCTGGATTCCCAGGTGTGCACCACTGTTCAGTCATTCATGGGTCTTGTGTGGAGAGATTGTTTCCATTTCATCTCATAAATACCTGCAAGAGAATTTACCATCCTAGGTTGGTTGGGTCACATGACAAGAGTGTGGTGAACTTTTTAAGAAACTGCCTGTTTTCCAAAATAGTATCATTTTATTCACACCAGCAATATATGGTCTTGAATGCTTAGTGATCCTTCTGTCTCAGTCTCCCAAGTGCTGGGATTACAGGCGTGCACCACCATGTCCAGCTATGAATTGCATTATGGAGGGTTTTTTGGTGTTTTTTTTTTTTTTTTTTTTTTTTTTTTTTTTTTTTTTTTTTTTTTTTTTTTTTTTTTTTTTTTAACTATTCTCTTTTTTGGTACTGGGAATTGAACTCAGGACCTTGCACTTGCCAGGCAGGCGCTGTGCCACTGAGCCACACCCTGCCCCATTATGAATTCTTATTTTTTGAAAAAATATATTTTGAATACAATCCCTTTGTCTGATGGATGTGTTTAAATAAATATTTCTTCCCACTCTGTGGTTTCCTTTATCTTTTTTTTTTTAATGGAAAAAAGGGAAAACCAAATTTCATAACAAAATACTAGGAGAATAATGATAGTTAATACATCACAAGTTATCTTTAAAGTAATTGCTTAGAGTATAAGATAGGGGCATAAAAATTTCTCCCAGTATTAGCACAAACTTTCCCTTTCAATGAACTAAGACACTAATAGTGTAACTGACTTGCATTTTTCCTTTTTTATCTGTCCTTTCACCTTTTCTTTATCTGAGTCTTTTTTCCTTTTAAACAATTTCTTCACATTGCACAATATCTTTTGTACATTTTTATACCTTACTCTGAGTTTCTTATACCAGTGAAATAATACAGTGTTTACACATGTGTGTCTAATTTATTTCACTTATGAGTATGGTCGTAAGTTGCATCCATTTACCTATAAAAGTCCCAAGTTTATCCTTATGGCTGAGTACTAGTCCACTGTATAAAAATACATCTTTTTTTAATCCACTCTTTGGTTGATGGGTATTTGAATTGTTTTCAAGACTTAGCTATTACAAATTCTGTTGCTATAAACTTGAGTGCACATATATCACTGTGGTACAATGTTTTTAATTTTGTGGAGATACCCAGAAGGGGAATAGCTGGGTTGAATAGACTCTCTAATCCTAGTTTTTTTGAGGAATCTCCACACTGATTTCCACAGTGGTTGCACCAGTCTACAGTTCAACAGTGGAGAAGGGTTCCTTTTTCTTCACAACCCCCTCCAGTGTTTGTTATTGGTTGATGTGTTGATAATAGTTACTCTTTCTGGTGTGAAGTGGAATCTCAAGTGTTTTTTTTTTTTTTTTTGGTACTGGGGATCGAACTCACGACCTTGCACTTGCCAGGCAAGCACTTAAGCCACTGAGCTAAATCCCCAGCCCCCTCAGTGTTGTTTTAATTTGTATCTCTTGAATGACCAATGATGCTGAACATTTTTTCATATATTTATTTGTCATTTAGTGGAAAAAAATTTTAGCCAGTTATCTCCCAAAGGACTTTTGTCTAGAACATGTGAAGAATTGAAAAAAATCAGACTCCACCAAATTCAAAGACCCAATCCGAAAATAGACATCTGAGATGAATACGCTTTTCATTTTCTTAATGCCTTTTTTGTTTGTTTTTTTGTACCAGGGATTGAACTCATGACCCTGTGCTTGGCAGGCAGGCACTTATGCCACTGAGCTAAATCCCCAGCCCAGTGGGTTTTTTTTTTTTTTTTTGAGACAAGATCTCCCTGTGTAGCCCAGGCCAACCTCAAACTCCTGGTGATCCTCCTGCCTCAGCCTTGAGTGCTAGGTTTACAGGCATGTGCCACAACGCTCAGCTTCTAATGTCTTTTCCAGAGCAGACATTTAAATTTAAAACTCACTATTAATTTTTTTTTCCATTTATGTTTTTTGGGTTTTTTTTCTTCCCCTATTTAAGAAACTTCCTCCTCCCTTAATTACAAAGGTTTTCTCCTTATTTTCTAGATCTATGCTAAGTCAGTAAGTTGACTAGGCAGAGCTCAAACTTTTGATCCCTTATCAGCCTCCCAGAGTGCTAGGATTCTGGGTTTACAGGCATTCCCCTCAACCCCAGCATGCTTGTTTGTTTTCTAGCTAATGGATTTCTCTTAGTTTTCCTTCTTTGGTTTACTTTGTTCTTTTTTAAGTATCTTAAATGATCTTATTACTGATTTAGAGCTTTTCTAATACAAGCAATTAGAGTTCTAAGTTTTTAAGTACTGCTTTGATGGCGTCTCCACATTTCAATGTATTTTTTTGGTTATTCAAGAATATTTTTAGAACTGGGGATATAGTTTAGTGACCCAGTACCTGTCTGGCAAGTAAAAGGTCCTGAGTTTGATTCCCAGTGCCAAAAAATATTTTTATTTAAAAAGCCAATGCCAGAAATACTTTAAAAACTTCCTGCATGATTTCATTTCTTTTACCTATAAGTTGCACAGAAAATATATTTAATTTCAAGATAATTTGGATTTTTGTGGGTTTTTAAATTCATTTTTTGATTATTTACTGTCATAGGTTTCTAATTTATTTCCAGTGTGGACAAAAAAAATATTGTGATCTCATACATTTAATAAAAATTTAGGGACAGGGATTTAGCTTAGCAGCATAAGCGCTTGCCTGGAAAACATGAGGTCATGAGTTCTATCCCCAGTACCAAAAAAAAAAAAAAGTTTAAGGCTTATGGCCTAGTATATGAACTGTCATGGTGAATGCAGTGTGCACATTGAGAAGAATGTGCATCCTGTGTGTTAGATTTAAGGTTTCATAAATATTAATTACCAGAGCAAGGTGGCCAGTAGAGTAGTTCAGATCATTAGTGTCTTTTGTAAATTTTTATATAATAGTTCTGTTAATTGCTGAGAATTCTCAAAGTTTCAAAGATTGAAGAATATCTGTTTTCCCTTTTATTCATCAGTTTTGCTTTGAGTACTTTGAGGCTGTATTTTTTTTTTATGATTTTGAAGGTAGTAAACTACAACAGAACAAGACAGAACAAAGCCAATTGAGACAATGCAGTGAAATTGGTACAGAAAGGCTCTATTTTTAAGTACATAAAATGGGTAATTATGTCTTCCTAGTAATTGGAATTTTTGTCATTGTAAAGTATGTCTTTGTATCTTTGGAAATACTCTTTGATTTGAAGTCTGTTAATCTGAAATTAAAATAGCCACTCCTACTGTCTTATGTTTCCTGATTGCATGGTATAGTGTTTCATCCCTTAATTTCCACTCTCTGTATGTCTTTATTTAGAGAGTGTTCCTTATAGGTAGCGTATACTAGTAGGGTATTTTTTTTTAATCAACTTTCTTTTAATAGGAGTGTTTAGACCATAAACATTTATTGATATGGTTGTATTTAGCTCTACCTTTTTATTATTCATTCTCTGTACCTTTGTTCTTTTGAATTAGTTGAATACTTAGAGTCTCAAATGTGTGGACTACCGTGGATCTGAATTTTTGTCTGTTTTGATACTGGAGACTGAATCCAAGGCTGTGCACGTACTGGGCAAACACTCTACCAGTGGCAGCTCTTTGTGTTTTTATTTTATTTATTTTATTACATTTTATTTTGATTTTTGAGACAGGGTCTCACTAAATTTCCCAGGCTGGCCTTGGATTTAAGATCATCTTTTTTTTTTTTTTTTTTAAATAATTTTATTTAAAGAGAAAACAACAAAACAAAACAAAATAGAATAAAGGGTAGCAACAATACAGTATTCTAAGGAAAAAAGGAAAAGCACAACAACAAA
>PVJX010000968.1:0-191038 GCA_004027295.1 Dolichotis patagonum
TATAGCCAGAATTTCTGGTTTTCAGAGACTCTTCAGTGATGTAATATTGTTCTTTGTCACAGTTTTGAAGTAGGGTCAGTGTTCTTAGGAACAGCAAGTTGGGAAGGTTGTCTCAGAAATGTATTAAATAGGGTAAGTTTTATGTCTGGTTGATAAATGCTTTACATTTGAGAACTATATATGCATTTCCTGGCTTTTGTATTTTTTTAAGGCTTAGGCTAAGAAAACTTTAGTTTTCTACTTAATGATAAGGCATGTGCCATTACATGACTATTTTTCTCTTAAACTAGGTAAATTAACAAGAGCTTAAGTACTTTTTTTTTTTTTGGTAAGTGATTTTTGTATTTGAACAATTTCAAGTGTTTGAGTTTATTCACCAGTTTATATAATGTGCTTGATCAACTAGTGTCATGGTGAATGTATGGTTTAATTTTATATGTAATTTTATATTCTGTAGTTTAAACATTCCAGACCAAAAAAGCCAAAAAGTCTGAGAATTTATGAATCTCATGTGGGCATTTCTTCTCATGAAGGAAAAATAGCTTCTTATAAACATTTTACATGCAATGTATTACCAAGAATCAAAGACCTTGGTAAGTAATAACGATGATTTTATTCAGATAAAGTTTTAATGAGTCTGTTCTCTTATTCGAAAAGCTAATTACAAGTGTCTTTTTTTGTGTTAACAGATTAAATATGTAATAGAAATGCATTTTATTTCTGACTTCTAGAATTGCCCTGTAATAGTGATAGCATAGAAAAGAAAAATAGAATAAGATATAGTATAAGAATTCAAGATATTATTCCATTTTCAATTTTAAGTAATGTGAACTGTTGGCTTTCAAAGTTGTAGATAAATATGTAAGCATAATTACTTTTCTACAGGAGATAACCTTTATTAATTGAAGTGGTCATTGATTACAGGCTGTTCATTTTAGTATTTTAGGGAAGGCATTCTTATATTTTTTAAGGTGCCTGGAACTCAGTTTGAATCAGAATCATTTTATAAAGTCCCTGTCAGGATGACTTCTTTAACAAGCATTTATGGAACATCATTTGTGTGAGACAGTTTGCACAAAATTGTCATGTATTGGATCATAATGACATATACTGTCTTCACAGGAGCAATCAATATAATAAATAGTATATTACTGAATTATCGATTCAATATGTCTGTTATTTTTCATATACATAATGCTTTTAAAAATATTTTACAGTATTATTAAAACCTCTGCCAAGCACTAGCTAGGAAGATAAAGTACATTTAATTGTACTACTTTTGCCAGATAGTCCATGTTTTGACTGGAGGTAAGGTTTATAAGTCAGGATTAAAATTTTCAGTGACATACAAATCTTAATTATCTGTGATGCCAAAACTAAAATTCCAATAAATAAATAAATGCAAAATATTTAACATTAGTTCCATTTAATATACACTATATTAAATTTTTGTTTAGAAGATGTACTTTCATATTTCTGATAATATATTATTTATAGCCAGATTTTGTATATGTTTAGCAGTGCAGGGATTCTCTTACTCATTATGTTTGAATACCTAGCCCAATACTTAGAAGATAAATGAATCCCAGATTTATTAATGTTACAGAAATTAATTGTAAAGCCAGACGTGGTGGTACACACTTTTAACTTGAGTACTCTGGGAGACTGAAGAAGGGGTATTGCAAGTTTGAGTCCAGCCTGGGAAATGTAATGACTTTAGTTGGACACTTCTTCAAAATAAAAAAGGGCAGGAGACACAATTCAATGAGAAGCTCATATATTCATTACTCAGCACTGGAAAAAACTGTGCTTGATTGTGAAACTACTTATTGTACAGTAGAGAAATAAATTATAAGCTCTAAATTTTGTTCTAAAATATATAACAACTGACTGTGTAATGTAAATAAGATTTTATATCCATATTCCAATTATTCCTGGTAGAGTTAATTTGATTTTGTTATAATAACTTTTCAGTACCTAATGAAATCATGAACACAACGATATGTTCTTCCCTAAATATATAAATCCATAATTCTGAATGTGAATTTATAACTTTTCAATTATGAATGATGTGCTGAATATGTGCACGAGAAACTACTATATAAGAGATCAATGAGATTAATTTGACACTTTTGTTCATTTACAAGAATAGTTACATATTTGAACTGGTAATGAATATGAACTTAAGCAAACCTCAAGAAAACTGAAAACTTTATGTGATATTTTAAAAAATTAAAAATATTTTTCTCTTATTATATCCTTAAAGTAAATGTTTGTGAATGTTATGGATTTTTAAATGCAACACCCACCTTTTTGAGTCACTGCACTTAGTATTTGAGCAAAATATATTTACATGGAAAAAGTACTGAGTGTGTGCATGTCTATAGATGCATAATTGCATGGTTTATACAACGTTAATTTTACAGGTATAAAAATAGTGGAAAGTCAAAACAATAGCGATTTATAAATGCTGCTTTGTAGAAAAAGTAGGTGATATTTCTTCTGGTATATGGTAAAAAATTAGTGAAATACAAAGACAAAGGTAAAATTAAAATATGCATTATATAATTGGTCACTTATCTTCGTCTTTCATAATGTTCATATGTTCAAGTACAACTGAAGTTTAACATATGCAGATTGCCATCTTTAATATTCTAAATCCAAATTACGAGCGGATTTGCATATCATTTATTGCTTGTTAAAATGAAATTTCAACTAGCTAGTCAGTGTCTAACAATAAGAACTTGATTTTGTATTAAAAGGTCAAATAAGTAAATAGGTTTAGTAGTAGGACTTTCAAAGATAATTTATAGATTATAAAATTTATGTCTTTATGATGCTTTTCTTCATTTCTTTTTTTCTTTAACAAAATATTTGTGTCTTTGCATCTCTGACTTTTGTTCATATAGGATACAACTGCATTCAATTGATGGCAATCATGGAGCATGCTTACTATGCCAGTTTTGGGTACCAAGTCACCAGCTTTTTTGCAGCTTCAAGGTAAAATGCAAGTCTTATGTTCAAGTTCATTTAATTAAAAAATGAATTTTTGCATTCTACATGGTTTATTTTGTGACTTATTTTAGGATTAAAAAATAGTAACTGAACTATACATTTTCTTTTACCAAATCATGGACTTGCTTCCCATCTAGGTTTATTGTTTGGCCCTTATTTAATGTGACTTTTTATGGAATGACTTCCGATAGAGAATGTCCAGTTATCTGCTAAAATTGTGACAGGGTTAGAGGCCCAATTCTTAAGTTGGAAAATGGTATCCTACAGAATTCTTTATTGAAAGAGCTAACATCCTTTTTTAAAAGATACTGACTCATGTAGGAAGGTCATTGAGAAGTTCCTTGGCAGGACTTTTCATTACATACAGAAGGGCGACACTTCTCATGCTGCAATGTAAGGAATATAACTCTCCATATATAATGACTCTAAGGGGTTCTGTAATACTGAAGAACTCTGACTTGGATGAGCACACATATAACAAGTCCAACAGGGTCTCTGCCTCACCTAAATTTACAGTTTGCTGATTTATAAATGTTAATCCAATAATCATATATAGTATGAATTCTGCTGGTACTAAAAATTAAGATAATAAAATTAGAGGTTTTATCATTTTATATTAAATCTCAACTGATACCTAAAGCATGAGTAATATTAGCTGGATTAAGGTATAGATTGGACTTAGGTAGTTAATGTCTGAAGCAGAGACAGTAATGGTCCATTTCTCTGTTTTTATTTATAATAGTTGTACTTGAATAAATTATCTTGTATTTACCGTGTCTAAATTCTTAACTCCTTTCTTTTTTGTTTTTCCTTGACCATTTCCTCCTCCTCCTTCTCCTCTTCTTTTTTTCCAAGCTCAAATAAATAATCCTATAGTATACCTCAAGGTCCTTGGAAAACAATCTAAACTTCCGTAGTTTCTTGAATGCAATCAAATAAACTATATACCAAAAGTATTTTTACTAAGGGTACTGATACCATTCACATCATTAAATACAATTTTCAGGTGTTCACTTATTGAACTGTCCTTATCATTTGTCACAATTGCTTATTCTCACCTTCTTGGAGTACTTTTTTTCTTGGCTTCTAGCACATCACACTGCCGCTGTTGTATTTCCTTCACTTGTTGCTTGTTCTCTTCCTCTTTCCTCCTCCTTGTTCCTCCCATTGGTCAATCCTTGCTTCCTTTTACTTCTATATCTACTCTTATGGCATTAACACATCTTTTGTTGAAATTCTCAAATTTTAAATGTCCATTCCTGGCCTATCTTGTGAACTTTAGATGGTGTCCATTGGTTTCTGGGATTTCTAATACATATCTCAAACTGAATGTGTCCAAAACTGAATTCCTGATCTGATCTTCCAAAACTCCCTCTTTTACTGTCTTCACTGATTCAGTAAATATTGTTTCATATTCCAGTTGTTTCACCGAAAATCTTGACATTAGACTTTGCTATACAATTTTTTTCTCTTTCTATCCTTTAGCTACTATGAAATCCAACAGTCTGCTACTTCAAAATAAACCTCAAACTTGATTGCTTACCTGGCTTCTCTGTGACTAGCCTGGTCTAAATTAAATTCTCTTTCACCTGGATTGTTTCAGTAGCTCTTTAATCAATCAGTCTGTTTTTTTCTTACACTCCTTCTTGTTCACTAACTTTTCCTAATTTACATGTCCATTTTCTGTACCATCACCAGAATAATTATTTTAGAGTGTCAGATCACATCACTCTCTTGTTCAGGATAATAGCCAAAAGCCTTACATTGGCTTATAAGGCCTCATTTATCAGCATCTTGGCTGACTCTTTGGACACTACTCTTTTGACCATTCCATTGCAGCTATACTAGATTATTTGTTTTTCTTTTAGTTGGATTAGCTCAGTTGTTCAATAACAAATACTAAGCCATTTTAAATTGTATATAAGTACCATATATTGTACTTCCGTATTTAAAATGTAGTAATATTCTGAATAAAATACTGAACCACTGGCTGCCTTAATTATAATATAATGTTTTTGTTGTGTTCTTTGCCTTTAGTCGCTATGGAACTCCTGAAGAGCTAAAAGAACTTGTTGACACAGCTCATTCAATGGGTATCATAGTCCTCTTAGATGTGGTGCATAGTCATGCTTCCAAAAATGCGGAAGATGGATTGAATATGTTTGATGGGACCGATTCCTGTTATTTCCATTCTGGGCCTAGAGGGACTCATAAGCTTTGGGACAGTAAATTGTTCGCGTACTCCAGGTTGGTACATCAAATATGGAAATATTTTCTTTGTTTAAAATGAAGTTCAAGAAATTAACTAAATTTACTTATTTAGTTCATGTTTCACTTATGTATGTTCCCTCTATCACTGAATATTTTTAATTTTATTTTAAAAAATTACATGATGACTTTTTATCTTTGTGTAGCACATGTATTCATAGTATATTATCTTAAATTTTCATTTTACATATCTCATGCACTTAAGATATACTGGTTTGTTGCCATTTTAAATTGTAAATATTAAATCCCATGTTTGCACATCCTTGTAATCTAAGCTTGCTGAGAGGCTGCGGTGGAGGAAGACCTCAGGTTGGAACCTATATATGTAGCTGGTCTACTCACTGAAACTCCCCACAAAATAAGGGATAAGAAAAGACTTCGAGGTGTAGGTCAATGTAAAGGCCCTGGTTTCAATCTGCAGTACTACTAAAATAAAATAAAATAAAATAAAATAAAATAAAATAATTATTTTTAATATCTAAAAGATTATCAGCTTGGCATTAAAGAACAAGAAAAGGCTTGGGAATGTAGTTCAATGTGAAGGCTCTGGCTTCAATCTGCAGTACTGCTAAAAAATAAAATAAAATAAGAATCATTTTTAATACCTAAAAGATTACCAGCTTGACGTAACCATAAAAAATCTTTTAATAAAAAAAATCTTATTTTAAGTAGGCCATTTTTCAAACTGGTGCTTGCTACTTTAATATCTTAAGTATATTGTCGTGGTTTTGATTATTGTTTAAAGTTTTAGTTTATGACCATAATAACAGCTAACATTTCTTAGCATACTCTGTCAAGAATAAGTAAACTAAAGATTAGTGGTGAACCAGTTTATTAAGATTAAATGCATTCTAACTTCTTTCACCATCTAGAAGAGTGCTTTAAATAGCATAATATAATAAAGATTAAAAAGAAAACTAAGAATATTTTTCAACTAGTATTATTTATCATAAGTAAAAATGTAATGAAAATATGGTGTTACTCATATTAAAACTTGCAAAGTGCTTTGTAACGTACAGGTTGAAAATCACTAAACTGAAATCTGAAATTTGAATACTCCGCAGTCTGAAACTTTTAGGGTGTTAGAATAATATCACAGCTGTAAAATTTCTCATCCACTCTCATATAGTGGACCACAATCAGGATGCATCATGCTAAAAATATTGTATAAAATTACCTTTAGGCTATATGTATAAATATATAACATGAATTAATTTTAATTTTGTTTAGATTTGAGTTTTAGCCTCAAGGTTTTTTATTTTGCATGTGAAAGTATTCAAAATCCCTAAAAAGTTTGGATATCTGACACACACATTTTAAGTATTTTATTAGACAAAGGCTATTCAACCCTCATAAAAATTAAATTTTTATAATAAATATTCTTGAAAACATTGAATGGATTTTTTTGGATATTGCAAATATGTGCTTACCTGGATGATATAAAAATGCTTCAGCAAATATTTTTATAAAATGGAGAATTCCCATTTTTCAGCAGAAATTTGATGAGTTTTACTTAGAAGAAATTGTTTTGCTATACTTTTTCCTTAGTATCATACATTATTTTATATTTCATTACCATATAGGAATCACTCATGTCAGATATGGCTGCATAATATATGAGAAAAGACACAAGAGGGTGGCAGGGTTCCAGCCCAGCTTTACTCTGGTGCAAATCGATTAATCATCTTCATTTTCAAGTTTTTTATTATAAGGGGAGGCAGAGTTTTGGGCCTAACAGAATTCCCTCTCTGAAGGTATTTTTATTTCTGCCACCTTTTCGAACATTGCTTTCTATACTATGGATTTATAGTATGTGAAAAGAATTGAATCTGTGCTAATTATTTGATTATTGAATAAATTTTATAAAAGTAGATTATGTACAGGAAATACAATTAGTTGAAATCTTTGGTTCATGTTTAAACTAATTATTTTCTAAAACTAAACCGATTATTCTCTAAAACTAAACTTGTGAAAGACATATATTAAATTATAATTTTTATTTTTAAAACAATTCTGTAGAATTGTACCTTAAAAAGAAATATATTAGATGGGCAGATTTTTATGTTATAACACGATTCTTTATTTTATTAACATATTTACTGTAGTGTATTTTTATGTATCATAAGCCTTCAATGTATATTTGAACTTACCCAGTTTTCTAAAGAAACTATTTCAAGGATATTTCTATGAAAGAAATTGAGGTAAATTTAAATGTTGTTTAATACTTACTTTTTTCTTTATTGAATGAAACAGTAATGGTACTCAGGTACACATTTTTTGGTATGTAGTATATGTTATAGTTTTAACTTGTGATTGTTATTTTTTATGACGGTTTAAAAATATTTATTATGTCATACAGGCTTAATCTTCTGTAAAATGGGTATTAGAAGTTACTTCCTTTACTTGACATGTTGTTTTATCAGACCAGTATCTATATCTTACCTTTTCAATAGTCAGCATTTTTTGTATAGGTTTACACTATATAATACAAATAAAATATGACAGTGCCAGTGTATAAAACCCAATTTAAAAAAGCAATTCTTTAATAATTAGGTTTATCAATATATGACATACTTAAGGGTCTGGAATACTTTTAGTTCTTGTCTCAGTACTTACCTATAGACTTCATTTTAAAAGTTATTGATATAGCTAGGGTTTTAGTTCAGTGACTTAAGTGCCTGCCTGGCAAGTGCAAGGTTGTGAGTTCGATCCCTGGTACCAAAAAAAAAAAAAAGTTATTGATATAATTCATATTAGCCAGATGAAGTTTTCTATATATTTTTATATACATTTACTTCCCTCTTACTACATGCAACATGCGTAATTTAATTAAAAGCATTTTTGTAATCTTAGCAATAATGATTGAAAAACCTGTTCTATTCTTTGGTTTCTTTATTGCTGTTTAACAGAGCAGCCCAGAATTTAGAGAAATAAGACAATCTCAGGTATTTATTTTATTCTCAGATGTGTAATTTCAGCACATTTTGGTAGGCACAGATCTCTTAACATCAGTTGGGATGGCTTATTGAGGGGGTGGAGTGTCTACTTTGAAGATTATTCAATCACATGACTGACAGTTGGTGTTCTCATCTAGGTTCTCGACAATGGCTTTGTGCTGAAGGACTTTGGTTTCTGTCTTTGTTGCAGACTGTGGCTTGGACTTTTTTACAATAGTTAGAATCTGAAAGACATACAGAATATAATTTCATATGATCTGGATCTAGAAACTGATGCAGTTATCATTTCAACTATAAACTATTGGTCAGACAAATCATAAATTCCAGGAATAGGGGACATAGAACCCTTTTTTCAGTAAAGGACTACTCAGGAATCTTAAAATGAAATTTTAAAATTTATATATCTAACAAAATTAGATTACATATTGGGGTAGTTGCTGATCTACCGATCAAATGACATATTAAATTACCTATCCATGTGGAAAGAGAATTTATTTGAACCATATTTTTATTGTATAGAGAGTTTCATCTGAAAGATAATTTTTAAAAACTGCACTTCACTTAAAATATAAAATGCAGAAAAATGCACATTAAAATTACTTTTCATATATATATATACTGTAACATAGTTTTATTTAGATGTGAGTGCACTTAAGGAGTATTCCGTAAATTTCTATAAATATATAAAAAAGTAATCCTTCAGTTTCCTCATCTCCTTGTGATAGGCACTTTACCTGTAATTTAGAGTTGGTGTCTTACATGATAAAATTGGAAATTACAATTAATATTACATATTTTAACTATAAATTCTTTTCCACTCTTTACCTCTGGTAGGTTGTTTAATACTAAATCACACTGGCAAATACATATGAAATGATACCTGCTTTGCTTATGTCCTAAGCCTTTTTTAAACTTTTCTGATAAAGTTTTGAAGTTATTATATGTACTGTTTGAAAAAAAATGATCTTATATGAAATCACTTCTGTAGAGATATGTGTTGCTCATTTTCATTCTATCTGTAAGTCACAACTTGTCACCATTTATAATCTGATTCAAGTGCCATCATCAAAGTTATCAGAATTAAATCTCTCACTCTGAGAAATGCTAGGGATCCTGACTGTGCTATTTCATTACCTGCTATGAATAAATTTCCAATCAGAAGCTGCCCATGTTTTAATTTTCTGTCTACTTGGCTGAACTGCCTTCCAGCTCTGCTAAATTGCTAATGACAGTTCATAACAGAGATTGGGGTGTCCTTTTTTCAGTTGGTAAAGAGAACTTTGACAAATCTGTCAACCACAAGTTTCAGGAATTTCTACAGTAAGAAATAATGAATATAACTTAGTGGTCTCAATTTCCAATTCTGCTTGCTTATTCTTCCACAGTATATAAATGCACTTGAAACAATAAAACATGTGGAGAGCTTATTTGTGGGTTCTAAGCCCAACAAATAACTGATGTGCTTTATTACTTAATAAATCTTCAAATGAGTGTATTTATTGAATATTCCATCTAAAGACAAGTTATTGAATTTCAAAGTATATAGCATCATAAAGCGGATGGCACATTCTTCCCCCTAAGCATAATCATATTCCATCACTAAAGGTTTATAATATAACAACATAGGCTAAAAGATATACAAATCTTAAGTCATTAGAGTACTTTTCTTAAGTAAAAGTGAATCCAGGTTTCCTTTTTAAGGTTACAAGTAGAGGAAATAAAATGTCTCTTAATATAGATATTTAGTATAGATATTTAAGTCTTTAAAATTTAGGTCTTTTTAGCCAATAAGGAGTTTCCCATAAGTTAGAATAGAGAAGGAAATTTATTTGAGCCTTCCTTGTTCTGAATGGATTTTGGATCTTAACTAATTTGTCTATGATATCTTATTAGTTGGTTTTGCTTTTTAAATATGTTACTATAGCGGATTATATTGGCTGATTTTGAATGTTAAATGAATGTTAAATCAGTCTTGCACTCCTGAAATGCAAGTGTACTAGGAAAAATTTTATCTTATTTATATATGCTTTTGTATCATGACTAAATTTGTTAACATGAGTAATCGTAATTTAAGGATTATTATACATTAATATCTTAACTAATGGGTGTAGGGTATATATTTAAATATATTTAAAAACTAATTATTTAGGATATAAATGAATGAAAAATATCTATAGAAGGACTTTAAAGTCATATGTTATATTTTTGCTATTTGGTTTTCCATACAAACTGAATATTGTTTATCAAACTGTTTTGGGCCAGAAATGTTGTGTAATTTGGATTTTTTTGGATGGATTTTGGGATAATCACTTATGTATAATGAGACATCTTGAAGTTATACACACAGAATTCATTTGTTATGTATTGCATAACATACACATAGCCTGAATGTAATTTTATGCAACGTTTTTGGTGTATTTGCATCTCATCTACAGTCAGTCATGAGGTCAGATGTGGAATTTTCTGTGGTGACATGTAAGCAGGCAAACAGATTCAGATGTTGAAGCATTTCAGATTTGGGGTTTTCAGGTTAGGGATACTTAAGGCACCCAAAATGGCCAAAACAAGAAGAAAATAGAATACAAAAGGTATATAAATATTTCTGAAAACAATTTCATATTATCCTATAGAGTTGCACATAGAATAGGATATGTTATTAGATAAATTATTTGGGAAACTTCTGAGTATGTGTTGATTAGGAATATTGAAAGCAATAAACCTAAAACTTACTTTCTTCAGGAGGTAGTTGATATTTAAATTAAATTGAAATAACTTTTTAAGAAAATTCTCCTCTGGATAAATAATTTTGAGAAAAGCATCCAGAAATAAGAATATCCATCATTAGGATTTTATTACCAGAAAGAGTTTCAGTATAGAAGTTTTTTTTTTTTTATTTATGCACACAAAAATGTTTCGGTTTTTACTTTTGCCAAACTTCTATAGTTGTTCGATTGCATACATCCTTAAGTCCATTGGTTATAAATATAAATGTATCATCTGTTGATTAGGTGGCAAATCACCAATTAAGCTCAGGGAAAATGAAAGTACACATAATCGAAAATGGAAATTGAACTTCACAGTAGATGGTAGATGTTAAACAGAGTTTTTAAAAAGAGTTTTATAAGTTGGTAATGATTACCATGGATCCTCTCCTTTTATTTATATCTGTGCATTTCCATGAGCTATCTATTGCAACAAGGACAAGCATTTTAAATCACATTTCAAAGTAATTTAATTTTCTTCAGATCTTGATTATTTTATCTTTATTTTGAAATTACTATTTTTAAAGAAGTTCACAGTGTACTGTGAAGTAAAGTGGTTCAGTTCATATATGTATATGAATATCCTCTTCTTCTGATAGTTTATACAACTAAAAAAGTTTACAGATCACTAAATTAGATCATTGTTTAAATAAGTAAATTTATTAATAAACAAATTAATTTGCATATTTAACAAAAATATTAAGTTTTTCTCACTGGCATGTTTTTAAGAGTTATTTTCTGTATAGAATGCAATTCTAAAACAAAATGTTTTCCTTTTAATTCTTTTGGATCTATGTCAGAACATTTGACATTTTGTTTACATTGAAGCAATACAGTATAATTTTAGTCATACAAATACCTACCCTGTTGGCTTTATAAACACAAATGACAGATAATTACAATACAATTTTTGTACATAGTTTTAGGAAACAGCTCACTACTCCAAAGTGAACTCAAACAATAATTAAAAAATAATTTATGATTTGTTATTCACTAAAACATTTAGTTATAACAAGATTATTAATTACATCTGAGATAATTGGGTGTCTCATAAAAAATCTTATCTTCTTTTATAGTAGTTTTTTCTTTTCAGTAGTTCTTTTTTGTTTAAATCAGAATTTTATTACAACCTTTTTAAGGCAAATACAGTTAAATCTACTATTTCAAAGAAACCCAAGTTCACTTCAAAATTCAGACGCACTAATTCTCTTTTGTAGGAAAGATTAAGAAAGTTGGCATATCAATCTAATCTGCCTGGAATTGAGTTGGAATAGTAGAAATATAACTACTCTCACAGGCTTTATGAGATTACTCAGCCTAGCAGAAAGTTTTCTATTGATGCAGAGCAAGCAGCCGAGTAAGGATTTACTGTCTTTGTATAAACTTTGTTGCTGGTGTTAGCTGCCTCATTTATTCCCCAAAAGCCTAGAATTTAGATGCACAGGGATATCTTGAAAGTGTCCTGAGTATTTAGGTCTTACTTACCTATAACATTCACCTTCCCAAATCCAAACTCACTCAAAAGTAAGGCAGTTTATCTTACTTTTGAAAATGCTGTGCATTGCGCTAGAAACACCTTTGGCTTAAGGAATCGGCACATGCTTGTGAACATGGTCTTAAGGTCGCTATTCCACTGATTATCCAGTTAAGTCAGAGAATTACATGGAGTCCATAATAATAACGATATCTAGCTTTGTTTATGACCTTTTACAGCAAGCAGGTAAAAAGTGGGGAAAAATCAATTTTTCTGTTTTTATCTGTGTGTAACAAAACATCTTGTTTAAGCATGTCTATTTCTAGACTATGGACTAGCAGTTTTGAAGGTCTGAGAGATATTTCATGGTTTTCTAGCTGAATGATTTCCTCAGTGTTACACTGGAGGTAAATAAACCATGTTATATTGAGCCACTTGTTTTCAGAAAATATAGATTTCTAATAAATTTGAATGGACTGACAGTTTTAAATAGTAAAACTAGTCATAGTGGTATAAAATGTATTCATTTTGAGGACCTTTTCTCCATTATTTTGGATTAATGATCAGCTATGTTTTTCTTTAATTCTTTTTTTCCCATCCAAATTTTGCAATATTGAAGATTCCTATTTAATCATACTTTGAATCTTCAATCTCCCTCTGTTGTCTCTCCATATATGTAAGAAAAGTTCTATTGTCAGAATTTATTTCATTGTTTCCCAAAAATACCTCTCCAAGTTTAGACTTTTGCCTTGAAACCTTTAGAGTTCTGTGTACTGAAAGTGTCAGTAAAATCGGAGGCTGACTGGCTGTCCAGGTGGATCACCTGGTTCTTTGGGAACTGTGAATAACCATGCTGATCACAGTCACAACTGTTCTTAAACATCCTTTAATTTAAGGCACTGAGGCTGAACTTCCCTGACCACATGATAGAGGATTCCTGTTCCACTCCCCTACCACTGCCTACTACAATCCTAATTTTCCTCCACTGCAATTAACAGTGTGAAGATATAAATGTATACTTGGTTATTTTTTAATTTCAGTGATATGCTTGTTATTTATATATTAAACATGGAAGGAAAATAGTATCTTGTTAAATATTTTTTTAAAAAATAGAGCTTGTCTACTACCCTCTTCCTATTTTTCTCTATTTATATTTCTCTTTTATAATATTTTAAACATCATGCTTGGCAGGGAGGTGACGCTACCAAATGATTTGGTAGAGTCACCTTTATTTGCAACTGAATTCAGTGAAGAAAGGTAGGTAAGGCACTTCCAAGTAAAATAATGATGTGAGATACCATAAAGAGTTAAGATGTTAAAGATCTAACATAAAGTAGGATTATTTTTTTCGCTCAGATTGAACCAAATGGCTAACTTACAAAGTTGTTTTCACATATAAAGAACTCATAATGATAACATTGTTTATATGCCACAGGGCAATGTTTCAAACTGTATACAGCAGTGTAACTGAAAATGTGAGGCACATTACAATATAGAATGCTGCGGAATATTGAGGTTCTCATTTTAGATTTTTATGAAAGGGTGCAAGCAGGATCCACAAAGGATGCAGGTCACTAAGGGACGCAAGGCCAGGTGGTGCTCGAGTGCAACTTGGAGCCAGTAGTCCTGTCTGAGACGCCTGCCACATATGAGCTACTGCCAGTTATTTCCATATGAGAATGTGAACCCACGCAGCCAAATCTTCCATTTAGTTAAAAGAAGTCTGAAACCTACATTTTGTATAAAATCTTCCCACTTTTAAATGTCACGCATTTAATTTATTTTTTTGAAACCATTGTGCAGACTGAAGGAATTGGACTCTCTGGTGGATGTAATCCCAGTGCCACTAGGGCTTTTTCTGGACTCCAGCATGTGCCTTACTTTATAAGACTGTCAGATTCTACAAATTTCCAAATACGTTAGGTAGCATTCCAAATGAGAAGAGTACACCAATACTTTTATAGCTTAGATATTATCAGAACCCAATTTCCTTTTTATTAATGAGAATTTTATAAGCCTACACTTACCATATAATAGATTCATATAACTGATTTTTATACTAAGTTGAGTGAAGAAACAAATTGTCTTTTAAATCAGGCTCAAGAGAGCACAGTATAAGTTCATTGAGGAATTCTATATTCTTAAAATTAGGTAACTTTATTCTTTTAGTACCTTGCAAATAAATTGTAAGTAATTTTTTAAAAATTACAAATCTGCATACTTACCTTGGAGCCACTATAGAGGATGGGTTTCCTCAGCCTAGGGTTGAATACTAGCTGAGTGCTTATTACTGTGTTAGCAGTGTTGGGTTTATTAATCTAAGTTTGATTTTCCCCTATACTTCAGTACTTTGTATGCTTGTGAAGAGTGATTGGTAGACTTAGTCCACTAACTTATAGTTGTGATAATTGTAATTGTGACCATGATTATAGTATCATTTTGTGGGGAGGTTTATTAGTCAAATTTATCCTCTGAAACCTAATTGTGAGGTAGGGAAACAAGTAATAACATTTCTTTTCATAAGCCAAATCATATGCCATAATGACAATGGATCTTTGTTCACTGTAGTCTTATACTACTATTTAAAGGCTTGTCAAACTCTTTTAGTAGATGCACAAAATTAGCAACAGTTGTTGAAGTAATCCATCATGATGGACACCGAATAGTATTGAGAAGTCACCACTGAGAGCAATGGTAGAGAGAGAAATCCCTGTCAAGGTCGGAAACCCGAACTGAAAGCACAGCATTGAGAGGCCTCTTAGGTGCAGCAGCAAACAGTTCTGCAAAGTATAATTGTCCCTCTGGGCATCATTAGATTGCAGTGTAGTATAATAATTGATCATAATGAACCTGAGTCATTAAAAAATCTTCAGGTTGTATTCAAAAATTTATATTTAAGTTGCAGGGAAAGTATAATGTGATTTCAAAGAATTTCTTGTAAAAGTGTTAAAATTTTAAATGTCATGTTAATAATTAAAAGATATCTGTCATTTATTTTTCCTCAAACACTAGGCATTGCATTTACCAGGCAAGTACTCTACCCTGAGCTATATCCCCTGACATTTTTTTCACAAAATATTATTATAAACAGCTGCTTTATAAGTAGCCACCACAGTATCCACAGAACTTCCAATTTGTGGTTCTTGCTTCTGCCATAGGTTCATCAACTAGTCTGTTCAGTCAGACTTCAAGTATTACCAGAAGTAGCCCCTCTCTGTTTCTTCTTTGAGACCTTTGCATAACTAATCTTTGAATGATACAAATCCAGTGTGTGTAGTGAAAATGTGAAGTGGATGGAGCTGACACCGTCCAATCCCAGAGGTGATGAGCAGCACCCAGTGCTGCTGTCTGTGCTGGCTTCTTGGTACAGGAGACAGTCATGCTGCTGGCAGTGGGTCTGCGAGAAAATTACAGAGGAGGTCGACCTGAAGTAAGTGTGCGCAAGAGACTCCGTGCTCCTGCTGCGGCAGTTAAAATAAAATACATACAACATAAGCCACCTGTGAAATTTAAGTTATTTTAGTAACATTAACAGCAAAAAGAAACAAGTCAGATAAATGCTTATATATTTTGTTCAACTATGCATACTCAAAGTATTATTTTATAACATGCAATCAATAGAAAAATACTATAAAATACATATATACATATATGGATGTTTTACAGTTTTTAATAAGATTTTGAACTCAAGTATATATTTTACACTTGTGGCACATCTCAATTCATTTGTTAAATTTTCATCATAAATACTGGACAAAACATTTAAACCTCATAAGTTGAAAGTAGGAAAAAGTAGATTCAGACACTCGAGTTGTTCCAAATAGACATGTGTCAGTTGTTAAATTTAAATATTCATCAATATAAAATACAGTGACAGATCTAGTACTGTAGTCTTCCTATCCTCATTTTAGGCACTCAGTGGCCCCATGTGGTATATATTGCATGACACATTGACACAGGAATGGCTGTTGCTATTATGGCTTTGTAATTCATTAGATTGGAGAAATCTGTATCAATTTACAATTCATTGTTTGAAACACCATTTCACTATTCAATAAATTCTTTCAGCAGCAACAAACTCAAAAAGTAAATGTGTATTGTATGAAAAATACTAAATTTCTGTTTTCTGAGAAATTGATGATGAACTTGCAACCTAAAAAATGTTCAGTGTCATTTATTAACAACTACCCTAGAATTCTTTTAAACAACTACTAAGATAATAGGAAACCTCAATTTTACAGTCAATAAACAAATATAAATTTAATTATTTTACATTTTTTCACTCATAAATGACGCAGGCATAAGTGACTTAAAATGAATGATTCATTTGTCCTAAGATAAAGATGAAATAAATAATTTACAGCATAGTCTGTTGCAAGCAATACAAATGCATTTTTTTCCTCTACATTTAAAAGGGTAAGTTGTTTGTTTAAATAATATGTAGCATAGATAAATATATTATGAAGTAGACATTCCAATGAAAATAGAGCTTTTCCCATTAATTTGAAAATGTCCATTTTAAAAATTTTATAAATACGATAAATCATAAAGAAAACAATATATGTTAGCACTAGTGGAGAAACATGATGGACTGATATTTTTGCCTAACTTTGATTAGTGTTTCTATTTTCTGTCACACTTCCTTGTACATGATAATATAAATTTATTTTCAGATTTTCCATTGCTCAGATTTTGCAAAGTTCCATTCTGAGTCTTAGGTTTTTTCTTTACTCTTTTCCTGAGTTTAGTCTCCCCATGACTATGACATTCATTCTCTCAACAATTAAGTATATACCTTCTTTGCTGTAGGGGCTGGCTAGAACTTCTCACCTTGAAGAAGAGAAAAATATGGTTCCTATTTTCAGAGAATTAAAGATCTAATCAGCTTGATTCCTAACTCCTAGGCCAATGATGGCAAACCTTTTAGAGCTTTTAATGATAACAAATAGCCTTCTGCAGCACGTGTGCTATAGGTTCACCACCACTGACCTCTACTAATACAGCACAAGGAGATATATTGATAGTTAAAGACAGATAAAAAATAGGTCACTTGAGTTTCAATAAAGTAGAACTGTTAAGACTTTTTGGAAAAAGAGCCTCTACCTATCCCAAACTTGAAATGGGCAATGACTTAAACATTTTGTATTTTGAAATCTTTCTCTTTAAAAGTAATTTAAAGGTGCTTATCTTACTTAAAACAATTCCTGCCTTATAAGAACTAGTAGTGTTTCTTTTAACTGCCATGACTTGTTCCATGATCAGACTTCTTTGAGCTCAAATGTATGTATCATAGGGACTCTGAATATATATCCTTTTTAGCCACCAGATTTACTCTTATTTAGCTCCAAATTATTTCTTAAATTCAGATTCTGTTTCCTACACTTACCTTACATTAAATACTGTAATTAACAGCTTCTACTTCCTGCTTTCTTAAATGTTCATATGTATTTTGTCATACTACTTACTGGATTACATTATAGTTTGCTTTTCTCATCTATACCAAGCAAGCATATAAGCTCCAGCGGGATCAGTACTTTGTCTGGTTATCCAGTTTATCACTGAGGACTGGAACAGTGCTTGGCTCTTCTAAATAGTTTTGTTGAAAGAATAAATAAATGAATACATTTATGGTTCTGATTCTTCCAAATTACAATACAGTTCTTAGACAGTTTAACCTATTGCTTAGGAAATTCTAAGTCTGCCAGAGAGTAGATGTCAAATGTTTGTTCAACAGAGTGGAAGTGAAACCAATTATCTCTGTGAAGTAATATTTGGAATATTTCAGGTCCTTTTATTCCCAGTTATAGGAAATGGCATTTCAGTTCATTCATTAAGTAACAATGGCATCTAGATTGATCATAGTTCTTTGTTCCTTGTAACTTGCTTGAGGAAATGACCCACCACGGAGGGAAGCTCAGCAGGATGTACAACTCATGAATGTTTAGCGCTCACATAACTTTGGAAAACCCTGAATTATATCAAGTTCCACACATTTCTTCCTCATTGGAAATGTCTGGAACCTTTAATTAGTACTCTGAACCTCCAAGTAAGTGCTATAGAGTAATACTTCATTTCTCAAATGTATTTGACCTTGAGGCACTTCCATGCATTTAGAAGTGATTAAAAAACTTCTGGACTTGGCTTTTATTGTTTTAAGAATCCTGCTCTATTGTCACCTTCATATCCTCTTCCTGTCTTTTTTTTCCCTCTGTTGCTTTCCTTGAACTCGGGTACTAAAGTACCTACCTTTCCTTCTGCCTATCATATTCTCCTTAGATAGCACCTTCAGTTATTACCTGATCATCAATGTAAAATACTTTCTCCTTAATTTCATAGACTAAAATTAGTCCTCCTGGGATGGTCACTCATAGTTTCCTTTTTTATTCTTCATGTAGTTACTAAAATGTATAATTAAAATTTATGATTCTGTTGGCATTTCATAATGTTAAGTGCACATAACTTACCTATTTTTCTTTTGATTTTACTTTCTTTCAGGATATATTCCAGTGTTCATTGTATGGGTGTGCTTATGCAAATTTCATGCCATCAATATTGTTAGCAAAAAGTTCTCTCTCTTATTTTTTTTGATAAAGAATATTCTGTTTGAACTTTATGTCCCTAAAAAAGAATTACTTTTTACTAATATTGTAACCAACAAAGACCAGTGAAGATACAGTGATAGTAAGGTAAGCTAGTTAGGAAACGGATGAGGATAGATTTGTTTTGGCATTTAGATTAGAATTTTTCTTTAAGAAATGTGAACTTATGAAGCTATTTGAAAGGTTCATTTGATTAGCTTCCCTCTCCTACTTTTTACTCCTGTTCTTCCTCTCCCCTATAGATCTCAATTGTACATTTTACAAAGGAGCTCTGTGATGTTTGAAAGAATATAGCCAAGACCACAATAATACAGTTACAGATTTTATTTTTCATTAGGGATTTCTAATTTTAGGAAAATTTTAGGGGAAAGTTGACTCCATGTTCTTTTTAAAAGCCTTAATATATATTCAGTGAGTTTAGCCTACAAGTAATTGAGGTGTAAAATACAAAATCATTATAGTCAGCAACTCACTCAGAATCAAATATTCTGAAAAATGGTCTTTAGTGTCTAACTTAGTTAGTGATCACTGAATTGATGAAGACCTCTGACTGTCGCCTGCAGTGCAGGAACATCCTGTCACTTCTGCTTCTGTGTTTTACTTCTCTTTCTCTCCCTCTACCTTCTTCTCTCTGTCTCTCTGTGTCTGTCTGTCTGTCTGTCTGTCTGTCTCTCTCTGTCTCAGTGTGTCTCTCTCACCTTCTTGTCTTCCTTCACTATTTTTTAAAAATAACTCAAGTAAAGAAAGACACATTTCTGAGGCAAAGATGGATTAGCAACTCTGGATTTGTATCCAGGAATAAAGGAATAGTGCAGCTGTGGTTTTCTGTTTAGGCTTTCCTCTGTCTTCCCTATAGCTGACTTTTCTCCTTACTCTGCTGATTATTTTTGCATGTAGAAAAAAAATTACTCTTGCTAGAAAGTTGTCTGAAAAATGTTAACCTTCGAAGCTATTCGAGCATAAACCTAGGCAATTCGAAGAAACGGGGGAATAGATAAGTGGAAGACTTGATCCTTTATGCACTCTTTATGAAGACTGCATTAATATCCCATAGAAAGTGGAAATCTAATTCTTGTACTGTGTATTTTTTTAAATGACATAATCTTATGGGTTTGAACCATTTGATTATAAATACCCACTAAACTTTTCTTGTGTTTTGTCATAATTTATAAACATGCATATGTGTGTATCACATCTAAAATCCAAGTGTTTATAAAGGTTATATGTAGATTATTTAATATTTTGATATATTGGTATTCAGTAGAGTTTATATAAATACAGTATAAATTTGTAGACAGTAATGAAAGAGTATGCATTCTGTATTTTTGCTTTAAAAATAGGTAAGAAAAACTTTTTGTGTATTAGGAGTACCTGTGAGATGTTTTTGAGAGATGCATGTATCTTTGTTTGAATGTGTGAATACATGTGCTTCTATATGTGTATCTAAAACTTCCAAGATGTTTTCTTTTCAAATTGAGTGTTATATGTTCAGGGAAAAAGATTGTGTGAAAAACATGTGTGCTTAGCTAAACTGCTTGTAAAAATCATACAACAGATGGTATTTTGGAAAGTAATTGACTCATGGGATACTATACTCATCAGTAGATGGATCTATTTATGAATGAAGGGTGAATGTACTGCTAGGAGGTACCTGACATGATAAGAAAGGAATAGCATATGTGGGTATTACATAGGGAGTTAAGGTAGTTCAGTTTGGGATTGATGATGTTCTGTAATTGTTTATCCTTTCTAAAGGATTATACAATTATACAAGTCTAAAAGGTGAGACATTTGACCATTTGAAAGTGAAAATTTAAGGGAGAACTATTACAGGAGGTATGGAATTGTCCTCTGAGAAAGTGAAAGAACTGCAGTGAAGGAGATCAGTAGGATTCTTGAGTGATTTTGAGGAAGTTTCAGTTATTGTGGAAGTTTCAATTTAGGGATGAATGGAGTTTTCTAGGACTGTGAGGGTGATATGAGACAGTGGTTCATAGTTTTGGCCCTCAGAAATCCTAAACCAGGTAAGCAGGAGCAGAAGGACACTAGAGAGGAAACAGGGAGCAAAGGTATTACAGGAATAATGGGCTGGATGTCCAGTTGGGGACCTGAAGAAGTCACAAAAACCAGTTGGTTATAAAAAAAGCACTCCAGTTTTGGCTTATGAAACAATTTTACAAGGACAAGAAAGAATGTAGTGATTGTTTAAATCAGACCTTCAGCTCTTTGAAAGCTAGGTGAAGGATAGTCTTCTAGAAGTCCATCAATAAATGTTTGAATGACAATTGTGCTTCTCTACTTCCTTAAGTTTTTATATAGTTATCTTGCCACAACATTAACAAAAACAGAAAAAGGAATCACAGTTTTCGAGGTCAAACCTCTTAAATGTTAATATTAAATGATAAGGCACCCTAGGAGGTATATTATAAGGTAATCTCAAGAGATCATTTGTTCAGATATACTCAATTTATAATCAAATACATTTTCAATGATGTTGCCAAATTAAGCTAAGAGAAATTGAATGTGGGATTCATAAATCTAAATCATTAAGTGGTAAAATATAACTTACAGTAGTTCTTTTCTAAGCAAATGAATGTTAGTAACTACCACAAATATGTTCTCACATTTATTATAGGTCCTTTTATATCAGAGGCAGACTTCTTCTGTAGACTCCCTTGCCTGATCATTTCTTGATCATGTGAGAGAGAAATATGGGAATCAAGTATGTATTTACAACATTTCAGTTACCCATTATCCCATATCAAACAGTCTCAAAAATTTTCAAATATTATTCTTACCATTCTTAGTTCATTACTGAAGGTGGGATTCTTCATTTGCCTAAATAATCATGCCTAACATCCATTGTTCATTAGGTGGTTAAAATTTGAATTAGCAGGAAATAAAGGGCTGTTGTTCAGTTATCTTAGGAAAAACCTGGTGGTTATGTACATATTGTGCATGTGTACATGTTTGTTCACAAATGAGTATGTGTGCATGTGTGTATGTGTGTATGTGTGTGTTCTTGCATTTGGGTTGGTGGCTTGGGCAATGGCGGCAGTGTCCTAATACTTTCCATTATTTTCCGTGGAGAGCAGAAACTACGAGACCATTTGCACGTTCAGTAGCAACTTTCTTTTTGCCCCTTTGCTTTATACAAAAAGATCCAATTCTTAACTTTAGGAAAACAATCATTTTTAAACACATTTAACATAAATGTTAAATTATTTTTAAACATTACATATAATAAAGATACGGTTATTTTTATTTTCCCTTATAACGTGCCCATTACCAATCTTGGGAGGTAGTTTACAGTTTTTAAGGACAAGAGCCCCAGTCTCAGTGGATTAATCCTGTCTGTGTCTTGAAAAATGAGTTAGGATTCTGTGTCCTGTAGATGTCCCATGAGCCCTGCTGCTGGGCGCTGAGGGATTTTCCTGAAGTCTAGGATACACAGGTCACATTTGTAGTGATGGGTCTGTAGGATGAATTCTTATTCCAGGCAAATATGGTACTCCAACATCAGATTTTTTTTAGTACTGTAAATTCTACAAGCTGGATTTCCTCTCACATGAGAAATATTTGTGTCTTTACAGTTATCACTGTTTTTCTAAGGATAAGCTCCCATCTCTGGTTTATAAACTGTCTGTCTGTCCTTGGATGATAAAATTGTAACATCTGTTCCTTCCCATCCTCATCCCTGTCTTCAACTTTTACTCACTATTTCATTGTAACAGACTTAATCTGAACTACTCTTTTTGCCTAAAGGAATAATTATTATTTATATAATAGGAAAAATACTACTTATATTACATTTAGTGTATATATATAGTTATAAATTTTATGAGCTATTTTAATGTAAGATACTCTATTTCCTTTGCCTTTTGATGGTAAAAATTATTTCTATATCAATGATATATTCATCTTCCCATGCTAGCACATTAGCTTTTTAAATTGCTGTGTTTCATATCATTCCATATTGTATCCTGAGTAATTTGTGAGTATAATATTTTATAAGCTTGGAAATCATGATTTATATGCTAATTTATAAAGCTGAGTTCTTGCTAAGTATAGAGATATTTTAGGTCACACATTTGTGTATTTTTAAATATTGGTGACATTTTAATTCTATGCTACTTTCTCATTGAAAAGGTTTTAGTCTAAGAGACCCACTAAAAGAAAATAAAAAGAAAATTTTATTTTGCTTAGGAAATGTTTTGTTTCCTCACATTGAATGCATTTTAAGATGTCAAAATAAACATTGAAAGCCAAAATTAAACCTCTTGATCATATTTTTGAGACATGATAATGCTTTCTACTTTAATTAAGTCCCTAAAGAATTTTTAAATGTGAATGTTTCCAACCTAGAGTATAATTTTAAAATAATTATGTATATTATTATTTGCTTTATAATTTTTCTCTGTCCCATGTAAGTCATAATTTTGAGTACTTCTCTTAGCCACTCTCTAAAATATTGTTCAATAATTTATAGGTGTACAATTTCCATTCTATTTTTTACTTATCAATACAATTAACTACCATGACTAATTTTACTTATAAACAATTTATAAATTACAGATACTTCAGGATGTGCGTATATCCAGAATAAGTAATCCAGTTGCATCTTTCATTACTATAACACTGTTTGTGTCCCCTTAGTATATGTGAAATATATTTCTTCTTATGCTGATTTTAACATGGGCAGATATAGAGAAAACTGTGAAACCATTTTGTTCATTTTAAGTGGAAATCTCACTTGTTCTGTCTCTGTCTCTATGGTAAATTTGAATCGAATTCATATACACTTGGATCATATAAAGAACAGTTTTATAGGATATATACTACACATTTAGATATTCCATGGTGCTGAGCCCTTTGTATAATATGCTTTTTTATTATACTACTTATAGGACAGAGGCAATACTTAAAATAGTAATATTGCTAATGTTTGTAACCAAATAAGACATATGTTCTGAAAAATAAGTGAGTAAAAATCACATGTTCCTTGCATTAGACAAAATAATAAATATGATTTTCTCCAAGATGCATTATTTTCATAGAATTTAAAGATCCTTTTAAAAGTATCTCTTAAAAAGGATCAGAACCATCTAAGAGATAAGGTAACATGTTTATAAATGTGTAGTAGCCTCTCAGGCATGTGAACTCTTTGATGGATATTGAAGAAAAACCAATGGTAGAGCACTGATATCTCCAGCTCTATAATGTCTTTTCACCTGTGTGTATGACAGAATAACTCTTTCTCAAAAATTCATTGAAATTGGGTGAAATAAACACCTAAAACGTATTCTGAACCTTTGTATAGAGAGAAAGTTCAGTGTAGGGTATGTATCACCGATGCAGTTTGTGAGAGATGAGAGAGAAGTGAAACACGGGTGCCAAAGGGAAGTGGAGTGGGAAACACAGGTGCCGGTTAAGAATGCCAGAGACAAGAGAAGATTCTCAGTGGTATTTAGTATATATTCTTCTATCTTATACTTAAAAATTAATGTGATAAATAATCCACCTCAATGAGATCCTGTAGAATTATGGAATGGAGCCTGAGTCAACTAATCCAACCTTTTTCTAAAACTAGAAATTGCTATGTGCAATTTTTCATGATGTTGAATTTTCTGCAAGCCTTTTGTTAAACAGTTTGTTAGTACCTATGTTAAAAACTGCTACAAAATTATTAAATATAAAGTAATTTGTTTTGGAGTTATACAATTATCATGTGTGTGCATATATGTATATATATACATACTAAATTTAAAACATTTAGTGCATAATGATATTTATTGCAAGGGTTTTTTTTTTTTTTTTTTTTTTTTTTTTGGTACCAGGGATCAAACTCATGACCTGGTGATTTCTAGACTTATACCATTGAACTAAATTGCCAGCCCCTATTGCAAACTTATTAATTAGAAACCAGTGAATCTATTCTTCTAGATTAAGGGACAAATTAAGACATTCCCATATCAAAGAAAAAGAAAAGAATTTGTTTCCAACAATCTAGCCTAAAAGAATAGCTAAGGAAAATTTCTGAACACCAAGAGATGACAAAAGAAGTAGTTTTCTTTAGTTTTCATGTTATGTTTTATGTCTGCAGACATAAAGATGATACCAAAATGGTAGTAGGGCAACTCTATAAAATAGACAAGTCAGATAAAATAAATATATTGCTTATAACTTACTACCACATATTAATATAAAATAGATAATTTGAGTACTCCATAACTATCAAAGAAATGTAATTTGTAATTTAAAAACACCAAAATAAGAAACCTACAAAAAGAGGTATTTAAGTGTGTAATTTTCTGAAAATTTTAAAGAAGAATTCATACTAATTATATATAATCTCTTCCAGAAAATAGAAAAAAGAAGGAAGAAATCTGTGTCTTAGTCACTTTCTCTTTACTGAGACACAATGCCTGACACCACAGTTTAAAGGAGAGGTTTACCGTGTTTGGCCCAGAGATTCAGAGGTTTCGGTTCATGATCAACAGGTTTAGCAGAGAAGGCCTGGAAGAAGCCTTTGGGGGAGGACAGCTGCTCAAGTAACGTATGCCAGGAAGCAGAGGTGGTGAATGAAGGGTTTGGAGAACAAAGTATACCGTTCCAGGTCACAGCCCAGAGACCAGCCTCTTCTGAGATCAAAACTAGATAAAGATAGAATTACAAGGAGAAGTACACATCAGCATTCGTCATAAATATAGATGCAGAGTTCTTGACAATATATTAACAGATTCAGTTCAATAACACAAAAGATGTAAATTCCAATAATACAAAAGATGTTTATTCCAAAGATGTAAAATTTGTTTGATATTTAAAATCAGTTATTATAATCTACTATATTAACAAACTGTAGAAAACAAATGAGTTGAAGTAGAAAAATATTTTATAAAACTTAGCATCCATTTATAATAATCTCACTAAAAGCAATGGGAATAGAAGGCAGCTTCTTAAACCTGATAAACAGATTCTGCTTAAAACCTAAATATGACAATATATTTATAGCTATGGGCTAAATATTTCGGTCTTACATTTGGAAAAAGATGCAATGATATCTGCTATTTTACTCTTATCATCATCATCAACAACAAAGACAATAAAATACATACAAATAAAAAAGAAGACATAAAACTGCCCTTCTTTCATGAATAACATATAATTGTCTATTTGTAAAATTCTAAGGAATCGAAGCAAACAACAACAACAACAACAACAACAACAAAAAACCTTCCCAAATCTAACAAATAAGTTAACCAAGGTTACAGGTTGCCATAAAATACTAAAAAATAATTTGTATTTTTCTACAAAGTAGTAGTAATGAACATTGATAATTAAAATAAAAATTCTGATACTATGAAAAATGTTTATTCTGTCTCCCCTTCTTTCCCTTGTTTCTTCTCTCCTTGAAAAGAAGTATTTAGACTTAAACCAAATAAAGCACACTGCTGAAAAGTAGAAAACGCTAGTGAAATAATTATACATATCTAAATAAATGAATACATTTATTATGTTTACAGTCTGAACAATTCAACATCATAAACATGTTATTTCTTTCCACATAAGAAGCACTTAAGATCATTTCAAACAAAACTTTATAGCAAGGGATGTGTGTGTGTGTGTGTGTGTGTGTGTATACATATATATACATATATTTATATAAATTTATAGCAAATTATGTACATATATATATGGAGAAAGAGAGAGAGGGAGATTATTCTAAAATTATATGGAAAGGCAAATTATTAAAACAACTACTAAACAACTAGAAAGCAGTCTTTTTAAAGAGGAATAAAATGAGAAGAATCTGTCTCCCCAATTTTAAGATTCATTATACAGCTCTAGTTAATCAAGACTGTTTATTATAAGTGGAAGGGTGGTCACATAAATTGATGGAAGAGACTTGAGAGCCTAGAAACAGACTTACTCAAATATATCTAATTTTTTACTAAAGTACAAAAACGTTTCAATATAGAAAGTAGAGACTTTTCAACAAAAGATGCAAAAGTTACTAAAGCAGTTGAATAGTATCAGGAAAAATTACAACTCAATCTTCATTTTGTGCCTTATATGTAACTTAACTCAAAAGATATTATGGATTAGTTAGCATGTAAAATATAAAATTTAAAAACAAAACAATAATAAACAGGAGAAAAATCTTCAATTTTAAGGGAGAGTCAAGTCATTCTGTTTTATTAAAAAAATCTTAATACAAGGAAAATTTGATAAATTGTACTTCACCACTATAAAGACTGTAAAGATGAAAGGACAAGTGAAAAACTTAGAGACAATAATTGCCAACCAAACATCTAATAAATGACTCAAACCTAGCACACAGGAGAAAGTGTTAAAGCTTCACAGTAGGGCCCGGGATATAACCCAGCAGCACAGCGCCTCCCTGGCAAGAATGAGGTCCTGAGTTCAATTTCCAGTGCAAAAAAAAAAATAATAATAATAATTAAAACAAAACAAAACCTTCTCAGTAATGAGAATAAAGACACAAATACTCTTATCATAAAATGTTTGGAAGATAAGATGTATAGACGGAAAGTAATTTCATAAAGTATTTTCCATACCATTTGCAGATGTCAACTAGAACTGTCAGGTACCATTACTAGAATGGCAAAAGAATAATAATAAAGGAGTGACTATAACAAATGCCAATCTACAGGAAAACTGATGGCCTTGTAAAATGTTGCAATCACACTGAAAATTACTGAGGTAGTTCTAGAAATTTGTGCAGCTGTTATATAGCTCAACTCTTGAAATCCTAAATATTTATCCCAAATAAATAAAGCCCTTTTCCTGTACATAAATGCACCTACATGAATATTGTTAGCAACTTTAGTCATAAAGCCAGTACCCAGGGACCGCTCAGATGTCCTTCAGTAGACGAATATGCAAACAAGTGTAGTATATTCATTCCATGAGATTCTTTTCAATAAAAAGAACCATTGACTAAATTATGCATCTTGGGATAATGGTAAAAGAATTATCCTGAGTCAAAAATGCTGTAGTAAATGGGAACATGCATACTATTTGATCCATTTTTATGTCATTCTTGGTTGCCAAATGTTAAGGTTCATGTGAGAACACAGAATGACACTTGAATGTGACTATTAGACTATTAAAAGGCAAGAAGCCTGCTTCTGGTGATGTCATTTGATGTATCTTAATGTGCAGTGCTTATGTCCTGGTGGTGATATTGTACTATGGTTTTCCAAATATCATTTGAGGACCTGGGGAAATATGTTGAGGTGGTCTATTTTTTTTTTTTTGAGAATTGAATGATTATCTATAATTATCATAAAAATCTCTGTGTATGAAACCTAAGGTGGGTGGAAGAAAATATACCTAAATGTTAACTGTGTAACTACTACTTCTTCAGACATTTCATAGTAGGCTTCACTTTCAAAACATGGTCACATAGATAATAATTTCTCTCATAGTTTTTTTTTTCTCTTTCTGAAGGCAGCATCTTACTGTCTTGCTTCGTTGGCCTTGAAATCATGCCAATCTTCCAGCCTCAGTCTCCTGAGGAGTTACATAGATCTTAAAAAGCATTATGTATTTGATTTCAGTCTGACTGCTTATGCCATAAGAACATCATAGCCAATTATGATCATTTTAGTTCAGAGCTAGTCTTCAACTTCAGAGTTCAAAAATCATGTATTCTTTTTTATTCCCTGGATTAGCTTGAGCTATAGGAAACACACACTAAAGTTGTTAGAGAAAGATTAAACAATGTTGATCTAATACTGTTCAATAGATTAGGCATCTTAAAGTGATTGTTCTCTAAGCAGGTTAACTGAGTTTTATCCCAGAGATTTTGTGACCCCCCAATAAGGAAAAATTTAATAGTTTTTCAGGGTGATGGAAGTTAGCACTCTAAGAGTTCCATGGTCTTAACAAGGTATGCATTCTTGGTAATGGAAATGTCTTATGAACCAGTCTTGCCTAGCTGGCAGGAATTATTGTTACTGTAGCTATAATTGAAACATTTGAATTCATCAACTAGTGTTTCTTCCTGTGGTTGCTGCATTAGGACTAATGTACTTTATTAAAGTTAGTAATGATATTGATAATTTAAACTTTTCACAGTGGTTGAATATATTTGAGTACTGTATTATCTAACTCACCATTAATAAAGCATCTGTAAGCTATGTCTTAGGTAACATGTATTTCTGCCAACAGCTGATGTTATTCCCTGTATGTTCTTATTTATTTTTCTCTAAAACGCTCTATTCATTAGTCTGGGAGCTGCTGTACTACAGATAATTCTCATCCTAGGAAATTCAGACTCAACACTTTGAAAGGGCCTCAGTGGCATAGTTACTGTTTAGCTTTTCTTCATAATCCCTAATTTACCTTGACATTGAATACCCTCAGTAGTTTGAATCTCATGAAGTAAGCCTTCCATACTTGAGCAGGGCTGTCAATTAGAAAATTCTTTTTTATATTGAATTGAAATCCTCTCTCCCAATGTGTAATTTGTGGAAACTCACAAACAGATCCAATCTCTTTTTTACAAAGTATGCATTTGAGTCTTATCCTCTGAGGTGGCTTCTATTTCCAGAGAGTGTTTCATTTTTCCTCAATTGTGTTTTCTATTACATTACATAGTTTTGAATCTTTTTTAACAAATTTGAATTTCCTCTATCCCTCTTAAATGTGGGCTTCCACACTGAATGTAATATACTGAATGTAATGTTCTATACTTCAACTTGTTCACATTATATTTCGTTCCAAAATTTCTTAGCCATTGCCCAATATCCACATTCTTGTTTGCTATTTTATATGTACTTGAAAAGAGCAGTTTCATCACAATACTTCCTGTGTCCTAAGATTTGGTGTTTTTCTGTCCTCTAGTGTCTTAAACAATTTTTACACAAGAAATGAAAATAAGTCACTCTTCAGTGACATTATGTATTTTTAAAAAAATTTCATTAACAGTACCACAAAGATTATTTCTTCTATTTTTTTTAAATCTTTAGAACCTATATGGTTAAAATATTAAAATCAATCATTTATTTTTATTTGGTTTACCAAAGGTCAGGAGACTAAAACTTGTGCTGAAGTGAGTGAAGAAAGATTTGTGCTAAAGGAGGGAAAGCAGATCATGATTACATTTCTAACCAGGCAAACTGGGAACCTGTCAGTGCTTACACCATTAGCTCAAAAGCACCCTGCTCTTCACTGCAGACCTGTTGTGGAATGCAGTAGCCACCTCTGAAGGGAGAGTGGTGCCAGCTGCAATCACAGGCGTTATTAATAAGCCCAGGGGCGTCAGAGAGCCGTCCTGTCTCTCTTCCTGGCAGCCTTTGTGGTGATAGTGCTTCAGAAGTCACTGGGCTATAATGCAAATGCTGAACTCACAAAAGCCACATTAGAAATACATACACTACCCAAAATTTATCAAAATTGTCTTTTCTTTCTTGTTTTAATAAGATTATGAATCTTCAAAAAGGTCTTTCCTTATGAAGTGTTTATAAATTACAAGAAACAAATACAGGCTTTTCATCTATGAAATTTTATTTACAAGAATGCATTTGTCTTCAACTAGATCTTCTCTTTCATCTTTAAAAGAGACACACTCTTCAGTGTGTTTTGAAATTATTGCCAAAGACTAACAAGTAATTTAAAACAAAGGATCCTTGAAACCATTCTTTGATCAACTTGATGAATCAAAGGTCAAGGAATTGTATACTTGGATAGTGACAAGAGAGGTACAGACATCAAGTACAGAGTTGCTTTTGCTGGCTTGCTGCTACTGTTGCTCTAGAGAAAATGAAAACAAAGTTTGAATCAGTAGGCCAGACATGTGACATGTGACATCACGTAATACTTGGAAAAAAGTCAGATTACTATACCAACAGTCTATACTCCAGAGGAATACTAATTTTGGGGTACGCCCATTATTTTCTTGGCATTTCTACCTGTTTATATGGCTGTTTCATTCTCTGCTCCTTTTTACAACTTTACCTATTTTTATACCCTTTTATTTTTTCTCATTTATCCCTTATATAACTGACCGTGAAAGATTTTTTAAAAATTTTATTTAAAGAGAAAAAAACAAAACAGTAAAAAGGGTAACAACAATACAGAATTCCAAAGGAAAAAAGAAAGAACAAAAAAAAAACACTAAGAAATCACTACTTGATAAATTACATACTGTCATCTTGGAAATAGCTGTTCAAGTTACAAAATTAAAGCATACAAAGTAGACATTAGCAGTGAAACTGCCAACAGTTCTGCTTAACGATCTAACAAAACAGTAATATGGTCATCTACCTTACACACTGAAACATACATGCCTGTGAATGAATTTGAATCACAGGTATGTTACTGACAAGTGGATGTACCAAAATTGATCACTTTGAGCTTCTACTATAATATATATGTTTACAGTTTCCAATATCTGATATAAAATATTCTGAAGCTTTCTTGCCCAAGTAGATTTGACCTTTCTTATTCAACAGTATTAAGAATGAATTCAATTGTGAAAGTAATTAATAAACCAAAAGCAAGAATTTGTGAGCAAGAGTGCTCTGGAAAAGGAAAGTTAAATTGCTGTAAAGTTCATGGGATTCCTATGGTATATTCCAATTTTTTAAACTTCACTACTATATCTTTAATGAGCAAAATAACCAATAAAAACAGGAAATGTAAATAAGCCAAGAAAACTTAGTGGTAAAAAGTTGGACAATAAGATACAGGTGGTAGACAAACATGTTGGTATTTGAGACTAAAATTTGACTTCACAGTTTTTCACTGTGAGCAGTATTTTGGAGTGGGGATAATAAAATAAACCTGAACTTGCATCCCAAATCATTTGTTTGCCCAAATGGTTTTAGAAAATTCATAACATCTCTTATTTCGATATTTCATGTATAGTTTAAGATGAGACTCTCTTGAAGGAATCCAGGGCATGCCACTTAAGCATATTCCATCTGGGCATATTGATAGTTATACATTAAATGGCATGTGAAAAGCAGCAGGTACAAAGACACATATTCCCAGCTTTCTTCTTGAAAGCACAAGGTGAGACCCCTGTGTATTAGCTTCTCTCCCCCCATGTCAGCTGGAAAGAAACACTTTTTATCACTAGAGGTGGGAAGAGAGAATTATGTACAAATATAACTTGTTAAAAAAAACTCACCTTCCTTTAGTTTCCCTATTTAGTTTTTTTTTTTTTTTCCTACAATTGCCATGTTTTCTTAAGTATTTAGGTTTCACCACTAGGTTTCACAGGTATTTAGGTTTCACCACTATTTATTATCTTCATTTCATTATGAAGATTCCTATATCATGTAAACCTTAAATAAATATGTATAATTCTCTTCTGTTAGTCTGTTACATTTCAACTTAAATATTAGACACAGCTGAAGACCACAAGGGTAGATGGAAAGATTTTACCTTCTTTACAACCTACCATAAGTGCAATGAGAAAATTAAATATGATTATTTAGATAATTGATACATTATGAATTCTCAGTAAAGGGCAGTTTTATTTTTTCTTTGCTCCAACATGAACATTACTGGCCATATAAAAGGAGAGAAAATTGTCTTAAGGAGTTAATAGATATTACTGTTGCAGGTAGCTGGTGTTGTGCGATATTTGGGAGTCATTGAGTAATATAGTTAGAAGTGTTCACAGTGACAGTTTCACATGTCAATGAAAACAGCAAATATCACAAAATTACTCAGTGACCTTTAGTGAAAGTTGAAAAATGTATTGAAAATGTAATTTGGTATGGCTTGTCTAAAAGAGACTAAGACAGTGTCACCTAAATAAGGAGCTTTCTTAAATGCTTGATTTAATCAAATCATAGCACACAGAATTTATTTTGCTTGAGTAAAATTTCTTTTCCAAGAGAATTTAGTGGAGAAAGTACAGTAACTGTAACTCGAGATTGCTTCCCTTTCCTTCCTTGTGGAGCTCTGATTGATATCAGAGCCTGGTGCTTAGAGAGCAGGAGGTCATAGGGTTAGTTCTTGTCCATGGAAATCAATGCTTTGACGTTAGAAGAGTTGAATAGTGATTCAGAGAACCCTCGAAGATTGTA
Organism: Dolichotis patagonum; assembly: GCA_004027295.1. Taxonomy (NCBI): domain Eukaryota; kingdom Metazoa; phylum Chordata; class Mammalia; order Rodentia; family Caviidae; genus Dolichotis; species Dolichotis patagonum. Next base: position 33,145 of record PVJX010000968.1, read on the forward strand.
TGAGTAACGATAGGCTGATATGTAGCAGCTCTATCCAAGATAGTGATTTTTAGTAAAAAAAAAAAATTAGTTTCAATAAGAATAACAAATTTAATTCTAAGGGACTTTAAGGTTTAATAGGAAATAATTACAGATTATAACATACAGGAGTATAACAGGATGATAACATGCCTTGCTTAAGCCATGGGCTCTTCTTATGTATGTTCCGTATTTAACCATACTTTATAATCTACTCTGCAGCAAACCTTTAAAAAATCATAACATGTGCATAAAAAGGATAAGAATGATAAAAGTTGTTACATAAAAGTTGAAGGGATTAAAGCAAAATATAAGTCTTGAGAAATTTAGACAAATTAAGAGAAAGAAATGAATAGTTATAAATTGCATTGAAAAAGCATTATAAAGTCAAGTAAAGGCAATTATCATTAAAGAAAATAATTTTTAAGATGGATATACATTTTGAAAAATAAGATTATATGAACAAAGTAACATGTAAAAGGAACTAAAGATACAGATGCTTAGGTTTAAATAATTAATGTAACAATGAACGCAAAATGAATAATATACTGGTAAGCATTTCCATAATTTATTAAAAAAAACTTCTACTGTAGAGACAAACAACATTTCCCCCCATATTCATTCAAGAAATGACTTTCCATTATGACCTGAAAAACAAACAAACAAACAAAACTTTTATAAAAATATTGAGTAGCTGGGGATTTAGCTCAGTGGCTCAAGCATTTTCCTAGTAAGTGCAAGGTCCTGAGTTTGATCCCTGGTACAAAAACAAAAACAAAACAAAACAAAACAAAACAGAACAGAACAAAATCGAGTAGAAATAAAAACACACTGTGAATTTTACTGTTCAGGAATCTTCAAAATAAAGTTCTTTAAACATAAGGGCACTGTAGTGCACTGGATGAGGGATCTCATTTCTGTGTTTATACCTCCTCTTGTAAGTCTCATTCATATTTCATTTTCCAAATGTCCCCTGTGCTTTGTAAGTTCAGACACTTTAATAGACTCTGGAGGTACATTGGGACTGAAACAAGTACACACTTATACTTCTGCAGCAGAGAGTTAGATTGATAATGCAATTTTTAAAAACTGCTAAAGAATGCATAATTGCTATGTAAAAAGTAAATAGAAAAATAATAAACCACAAAAAAAGATCATAACATCAAACAGTGGTAAGAAAACATGAATGAGGGTGTTAGCATACCTGGGTGTCCAGAGAAATGGTCTCAGAAGTTGTGCTTGAGTAAAATGTTATTGAGATTTGAGCTGAGGTCTGAAAATTCTTGGCAGAATAGTATCTGGAATGAAGTACCAATAGCTGAGATGAACTCAACTGTGCCTCAGGAACAGAAAAAGGCCACTGTAGATAGTGCCTAGTGAGTAAAAGAAAATCCTAATATAAAGCTGGAACCAGATCGTGTTGGGTCTTTTCACCAGGACTGTAGGGTAAATCTTATCCCAAATTAGAAAGGACTTTGTTTAACAGAGAAAATTCACTCTACCTTTACAGGATTTGATCTGATGTGGGTCACTGTCAATCTGGTTACGCGTTGTATATTTGCAAAGTGTCTGATCATTGATGACAATGTGTCAAACTGTTGGTGGCTTTGGTAATTTATCCTATTTCATTACATATAAAGAAGAATCCTAAAACATACCATGAAGTTTTTTTTAATGTAATTTTTTTTAAAAAATAAAGCTCAATTATAGGTCACTGACTACAGTGTCTTCAAACTCTCACCAGGTATCCTGATATCCTGGAAGGCGTGAGCTTTTTCTATGGTCTGTGGTCTTAACAGTGTAAATGCATAGTTTTTTCTACTATATTGCTTTATCTTTTATAAACCCATTAATTTCTAGTTTGCTTTTTATTCAACAAGTATATTTGTGTGTATTTTACTATTAAATAGCTCTTTAAATTGCTCTCAAGGGGTAAATATGTGTGTTAGTTAACAGCTTTGACTCTGAAATAAGCGACCTGAGTTCACACTCTGACTCCATCACTGGCCATCTGTGTAACCATGTAAAAGGTAAATATTAACATTGGTGAAATTCAAGTTTTAATTATAGTAGTTAGCAAATTATATGGTCTATGAGCCAAGTCTGTCTGCGGCCTGGTTTTTGCAAATAATTTTTTTAATTGAAATACAGCCACACTCATTTGTTCACATATTGTCTTTCACACTGCAATAGCAGAGTTAATTCATTGTGACAGACTGAGACCTTACATGGCCCATGATATTTAAGATGTTTATTACTAGCCTGTACATAAGAAGTTTGCTTACCATTGTTACAATGTGTACCCTTGAGGGTTATTTTAGGAATTATATGATAGAATTCATGCAAAATACTTAGTACAAGATCTAGCATTTAGCAAGATATATATATATATATATATATATATATATATATATATATATTTTTTTTTTAACTTCCAAATAAATCAAGTTGCCTTCCAGAATGTTAATCCATTGTTTTTATAAATTTTTATATATCCTTGGAAGCAATACGCCCAAACTTACCTATTTAAGGACTGTGGTCTACTTTTGTGACACTTGTCCATTGTTACATTAATAACATTCCTTGATGTTGGAAGTTCAATTTTGCCCACTAATGATATAGATATCATAAATTATGTATGTAAAAGTTCTTGACTGTATTATAGAAATATGGGTGGATTGTTAAATTAATCATTGCAGAACTCTTTGAAAATCTAGGCAGCAATGTGAAAATGCAAAATTTATAAGTGGAACAAACAAAAAGAAGCTGATGATTCCTTAAGGATACTGATGTTTTTATGGTTTCTTCCTTTTGTTGTCCTCACTAGAGATTTATATAACATTTGGGAAAATTTTCAATATTTAATCATAAGCATTCTTATTTCAATGTAGGCTATATATACAGGACAGTTTGAACCTACTTTAAGTAGAGAGTGGACATAGTATTTTTATTTTTTAATTGGGGTATATGTTTGCATGCATGCCCATGTGCATTAAAACTTATAGTAAAAAAAAAAACCTTCATGCATTAATAAGGAAATATGTTTAGAGATTTTACTTTTTTGGGTAGCAAATGTTTTGTAAACAGGTTCCTAAGTAGGGTTTTTAAACTATGAAGAAAGAGGATAAAGATAATATTTTTATTTGAGTGTACTAACTTAACTATTTCTTATTTTATTCTCTTAATCAAATTACTTCTGTAAGCCTACATCATACTAATTGCAAGGTCACATTTGTAGTTTACCCAAGTATCACAATCATTGTGTATGTTTCCTTCATACCAGTGAAGCAGAGCCTTCTTGTTTTTAACTTCCATTTCTTATGTTAATCATATATTAGTTGAAAATGCTGTTTTTAATTTCCATTTCTTAAGACTGGAAATTAAAAACAGCATTTCAACTAATATATACACCTAATATAATTTATTTATTGAAGATTTGAATTTGAAAGAATAAATGCTAAATTTTTATATGAGTTTGTGGAATTTCTTTGTAAATATTTGGGTTGGTTGTGTTAAAATTGATAAATATGTCATATATGACATGGTTCTTATCACAAAGACATTTATAGTTAGTTTGGAGACAGACCTTAGTTAGATGAACCAGTATATGCTTTCTTGTCTTACAGTTGCATTGATGTGCACAGAAGTAAGGAAGATCCTATGAACTTGTTGCTAGGCTTTCACTAAGTGGATAGTTTAGGAAAGACAAAATGACAAATAATTCCTAGATTTTACTTTGGACCCTGGGACTGGTTGTTTTGGATTTTGTTTTTGAATGTGAGCTTTGACTTTTCTGGGTAATATATGATTCTGTTTTTATATAGACCATACTTGATAAAAGTTTCAGTTTGAATTGTGTGAGCATTTCTTATTTTGAGGTGAAATTACAGGTAACTTCATTTTATGAATAAACTAGGACTTTTACTCTTTTTTGAAAAACTTGAGTATGCATATCTCATATGAACCTATATTCATAGTTACATATATACTAGTACAAATATACTAGTATATTTGTCACTTTCTCATTGCTGGCATAAAATATCTGACACCTGGAACTTAAAGAAGGAGTGTTTTATTTGGCCCACAGTTTTGGATAGATTTATCTAAAGTCAGCTGTCTCCACAGTAGAAACATACCATGAAAGTATGTGGAGTAAGAAACCTCCTTATCCAAGGTGAGTCAGGAAAGAGAGTCACAAGAAGACCAGGGACATGAATACACCCTTCCAGTCCATGCTTCCCGTGACACTTCTTCAACCATGCCCCATCTTCTAACAGCCTCTGCTACTCAAGTTAACAATGGATGAATCCACTGAGGAGGTTAGCAGCTTCATAATTAAATTATCTTTTAAATATGAGACTTTGGAGGTATATTTCAGATTTAAACTACAGCATTCCACCCCTCTCCCACAGCATTTTTATGTCCATCTAATTAAAAATGTTTAGTTTATCTTTGAGAAGTGCCAAAACCTTAGTAGGTCTAAAGTTGCTATAAAGTCCAAGTTCACAGTGTACTTTAACTCAAGGCTTTTCTTTAAACTCTGAGTGGAAACCCCCCTGACCCCTCAACTGTTGCATTATATATGCCTGAAAGAGCAAAACCAAATGAATGATACCAAGATCAGCCACCAGTTCAAACAACAACCGGTCTCCCTTGCATCATAGCTGCAGAAGCCTTTAAGTACATGCATGGCTGAATACTATGAATTGAATCCCAGGATTGTTTTGGCAGTCCCTTTTGAACAGTGGACCCAGTGACCTCTCTTGGGAAATGAAATCTTCATTGTTATGCACCCTAAATCCTGGGAAGGATGAATGTCACATTTTCCTAAAGTGCCTTTAAGCCATCTTTCTTATTGTCTTATAATACTTGGTTTCTTTTTAGTGCTAACATTACCAACCAAATTCTCCTAGGCTGTATATTACAGATGCTTCCTTTTAGCTTCCAGCTAAAACAGACAAAGAAAAAAACAAAAAAACTCTCTATATCCATCCTAATTTTCACTGTAGTTCTGACTTATCAGCCAACATTATTTATGACACAACCTGAACATTGGTATGGTTGAAAATTTCCTCCTCTAGATGATTTAATGGGTTATACTTAATTTCAGTCTCTGAAAAGTCTCAGGATATGGCCAAAATTAATACTTTTATTTTTCTGCCAGGATGTAGCACACATGGCCTCTAGTCCAACTGTCAATGGAGTACTTTTTCATAACTAAAACTTCCCAATCCTGGTCTTTTACTCCATGCATTCCTTTCACTATTTTGGACTTCTTGGCTCTGAGTAGAATCATCCATCAGTCTCTCCTTGCATATAACATTCTAAGGTTTCTCTTGAAAGCATCTCCAAATTTTTCCAAACTCGAAATGACTTCTAAAAACTAAACAACATGGTTAGGGTAGTGACAGCAATAAACCCACTCCTGGCACCACTGGGCTTTATTTTCCTACTACTGAAATAAGTTTCTTGAACCTGTAAGTTAAAGGAGCCAAGGTTCATCTGGTTCACTATTTCCAGTGGGTTCATTCTAAAGTCAGCTACCTCCAAGCAGAAATACACGTCAAAATAATGTGTCATGTCAAAAAACAAAACGAAACAAACAAACAAAAAATAATGTTCATCCCATTGCATCAAAACAAAACACCGTTAAAAAAGGAGAAGCTTGAGAACAAAATTGTAAATACCCTTTAAGGAATCCCGTAGTGACTTTTCTCCTCCAACCAAACCCCACCTACTAACAGCACAGTCAGCTACTAAATTGATCCATGCATGAGTCTGCTAATTGCTGACTGCAGCATCCCATTGTTCAATCAACTTTCAAACACAAAAGAATTTTGGGGAACATTTTAAAACTGAATGATAACATGTATTTACCTAACCTGCAGTTAAATAACTGTTTATTGTTCTAGAGAACAATAGCTTATTTTGATATTTAAGAATTTCATATAATACCTTATCTATGTTTCATTTGAAAAGATGACTTTAAATAATCATAAACGTTTTGCTTGACTTTCTGCTTTCCAGGCAACAAACTACTCAGCATTTTTGGTTTTGTGTTTTGAAAAAGGTTGTCTAGAGATCTTTCCAAGTTTTAAAATTGTATTTCATAAGCATTAATTCTTTGAAACATTACATTTGGAAATAATCTTTGTTAAAAAGAAGAGAGAGATGAGCCAATTTAAAAACAAGCGATATAAAAATTTGTTAATTGCTTACTAATGCAAGGTAATCATTATTGAACTTTGTCTCTTTCCTATCAGTCCATTGTCTTTCATTTATCCTCTTTTTTTGGTTCATTGCAACTTCTTAAACACTGACACAAGTACAGACACAGCCCCACTCAAGTTCACCTTTTCTTAATCTTGCTTGAGTAGATAATCAAATTTAGCAATATAAGTTTTATTTGAAAAAATAAGATGAGAATTTTAAGGGTTTTTTAAAGTACAACAATAATTGGAAAGATTTGGCATATAGAAGCCTTTCCTAAATGATATCCTTTCCTATTTATTTCATAAAGAATACCTTATTACACTTACAGGCAATTCAAATAGAAGTGATTTTGATGCAATAATTAATAAGCTAAGTATACATTAGGCCCTAAGAAAGGAAAATGTTTTATTCTGATAGTGAACATAGATAACCTCAGACCAGCGGATATAATCTGATTAAACTAAACATTAATTTTGTAATATCAAGTTTCCAGAAAATTATATGAGGTTAAAAAGAAAACTTTAAAAACATAATTTAGAACAACTATATGTAGAATAAGAAATTTCAATTATTACAGTCATAATATTTGACATAAATTTCCTCTCTTTGATCATTTCAAGCTTTTATTTGATTCTAGTTGCCTGAGTTTAATATAGTGTATAAACAAAAATATAACATTTTAATGGGTTGATTATTTTAATTAAGATTAAATTAATGAATTCTTTAATTTTTTAAAACTCCGTGCTGCTAAATTTTTACCTATTTTTGAATACATTGTTAAAAAGAATAATTGTTATGGTAATTTAGTTCTAATTTTTTTTCCTGCTGCTATGTACCTTTTTCATAAAATAGAAAATCTTAGAGTACTTTCTTTCATCAAGGTCAATCTATTGTGTCAGTTAAAATGCTCAGATCAAAACATTGATAAGTACATATATGGTAGGTTATTCAGCCTCAAAGACTGTGGAATAGCTAAGAGGTGCATATTATTTTCTTTATAATTTTGAAATTTAGCCACTTTTTATAATGCCTTATACTTCTTAGTATACAATGTTAATTGGTCTAGTAACATCTGATGAAGTAAGTTGCTTATTTTAAAAATCTCAGAGGTTACTGTGGACTGCAAAGAAATTGAACATCAGGCAAATAGGCTTAGATTATAAAATGTAATTTCATTAAATAAATGCCATTTTATCTGATTATATTTGTTTGCCAAGAAAATTTGGCTGTGTATTATTTCATTATAAAGTTTATTGGCAGAATGTGAGACAATTAACAGGTTTTGATTTTAGTAGTATTTCTAAAAAATCTTATTATTGGAATTATCTGTGTATTTAAAAATTCCTTAATAAATCCTCTTTACTTGATTACAGGTTGAATATTACAGATATCTAAACCAATTAGAATTCTCATTATTTTGATTGCCAGAATTCCCTAAATGTACATATTATGCATCTGTATATTCAGTTTCTATATTAGACACTGGTGATTTCAACATTTTTAGTGGCTTATGATTCACAAGAAGGTTAGATGCATTTAATTATCTTTTTCTGCATTTTAAAAGTTTTGTTTCTGCTTCAGAAATAATACTGGAGAGTACTTATCAATTCATTATAGCTAGTATGGACAACAGTATTAGTTTCTAAATTTAGCTGTTAATAACCAAAATAGGTTATTTCTCATACATTCTCATGGTGTTCATTGAGAATAGTGACCATATTATATTTTTGATGTTACTGTCTAAACGTTAGCATCCAGCTCCTCCAATTGTTTAGACACTGAGTTTCCCAGGAGTTTGTAAGGATAGGCTTTAGGAGCCTTATGCCATAGAGAAACTTTAAAATCTATCTTTCCTTGTCTTTGGAAAACACCAAAGCAAACTTGTTTTTTGTTAAAATTATGCTTATATTTTTTTTGGAACTCTATAATCAATTTGCTATGTAAACTGTGTTATGGACTGCCTGACATTTTAAGGTAAAAGGGTAAATTCTCTTTTTAATGTACCCTTTGCCAGATATTTTCATACTTTTACTCAAGGCAAATCATTCAGTAGAGATGATTTAGTTCATTTTTTTTTTTTTTTTTTTTTGGTACCGGGGATCGTACTCACAACCTCGCGCTTGCCAGGCAGGTGCTTAAGCCACTGAGCTAAATCCCCGGCCCAGTTCATTTCTTACTACAGAGCACATTGAATGTTTCTAATTCAGTCACACTTTGCAGTATATCATAACTTTTCTTGTCAGTTCCCCAGAGAATGAAAAATGAAGCTTGTGAGTGCTTTATATTCTTATGCCTTAATAAATTTTCATCATGACTGTATGATGAGTCTTCTTGTGACTTGGTCTAGCAGATCGCTGAAATTCAAGGTGGTTTTGAGGACTGCTAGAATAGAGTTCTTAAATTTTAGTAATCTTAATTTTAGTAATCTAAGAAATATATTTATAAAATAATTAAATTATATCAAGTTGGACATTTACTTATTGTAAGAAAAATAAGAAAGCAAGCTACATCTTTATTCCAATGACACATGTAATGATTTACCATACTTTAGATTTGGGTTTTCCATTATGACCATGCAGATATCTACTCATGTGGGATGTGATTTTGTTAAGGCACAAACAATAATCTACATGGTAGATTTCAAAGGACATAAATTACTGAATCAGTGCAATGAATCTATGTTTTAAAATTAATTTAATCAGGCTGCTGAATTTATAGAGTGAATTAGTTTCTCTAAATTTATCATGGTGATAAAGACTCTTTGAACCACAGAAATTTGGAACATACTTTATGTGCTCACTGCTCTAGTATTTTCATTTTTTCTTACACAACAAAAGTTTTTAATAAAATGAACCATTATAAAGCTATAATTTTTGCTTACCTGTTCCTCATAATCTAGTTTTAGAAAGTATATTTAACCAGATAATTAGTTTTTTAGCTTTTGCCTTTTACTTAGTGTTACTAACTTTAACATTGTGACACTGCTTCTACTTTTTTTGAATGTTTTCTGAGTTACAAAAAAAAACCCCTAAAACTAGATATTGCTTTTGTACTAATTTTGCCCTCCTTTTCTGTCCTCTAAAATGTTGTATACCTTTTTTCATCCTACTGATGTGAAAAATCTTAATGAATCATAAAAATATAAAAGATTATTTTGAAAGTACTAGAAATTTGATTTGTTTCTGTATGTTTGATCTTGTAGTGATTTGTTTTATGGCTTTTTTTGATGATTTTTAAAAAGATATTGTATCAGGTTAAGATTATTTTACTGACCTACACAATAAAATTTACTCATTAGAAGTTTTTAATTGGATACTCCACTTTTGTTGTTGGTTTTTTTCCTGGTAATAATAAAATTTTTAAAAATTCCTTCTTGCCAAAAATGTATGTACTCTTATAGTTAGAACTAAATGTATCTTTTCTTTTTGATACATGAAATAGAGTTTTATTACACTTTGGTCTAGAAAAGAATAGTTTAAGTAAGTTAGTGATAGAAATCAATAGGACATTTATTAATTCAACCTTTAATCAAATATGTTACATAGGGCAATGTTTTCTTTACAATGATTAAATTCACATCATTTCCTCTTCTGTTAATTATTGTATTACAATATCATTTTCTCATTTCTTTTATCTTTGGAGCTTTTGGAATACAGTTATTAGATAGAAATCTGTCTTCTAGAAAACTCTGAGTCTATGATAGGTATGTGAGAGATAAACAGCTAATGTCCACAAGTCCAAGCTGTTGATGGAAATGCGTGAATATGGCTGACATAAGAAAATGTGGAGTGATAGCATCTGGGGAGAGCTAGACATTTCCTAATGCATCTTCAGGAAATCAAAATGAAAAATCTAAAATACTCTTGTAGATCAGTGGTGGCGAACCTATGACACATGTACCATAGCACGCTATTTGTGTCATTGAAAGTCTAAGTTTGCCATCATTGTGAGCAACAAATCAGTACTGCATGTCCTATAAGGCTCAGGGACAGTTTGTAATAGTTTATATACTCATATGTCTTTCAAGGTTATTTAGCATTTAAATAAGCTTTGTTTCTACTGTGGGATATTTTCGGCTAAAACTATCTTTCAATTTACTTTTCAATGTTAAAATACACATTACTAGTCCATGACCAGATTAGAAAAGTTGTACTGTATGTAATTTTCAAAACGTTCAGAGGATTATTGACCCGCAAATTCATTCATGTTTTTTTCTAAAATTCTTATGTAATAACATTGTTTTAAAGATATGTAGACGTGTGGCGACAGCACAAATACAGAAAACTTCTATACTTCCCTTTCAATTTTTATGTGACTCCAGTACTTCTTTGAAATATAGTTTACTAATTAAAAGAAGATATCAAAATTATGTAGTAGTTATGTATTTCCCCACAGAATAATTTCTATCCTATATAGTTGTAGCCTACCTCTATATAATTATTTCATTACATGTGATTTCTTCCCTTAAACTATAAATTATTATGTATTTATAAAAATATAAGCAAATGCTACCTTCATCATTGTCTAAAGTGAACATTTTAAGCTCTTTAACTGTTTCCATATCTAGCTTTCAACTTTTGTTTGTTCTATCTTAAAAAAAAAGAACAACTTTCATCAAGTTTTCAGAACTCAAAGTAACTTATTTAAAGTAGTTAATCACAAACAATAGTTATCTCTCTCTAAAGTTTAAGTTTACATTTCTGGAGTTCACTGTAATGACTTAATCTCTACTTATGTCAGATTGCTCTTTAATATATGGAAAGATTGAAAAATACATAAATTTAAATGGGTTAAAGATTTGTATACACAATCACAGCTTTGTCATTAAACTAAATGAGGTATTAAAGTCTTAAAACCACAGTTGTACTAAGATAGAGAACTCAACCATAACTGTGCAACTAAGGAAAATACTAATTGATACCTTCTTTTCAATTGTTCAGAATAGACATGTTTCATGTGGTGTTTCTTAATTGAGTTATATACTTTTTGTTTTCCTTCTGTCTTTATGGATATGGAGCTCTTTAACATATAGAATTTCTACTATATTAAACTTCTGTTTTTTGTTAATTAGGTTTTCTTTTTTGAACCCTACAATTGTCTAGTAAATGTTATATCACTTACCATGACTTAATTCTAAATCATTTTAAATGTCTTTCTTTTGCCTTAAATTATACCTATTTAAAATTGTAACATGAGAAAATATTGTAGCAAACAGTGAAGATATTTTTTTCTACTGATAATAAAAATATATTTTCTGAAAGGAGAAAAAATTATGCTTATATACTACATGAAACATCTTGTTCAAAATTCTGAGGCAAGTAACATTTTTTAGTGCTATTATGCCTAATTACCATTCTGATAACTCAAAACACAGCACTGAACAAGACAAAGTGCTTTCTCTTGGAATCCACATTATTCGGTTTTTCATAATTTTCTATTTGTCTTAAAATTAAATTATTCTGTGGCTGAAATAAACTTAAATTTTCCTTTAGAATATGTTGCATCTAACAAATGAGTTATTTGTTGGTAGTTTTCTGGATTTTGTATGATGTTCTTTGAACATCATATTTCTTGTCAGATTTATGCATTTGAATACTTTTTTTTATTTTAAAGAGAATAAAACAAAAGAGAGCAGAACAATGCAAGCAACACAGCACTTCATAATGAGACAACCGGATATCAACCGGGTTTCGATGTCTCCTTTCTTTGAAATAGTTGGCATACCTTCACACACAATAATATCAAACATAACAAAATATTGTAAAACCATTCAAGAGAATGAAAGCATTATAGCACATTTATAGCCAAATACCAGAAAATGAACAGTGGCTACTATAATATCTCATTTTTCTTAAAAAAATTGTTCATACTATCACACATATTAAAATCCAATAAGACACAACAGGATAGAACCAATGGAAACAGAAGAACAAAAGCGTGGTAGGATTTCAAAGCAAGATGATAGGAAATCAGCAGTGGCTGCCATAGCATTTTAATACTTTAGCAGAAGAAATAACAATTAAGAAAATATTAACTTGAATTGTGATTAAAACATATTTATCTAATATTTTAGCTGGGAAGTTTTAAGATTCCTTCTGTCAAACATAAGATGGTGGTTGGAAGAATATTGCTTTGATGGATTTCGTTTTGATGGTGTTACATCCATGCTGTATCATCACCATGGAATAGGTAGGTAACCTAGCATTTTACAAATGGAGCTAGTGATTTTATTCTTTCATTTCTTTACTAAACAAATAACACCAGGCTTCGGGGGTAGCTACAGAAATTGTAGTGACTATCACTGGTGGCTTCACTTTAGTTGTTACATTTTATGTTGCCATCTCTATAGTTATTTCTGATGGAAATAACCACTTTGTGGCAAGAGATGAGGTATAAGTAGATTTCTAAGACAGAAAATGACAATTATTTCCTCTTAATATATTTTCTTAGTAGTGTACCAAACTGGTTGTGTTGGGACTTGCCTGTAATCTGAGCACTCAAAGGCTAGCTGAGGCAGGAAATCGCTGTGTTCAAAGGCAGCCTGACTCAAGGAAGAAGCAATGGCAAGATAATGTCTCAGCAAACTAAGTAATTACAGTGACAATGCTTTGCCTAATATATAGATTTAAAAAAAAAAAACTTTAGGAATTCATTTGTATAGTACCCTCAGGATAGCATTTACAATGAAAAATAAATATCTATGATGAAAAATTATACTGCTAGCATTTACGATGAGAAATATACAATAAAACGTTTAAAAAATTATAAATAAGAATATTTATGACTATTTTTATATATTATACATTGAAGAAAATGTGTGTATTTTAAATGTGGATTTTTCAATTCAAATTAAATTGTAAGTTAATTATTAAATTGAAATCACTGATCAGGCCTTTCACTTGAAAATTGTGCTAAATAGGATTTCAGTATCTTAATCAGAAAACGTGGGCCTTTTTTTAATGGTCAGTCACAACCAACAGACGAAAAATGGTGGGGCAGGTGGCTGTAGATTGTAAATTTTGAAAAGCAGATGCTAAGGAAAGATGAGTATTTAAAGAGTGCTGTTTTCTCTTAATCATGATGCTGTCTAAATGAAATGTTTGCAGAGAAGTAGTTTGGGAAAAAAAAAAAAAACTGGTATTGAGGCTACAAAGATTAGCCTGGCAAAAGTGAACAAAAATCTCCTAGTTTAAAACTCCCTCTGCTGAGGGTAACATATTTCAGCTATTCATGGTATTGTGGATATTAACCAGAGTTCACCAATATGAAATAGTTTTTTCATGTATAGAGAGCCCAAGAAATATTAAAGGAAAAATACTGTGAGTTACTTAACATGCTTTTCTGTGTTAAAATGAGGGAAAGAAGGAAAGCTAAACAGAAAACCTGAAAGTTCACAGAAAAAGAACATACAGTAAACCACGGAATTTGTGAAAAAAAACTAATGCCAAGACAGAATATTTAATTCACAAACTCACTAAAATTCATCAGGAAATAAATAAGAAGGAAAGGTAATTCACTTTATGGAAGAAATAATTGGCTGTACTCAATCATGATTTCTTAGGAAAACTATATGATAAGAATTTGATAGTTGGATAGCAGTTGTCATTGGCTGACAAGTTAGAGAAAATTGGGAAATTTTGGTTAAAGGGTACAATAAGATGAACACATTGCAGGTTCGTACATACAGGATGATGACGTCAGTTAAGAATACTGTACTGTTTATTTGTAATTTAAGGAGAGCAGATTGTGAGGGTCCTCACCATACATACACATGTACATACACACATGCACAGAAGGTATCAGTGGGTGGTGATGGATATAATTAATTTGACTGTGGTAATTAGTATATAATATATACCTATATCAAATGATTGTCTTGAATATATATATTTTAATCAACACTGCTTTAAAAGAGAATGCCAGATCAAAAAGAGAAATATGTTTGATTTATCACCAAATTACATAAACATAAATAACTTGTATATTCTTCAGTAATGGAATTCACCAGTCTGAAAAAAAATCAAATTACTGACAGAGTAGAAACTATACAGTATTATCCAAATAAGTACTATATAATTTAAACAACCAAAATTGGGAGATAAGAGAACATGTAGAAGGAAGGTTAATTATAATTGATCATCTTAGAAAATCTGTTGAGCATAACATTAATACACATCAATAAAGTAATATAAATGTTACATCTTAGCTTCATGATGGTTTTCATATTTATTTCAGAGGGACCTGCTAAAACATTACACTATCATTTTATTGATATAATCTGAACTGAATCAATAGTTTGAAATTTAGGGTTTCTTTTCAGTATCACATAATTTTTCTGTTGCATAGTATGTTTAAAATTAAACCTTTAAAGTTTACTTATTATTATTTCATGGTGCAGGGTCAAACACAGTACCTCAAAAAATACTAGGCAAGGATTCTACCACTGAGCTACATCCCCAGCCCTCACTTTTCTTTTTTAACCAAAAATAAACATCAACAACAAAAACAAGTTTGCAGAATTGTTTAAACTCAATATTAACACAAAATATTTTTCAGTTAGTACGCTTGCTGGTAATAACATTATCATTACACTTCGTTATAGTAAAAACTTTTATATCAATTTCAAGTATGATTATGCAAGAGTAAAGCTTTCCATGTTGGCATAATACATCTGTATTGATTCTTTTGTTCCTTAGGTGAGAGTTTTTCAGGTGATTATAATGAATATTTTGGACTACAAGTAGATGAAGATGCCCTGGTTTATCTCATGTTGGCAAATCATTTGATTCATACATTGTATCCAGATTCCATAACAGTAGCTGAGGTAAAGTCATAATGATCTCTTATCTTCTGACTCCGTTTAAGACAGGACATTTTGTTACCATACAGTATTTGAATAATTAATTTCATGCTGTCAGTAATTACATAAATTGCATTGTACCCTGACTATAATACAGCTATCTTTCATGAGTGGCATAGTATTTAGAATTCACTGTTTTCCTACTAAGGGGTAATATATACTAATTACTTGTCACTGCTCCTTTGTTAAAAAGAAAGTGCCTGTTGTAAGAAAGTAAAATGTCCTCATCAGTGGACATGTCCTTCTGCCCTGAGACCTTCAGCAAATAATTGAATGTCAATGTGTGTCTGTCTATTTATTTATTTCTCTTTTCGGGATGTAATCATTTGAGATAGCATAGTCACTGCCTGCAAGCTCCTCTCAGACCTTTTTGTTCTGATGTGATTACCTTTTTGTTTATGTTATTTCTCTTGGATTGCCAAATGTTCATAGTTATTCATGATTATTGAAAATTCTTGATTAACTGTCCCAAAGCAGTGCAGTATTGATATAATTTGGAATATGCATAATTGACAATTCCCTTCTTGGTGATAAATGTGATAAATTAAGAAATTTGTTAAATGTTTACGCTAATTTAGATTTAGTAATAAATACCCCTGCTTTTCTGAATCCTCTAAGTGGGAGTTATTATGAAAATTGAATTTAACATTTTTAAACTGTATGTAAACAGTATAGTGGTGGACATCTAAAAAGAGTAAAATTATCTTTAGAAAAAGTTAGAATTAAATGTATGTTTATATTGATGTTATTTAGTTCATTGGAATGAAATACGGTATTGAATCACCTTATAGATTATTCACACAGACTGTTTTTGTATCCATCATTTCTCAAAAACAAAACTCTACAACTAGTTGGAATAATTTCATTATTTTTCCCTAGAGAAAGAACAGTTGTACAGCCTTTAGGTTTTTTGCCTTGTAAATATCTTCTGGAAATACAGCAACTTCACTCAAGGTCTTCAAATGATTTTTTAATTTAAAAAACATACCCAAAATTATAATGCTATTTATGTACTCAGTATGAATTCAATGCTCTCTACCTACTTACATTTGATCTTAGCACATCTTGGTACTGTACTGATACAGTACTTTATGTGTGGTATGCCTTTTAACATTAGTGTGTATTTTAAATTTTGCATTCTTTTACATAGTATTTTAACTTTATCTGTCAAACTTCAAAAAATCAATTATTTTGTCAATTATATTTATAGCAATTCGAAGCAGAGATGTTATATATGAAAAATTACTACAAAGAATGACAATGCAAATCAAAAGTGTATTCTGAAGAAAAAGAATCAATTATTTAATACATGAAAGTTAGAATTGTTACATTGATCTCTCCATTCATTTTAAGTAAAATGGCTTTATCATCTAAGGAGTTCTCTGATTACCATGGTTTTTACCAATGAAACTTTGAGACTTTAGAGTACTTTGTATTACTTGATACTGGATTTTATTTTCTAAACAAGATGTATCTTCAATTTATTCTACTTAAATTGAAAACTACTTCAATTTCAGTAATACATCAAATGCGTAGAATTGGTCCTCATGTTTTTTTTAAAAAAGAAATGTATAATGAATATTATAATTTTATATAAAATTATATAACAGACATATTAATTTATTTATAATGAAAATGAAGATTGAAACCATTTTTATACAATGTCTACCATTCTATGCAATGACTTTTAATTAAATTATCTCCCTTCTGAAATAGTCATGTGTTTTATTTATTTTTATTTTTTAATTTTTTATACTTTTGTACCGGGGATCAAACTCACAACCTCACACATGCCAGGCAGGAGCTTATGCCACTGAGCTAATCCCTGGCCCTGTTTTTTTATATATTAAAAAATTAGAAATATCTTAATTTAATTCAAAAACACATTCACTTTTATGTAGTATATCAGCAAAATCAACTTGTAAGTTATTATTACATGTTTGCAGTACATAATAATTGCATTTATCATAGGAAGTTGTTAAATATACATAATACATCTGAATGCTTTTTAAACCCCCCATCTGATGGTAGCTTTCTAATTTTCAAAAGTGTATTTATTTTTGAGAATATGGATACTCATATGTGTTAATGGGACGTGTATCTAAGATACATTTAACAATCAAGACAAATTAATGTCCATATTTTTTTATTGATTCTTTTCCCTGAAACAACATTTAGATACTATAATTCAGAATATATTTTAATGTCCTCTTAAGAAAAATTATCTTGATTTTTAATGTCAGACTGGCACCAGTCATTACTCCTGTTTGGTCTCATCAGGGAAAGTCCTTTGGAAAGATTTGCATGTGTGATTGCTTTATGGTGCTTGATGTTCAGTATTTATATTCAGCAGACACTTATAATTAGTTTGCTACCTACCTACATTATCAATGAAACTGTGACATGTTTTGATAAATATAACCTTCAAAATGTCTCCTTTTCTGTTGACCATTTGTTTTTCTACTTTTAATGAATTATTAAGAACTGTGCATAAATATTACTGACAAGCATTTTATTTTCTTAAGGCTCTATTCTACTGTGTATATATCTGTACATTTCTTCCATAAAATAATAAATTATCTTGGGGCTCTGTAGAAATAAGACACTTCTTTTTTCAGTCAACTCTTTGGAAAGAGTTTGGGATGCTACTGCAGAAAATGCAGCATTTGGGCTGTCTCAAAGATTTTTTTGAGTGTGATATATAAAAAGTAAAAATACTAATCCGAGGAAGACTTTTGGCAATGAAACAAGTAAAAAAGCTTGTGAAAGGCATAAGAAAGCGTAAATACTTCAAGGTAGCCAAAGTATTTAGTACTTGAAATGAAATAGTAGAAAGAAGTGAGGTTTGCTGTTTCATTTTCTGTGTACTTTAGTGAATTATCACAAGTATGTTTTATTGTCATCTCATTTTATTGCCATTTCGTTAATGTTTGTTTTTTATTTACACCCTAGTTTATGAGTCCCAGAAGTCAGAATGTCTTAAACCTTTCACTCAGCAAATATTTGTGTATCTGCTTTATGCTCAGTTGTATTCTATTATTGGAGATTCTTGATATATATCATTCACAACAAATACTTCCCCTGATAGATTTTATTTTATAACATAATCAGAGAATCATATAATTACATAGGTCAGTGAGGAGAAACTAGAGATGAGCATCCCATTTGAAAACAATGTTCAAGGGAGGCCATAAGGAAGAGTACATAAGCTTGTGGTTCAAAAAATGAAACTGAGGAAAGGTATTTGAAAGATAACATAGAGTTAGAAAGAGTAGTACTTAGTTCATATTTTGTCCTATTTATTGTAATGTCTCTTGTTTCATCTGGATCTTTATACTTAATTTAAACCAATTAATTTGTTTGGTTAATTATTGATTAGCAATAATGTGGTGGTAGAATAACAGTAGAGAGAGCCTAGTTCAAAAAACCTGAGGTTTGAGTCCTGGAGTCACCATTAATGACCCCTTTTCATTCAAGTCCCCTCCATTTCTTTGTTTTCTTATTTGCCAAACCAAATGCTCACTCAAAGACCTCTTCCGTATGTGTCTTACCAGAGTGAAAGCCGTCTTACCCACTTCCCATTTCAGCAAAAGGTAGTACTCCATTTCAGGGAAGTATATTGTGGTAGACTAATTAATAGGTCCCTTGCGAAGGAACACCCAGCTGAACCGAGTCAACATGGTGCCGGGTGTGAAGATCCACCTGGGGGTTGTTGCTGGAAAGACACAAAGGGAGCACAGGAGGCGAAGATTGCGTGCTGTTGATTTCCGGGTAGAAGCTCGCTGTAGCTTGTTTTCCTGATAGAAGCTGCAGCTTGGAATGATTGCTATTCTCCTGAGAGAGCTCAGGCCTTCACCTGAGCATTCTCCTGGCGCCAGTACAGATCCTTCAGCCGTGTGACAGAAGTCCTTCACCAGCCTGGAGCAGACATTCTAACTTCCACCACTGGCTTTTTTGCACCTTCCTGGTGCGGTACCTTGATGCAGACTTGCATGAGACATTGCTTTGGACTCTAGGCCTTCCGCCATACTCCTGCAGGACATTACCTTGGGATCCAGACCCTCGGCCGGATTCTTCAGGTCTCTAGTTTGTGGACAGATCTCCTGCACTCTTCTGCATTTGACTTTTTGGCTGAATAGTATAAAATAATCCTATAATATGTATCCTGTGTTGATCTGTATCCTTGTGAACCAGTGACTACAGCATATATGGAGAGAAAACTCATAGCAGTTATATTTCACATGTATTTTTGTGTCTATAAAATGTTTGAGGACTATGAACTGATATTCCTCATGTGCTTTGTTTTAGGATGTGTCAGGAATGCCATCTCTGTGTTCTCCCATTTCCCAAGGAGGGGGTGGATTTGACTATCGGTTAGCCATGGCAATTCCGGATAAATGGATCCAGGTAAGATTTCGCATAAATATTTATTTTTCCTGTGGATACTATGTTAGTTTATTATTCTTCAACTTTTTTTTAGTCATCATTAGTTAAAGATAAATATTAAATTCTTCCATTAAAATATTGATTCGTATGATTTTTAATAAGGAATTTTTCATTGTTAATAAACTTGTGTACAACTTTAGTACTAATACTTTAAACACCTCAAAGTTCATCAAAGGCTTCATTTCTCCTGGGACACTGTCCGTTAAGATGTTCTTCTGGTCTGAACCACCTGTGGTAGATACCTGTCCCATTGGGCAGCTTGTACTACTGGTGGCACAAATGGATCTAATCACTTTTATCAGTCTTTTTATTAATAAAATTAATAAAAAACCACCCAGTGGAAGAGTTAAATATAGCCTGTAGGTGGTCCAAACTGCCCAGCAGCAAGACATGCGAATTACAGCCCTATCATGAACATGCTAATTTAAAGTTACTATTTAATTCTCTGCACTTATTTTATATTATGATCTTTTCTCAAAAATTGAATTCATCTATTTCTTCACTCAGCATTTAAAAAGTCCTTATCTTATGCCAGACAATAGGAATGAGTACTTTAATTACACATGGAGCTTTACACATTATTTCTCAATAAAATTTTATTAAATTTAATAATTAAGTAGTTTGGTTTATATGTATGCATATATATGTATGTATGTATATATATATATATATATATATATATATAGAGAGAGAGAGAGAGAGAGAGAGAGAGAGAGAGAGAAGTACATGTCTTTTTTTATCCAAAGGATGCAAGTCAGTTTAGGTTTGACGTGGAGGATTTTGAGGAGCGACATTTGTAAATGGGCTGAGCATAGTGTAAGGAATCAGATGTATGTATAAAGGACTCTAATGAGTACAGACTTGCACTGGTTCTATGAGACTACAATGGTAGAAATGCTAAACTTTGTGTAGGAAAATCATAAAATCTCTTCTGAGGATGTGGTTATTGGAATCATCTCTTGTTATCTTTCTTGTACACCTAGATAATTTGTACAGTGCACATCTGTGATAGTTAATCTTCTACCAGCATAAATTGTGCTCTTCCATTTACAGTGATTCCTTTAACACTATCAGGTCCAAAGGCAGTATTTTACAGAGACTATTAGACTGAGAAATGTAAATGACTATTAGGCTTTAATACATCAAAAGGTATCCTTGAATTTATTATTTTCTAAATACTGTGGTTTTCAAATTCCTCACCTTGGTATAAATTTTATCAGTCCCTGTCTTACTATTTTTAGTCTGCAGCATAGTCGTCTTTCTTTCACAAGCATCAAATCTTCTTAACTTCTTGGTGAAAAACTCTGACCATTATTTTGGTGCAGATTCAAAAATGTTTCCAAGTACTTATCACTGTGGGATTATTTTGCAATCAATTGTAGCTCACATTCATATATATCATACTTGGAATATTGATGGCAGTGTTTTTCCAAATCTTTAACTTTAACCTAATTAACATACAGCTTCTTATGTTTGAAGAATAGTAGTAGGCAGAACAGCATAAAAATGAGAAAGTGTTTGGTCATATGTTTATAATATGACCACTCTGTCATCTTAAGTTATAAATTCTCTAAGGCAGATGTAGTCTTCTAATTTATGTAATTATTTAAAAATCTTTTTACCTCATCAAAATGGGATGTTAGTTAATAAAACTGGAGAGTAAATAGTATTTTGAAAAGACCTTGGGTACAGTGATATTTCTCTACTTTTATAACTTGTGAATTTTAAAACATAATAAATGACTATTTTCCCTATATGACAGTAAAACTTGCAAGAATATTAAGTCATCACAAATGATTGTGTGCCATACCCTATCTGCACATAGAGTAAGCATAGTTAGAATGCTAGATTTCACTCCTTGTTGTTGTTTGAAAGCAGATTAGATACATTTTCCAGCTGAATTATTTGATAATCTCTAATTTGGAACACAATTTTTGTTTAGTAATGTATTTAATAAATATTTGACTATGTAAAATATGTCAACTTTGCTATGTCTATTCATTTTACTTGATCAGAATAAAGTCATGGAAAGACAATGTAAACATACATTAAAATTTTAAATTATAAAATGTGTCACTTCTAACTACTGATTTGTTACTCTCACCAAATAGTTTCTGACTACTTCGTATTTTTGTTATTTTTAAGGTTTTTATTTAAAACTTTTATATTGGAGTAATTTATATTCACTTGCAATTGTAAGAAATATCTCCCTGCAGTATCATCTTCCAAAGGTCTAATACAGTGTTATAACCACTCTACTGACATTGATCTAGTCAAGGCATCGAATGCTCACATCAACACCAGCTAATTTCACAGAGTTGTTTAGCTATATGTGTTTTGCTGTTACCCACAATTACTCCTCAATTTCTGTCAAC
Source organism: Dolichotis patagonum (assembly GCA_004027295.1). Classification (NCBI taxonomy): domain Eukaryota; kingdom Metazoa; phylum Chordata; class Mammalia; order Rodentia; family Caviidae; genus Dolichotis; species Dolichotis patagonum. The sequence continues at coordinate 55,057 of PVJX010000968.1, forward strand.
CATTTATGTGATCTCATTTTGCTATTTCCATAATGTTTTATAAATGATATGTAGTACATAACCTTTCTGGACCAGAGTTTACGTTTACTATAATTATCAAGGCTGTTGCATGTATCAGTAATACATTTTTTTCACTGCTGAGTAGTATTCCATGCCACAGATATGCCACAGTTTATTTAACCATTCATTCACTGAAAAATATCTAGGTGGCTTCCACACTGTAATTATTATGAACAAGCTATAAACATTTTATATACAACTCTTTTTTAATGACTGTAAGTTATCTTTGCTACAGGGTAAATCCTCAACAGTGCAATTCCTGAGTCCCATAGTTTAATTTTTAAAGAACTATCATACTCCTTTCCAGAGTAGCAGTGTTATTTTATATTTCCCCTAGCAATGTTTAAGAGATCTGAATTCTTAATGTTTTGTGAGCATTTATTATTATTACTGTTTTATTTTAGCTATTATGATAGGTGTGTAGTTATTTCTCACTGTGGTTTTAGTTTATGTTTCCTGAATTGTTTATACCGGTACATGTTTGTTTGTTTTTATATGCCTTCTGGAAACTCACTGAGTAGGACCTCTGCTTATATCTTTGGATTGTTTTCCACTTAGAATATTTATTTACTGTGGAGTTTTGAGAATCTTAATATTCTAGATTCAACTACTTTGCTGGATGTAGGCTGACAAATATTTTAGCTTCTTAATGTTTGTTTCTTCGCTTGTGGCCTCTTATTCCATCTTCAAAGCCAGCACAAGCGCATCATAAATCTTTGTCTAACTCTGACACTCATGCTTCTTTTCCTGGCCAAAAAGGATAATCCAGGATACTGTTTTCATCTTGATGGTCTCAGTGTCAACAAATCTCTAAAGTCCTTTTTACCTGTAACGCATTCCTAGGTTGTGGGAACTTGGTGTGAACATGTAAGTAGCTCACCTTTTGCTGGTGATCACCCACCTTTTGGTGCACAGTGATTCCCAATGGAACCATTGGGATTGAATAAACAGATCTGGACTCCAAAGGACAGTACCTCAGCAAAGGAAAATATAAGCAAAATCATGGAAAATTCATCCAGAGATGAATTCATCTCATCAGCGATTCAACCAAGTTACCTTATGTATCTGTAGCGCAATCTGGTACTGAAATTTGGATTAGTTTTCTATTGTTAGGTGAAAAATGGCTGCAGATTTCAGCAGTTAAAAGATTACTCACTCACCATCTTGTGGTTTCTTCAAAGAAGTACCATATTCACAGAATGCACTAACACTCGGAACTGCAAAGAGATATCAATAGATGAAGAGAATGAATTATGAGGCCGTTTCAAAATCCTGTCAGTGACTTCATTTACAGAAAAAGTATCTTGAAAAAAGGGAGATTGTTCAGGACATAAACCTGAGGAACATCAGCTTTTATACTACAGTCAGAGAAAGAATTTTTCAGGTTGTCAAGAGTAGTAGGAAGAAATGAAACGAGTTCCACATGGATAGACTGAAGGGAGCAATTCTTGGGAAGGGAGATGGTCAGCAGTGTTGTGGGCACTGAGTGTGAAATGGGGACAAGAGCGATTACTGTTCCAAGGGATGACCATCCGAGATCTTGGCAAGATCAGTCCCGTCAAAGCAGCGTTAGATGGTAACCACCGGGTTGAAGAAAATGAAGGAAAAACAAAGTACAGCGATAATTACAGTATTTATGGTAATTTGAATTTAACTTTGAAATGATTGTTTTAGTGATCATCGTTTAAGAATGGAACAAAACATCCTAACTGTTAAAACTTTTTTCACTCAAATCTAAACATTTAGCAATATATTTCTAATTTGTGAAAGTTACAGGAAGACATATTGTACAGCATCACTTTACTGTGGGCACTAAGAGGTGGCAGTTATTACAGAAACAGTTACAAGCACTTTAAATTGTGATTTAAGCTACCTGCACAAAAGCTAAATACAAACATGTGGTGCGACACTGTCTGTTAGATATTCTGTCAAAAAACTATGATTTCTTTAAAACGTTAAACTGTGATAGTACCATTTTAATGAGATAATACCTACTTGTCAGACAATTTGGAATTATGTGATTGATATTTAAAGAAAAATAATGATTTACTCACAGGTTTATTTTCTCTCATGTATCTAGATACTTAAAGAATTTAAAGATGAAGATTGGAACATGGGCAATATAGTACATACCCTCACAAATCGACGCCAACTTGAAAAGTATATTGCTTATGCAGAAAGCCATGATCAGGTAAAGGAATATGTGTATAAATTCATAACTCTGTCAATATTTATCACTCTCTCATACTTAATTCTTAAAACCATGTCTAAGCACACACTTCTATAATTCGGTACACTTACTGTAGCATATTTTGTGTGTACAAATATCTATATGAAAACTCACACTGAAGACATTTTAAGTTTTCTAGATCTAGAAATTCTAGTTTCAAAATGGAGTATGCTTACTCTACCACACTGTAATTAATCATTTGTACATTGCAGTTGAAAATGCTGTGTGTTTACATTTGCCATAAAGAAAAAATCTTCAGTATAATTTTATTTCAATCTTAGATTTCCTTCTTCTAGAGTTTTTTATACCCAGGGCAAGATTTCCTTATTTTTTTTCTCAGTCATGAAAATCTTGACTGCAACCTTGACAGCACCATCTCCTAGTCTGTAATGCAGCCTAAACTTCTGTTCAAAGAGCAAAGCTCATCCTAACAGACCTATTGGACTCAGCTTATCATTTTAGAAGAGGACTGGTTCCCAGTTCCATCCTCTACCCAACTGTCTAAGGCTTCTCTTCTGTAAAACAGAGGCTAGTGAGCTACTTAGAGCCATTTTAGTCCTCATAAACTTCAAAAATATAATAATTTATATTGTGTAGATACAAAAGGAAGCAGTAAAAATACTAAATTCTTGGAAGTACCCCTATTAAAAAGTTGAAAGTAATTAATAAATTTCTCCATTATTTCAGCAGAAATTGAGCATTTCATGTAAACATGCATTTTTAGATTTTTCTTCTAACATAACATATGTATCTAGGAATTGATTATAAAAAGCCCATCAGCCAAAAGCTGCCTGCTGTAAGATGTGTAAGTAAAGTCAGGCTCATTCACTTACGTGCTCTTTTACTGCCACCCTGCAGGTTTGAGTTTGAGGGGACAGCATGGCCCACAACACCTACAGCAATATTGTTTGACCTTTCACAGAAATTTACTGATCTTCCCAAACAGCTATGCTAAATTTTGCATCTTCCAGTTTGGGGCAATGCTTTCTTAAGTAGATTATAGTATCCTTGACCATGGAGCAGATCAATTAAGTGTCTATTAAATATCTAAAACCTAAACTTGAGAAAAGAGTCGTAGTAGTTTAAGTGGTGGAGGGCAAGAAGATGAGGAGTGAGAACCTCTCACCAAATATGTAGCAGAGTAAAACCTCAAATACATGCATAATTTATGGATTTCTATTGTAAACACCCAGGAGTTGCAGCACATTGTACATTTCTAATACATGTTATTGTATGAATAAATTAATACATACATGAGTAGAATAAATAAATTGAAGACAAAATTGATAGATTTCTTTCGTAGTTCACAGCCTGGTTGTAAAGACATAAATTTGTGGAGAATATTTTTGTGCCTTAAAGATTCAGTAATTCAGTTTTATATTACAAGTCAAGAATGTAGGAATTGATGTAAGTTGCCTCTTTCTTTCTAAAAGCAAGTATTATCCATAAGGCAGATAAAAACCTAAAAATACCAAATTCTCATTTACAAAATGAATAAAGCACAAATATATAAATCATAGTAAAATATTTAAAAATTTGCTAAATAAAATTTTAAATAAATTCATGACTTTATTCATAAAATAAACTAAATTTTATAAGTATCACCAACTTTTTGAAGTGCCGGGGATTGAAGTCTGATGCGCTACCACACAGCTGGGCTCCCAGCATCTTCCCTTTCCTTGAGTCAAGGTCTCCCTAAATTACTAAGTTGCCCAGACAGGACTTGAGCCTTGAATTTGAGATCCTTCTGTGGCAGCCTCCCAGAGTCCTGGGATTAAAAGCTGTGCCTCACTATACTAGTCTCCTTCTTTCCTGGCTTTATTTTTGTTTGCTTTCTCTCTCTCTCTCTCTCTCTCTCTCTCTCCCCCCCCCCTCCTCTCTCTTCTCTCCTCTCTCTTCTCTCTATTCTCTATTCTCTCTCTCTCCCTCACCCTCTTTCTTTCTTTCTCTTACTTTCTTTCTTTCTTTCATGGTTCTTGGTGTTGCAGTTCTGACTAGCCATAAATTTCAGATCCTCCTGCTGCAGCCTGCAGAGGGATTATAAAAGCACATCATCTTTCCTGGCTTTACAATGGTATTTTTAAGTGTGATTTAATATAAGAACAAATCCCATTTGTGAACATAACCAAGAGATGAAAAAAAATTAATAGAACTAGACATTCAAACGTGAATACAGAGCAGAGTATGGTAGCTTTTAGCCGTAATCACAGCATGCAGGAGGCTGAGGTAGGAATATTGTCATGAGTTCCAGGCTAGCCCTAGCCACAAGGTAAGTTCAAGGCCACCAGAAGTACATAACAAGGCTCTGTCTCAAAAAATAAACAAATACCTTATGCATTCTTTATTTTTTTTGACCTGTATTTTTTTAGTGTAGCTGTTAGTCTATACTTATGATAATAAACTTGACAAGGACTGATAAAATAAATAAATGAATCTGACAGTGGCATGAAGAAAATTTAAAGATGGGAGTGGAGAGAAAGAGAAATAAAAAGCACTGAGATGTTGTAGATATATTGTGTACATATACCAATTTCCTACAATGAGTGTAAGTATTATGTACTGCAAATACATACTAATAAAAATTTTAAAAATTTTAAAAATGAATTAGTGTCAATGTACAGATCTTTAAGTAAGTCATTTTATTTATAAAGGGGTAGTTAGTGATGTTGGAACAGCATGGCAAGAGCCTATAATCTCATCACTTGAGGAGCTGAGGCAGGAGGATGGCAAATTCCAGTCTTGGCTGGGCAATTTGACAAAACTTTATATCAAAATAAAAACATACTGAGTATGTAGCTTAGTAGCTTAGTAGTGGACTTGAATTTTTAGTACTGTAAATTTCTTTTGAAATAAAGTTAGTGATGTATTAGACTGTTATGTTTTTTCAAAAAGTAAAAATCATTGTAGCAGTATACTGAAATTGCAGATTAATTTCTCTTCCGCTTTTCACTATATGCCATTGTTGTGTCAGTATTGAATAATTTACATTAGTTGCCTGTTTTTTAGTTGTGAATAATTCAGATTGTTAGGAGGCCTCTCAAGGAATTTCTTAACTACCTGCCTCCATTATTATTATCATTCTTTGATAAAACAGACCAAATTTAGGTTAAATAGCAAATATAATGAGAGAACAAATTTATTTTTTAAAAAAGTAGAAAACACAGGGCATGGTAGCACATGCCTGTAACCCCAGCATTCTAGAAAGCTGGCTTAGTAGGGCAGCAAGTTCCAGCCCTGTCTGGGCAATTTAGTAAGTTAGGACAACCTGTTTCAAAATAAAATTTGAAAAAGAATAGAGGATGTAGCTCAGTGCAGAAACATTGAGTTCAGTCTGAAGTAGGCCATGTGTACACACACACACACACACACACACACACAATTCTAGATGCAAATGTATTGCTCTCTATTTTTACCAGTGCATTGTCAGCATAGAAAGTAACCATTGGAAAATAGATAAAATTATTATTATTATTATTATTGTTGTTGTTGTTGTTGTTTGGTACCAGAGATCGAACTCATGACCCCACACTTGCCAGGCAGGCGCTTGTGCCACTGAGCTAACTCTCTGGCCCTCAGATGAAATTATTAATAATCTGCACACTTCTGTTTTGTTTTCCTGCTACATATATTGTATTATTCTGGTAGAAATCAACATGCTTCATTTCTCTATGTGATCTTCATTTATCTCAGTAGCTTTTATTTCTGTAGGCACTGGTTGGTGATAAGACATTGGCATTCTGGCTGATGGATGCTGAAATGTACACAAACATGAGTGTTTTAGCTCCTTTTACGCCAGTTATTGATCGTGGAATACAGCTTCATAAAATGATTCGACTCATTACTCATGCACTCGGTGGAGAAGGCTATCTCAATTTCATGGGTAAGTATGAGTTAAGCACATCCCTAATCTGTTTAAAATGTTAACTAACATAAGTGACATAAATAATGTAGAATATTTTGATTTGACTTTTCCGATTTAAAACAAAATCTTCTTTATTTCTCTAATATACTATCATGTGTAAACTGCAAAATTACAATTAAACTACTGTGGGATTATTGTTACAGTAATAACATGACACAAAATCACACTCTAAAATGTTGCAGCTTATTGAATATTGCTGGCAACAATAATGTGAAATTATTATTATTCTGAATTTAATCATTCGGAGTTTTATTATTGTCACAGTGTAGAAAGAATGTAAAAAAATGTAGTTGTCATATAATTACATGCTAAGCAGAATATTGGTTGTCTTGAAGGTAATTGTATACCAGGATACTTGTGCTGTATCTATGAAAGCCAAGACTCAGGGATATTGTGACGAGCAAACATTCATTTATAAATAGAAAAGAAGATCAATTTGAAGGTCACTAGTGTCTGGTGGATGTTAAGTGGTAAAATAAAGAAACTATATAGTTTTTTTGTTCTGTTTGGTCAACAACAAACATTTTAACATTTGTGTTTTAGGAGACTTTACCCATTTTGAGGCTAGACAAAGGCAGAAAGATAAAAATATGTACGAAAGTCTGACTCTTACAGAATAAAATCCTTAGAACTGTTTAGATTTATTCATTTCTATGTGAAAGTTTTAATATGAAGTCTAGGATTGAATTTTTATGATCCTCTTATTTACTCACTGTAAACAACAAAAAAGTCCAAGACATCATACCTTGATTATCATGTGTGCTAGGGATACTTTTCAGTATATACCTGTGTTCTCAGAGTCATGCAAATTAATTAATGTTCTTTCCTGCCAGAAAATCTCCTCCCTGACCTGGGTGGTTGCACCCTGTGAGCCAGACAGAAGACCAGGTTTCTTGGGCAGGTTTATAAGCATTGAATCCATAACTAAATTAGCCATAATTCCTTAACACCAAATGGTCCCTCCTAAGTATTTATTCTGAAGTATGACTGTCGCGATACCCACTGGTTGCACAATGAATTTGTTCAGCTATATCTTCATGTGAGGCTTGAGTTTATGAGCCTATGCAAATAAGTTCATTGACATGTGAGATCAACAGACATTTTAGGGAGGTTAATGGGAAATTTAAAATGATTTATTTCATCTGTGAAAGTATAATTTATTGTATGTTCTATGGGAAAGGCTATCCTTATATCTAGAAACTAAAACAATTTTTCAAAGCTTCAAAGTCAAATAGATTTCTGTCTCCCCAGTCTGTCTATAGCATTAATTCTTTTGAAGCCCACTGTATCTGACGAGTAGAAGTCGTGACTCAGTCTATTGTTTTATCCAGGAAGTTCTTTAAATGACATCAGTTTACCTTTGCCAGTAGTGTCAAAAGTTGGAGATATAGCAAAGTCCCTTTCTAAGGGATGCTGTCTATTGGAGGCATGAACTCTGGCCTTTGGTGCAGAGCAGAGTCTTCAGAAAATGCTCAGAGTACAACAAAGCTATCCCTACATGACACAGACTTAATAGCCATGTTTAATTTAAAATTACTAACTTGAAAGGTCTGAGAAAGTTCATGATGTCAACTATTCTTTGTGTCTTAGTGAGTGGTTTTCTTGAGGGTAGAAGCAGCTGGAGAACTGATAAATTTCTAGGAATTCCATAAATTTTCCAAGATATTTATATTATCACTTTAACTATATATATATATATATATATATATATATATATACACACACATGCATATAACTATATATACATATATAAACATAAACATAAACATAAACATAAACATAAACATATACATGCACAGTCTCCAGCCTAGGGCAGGCCAAGTGTCCGTTATGTTTTGGGAGCTCTTCTCATAGAACTTTTTGCTAATGACTAAACAAATATAATTACTCCTGACATCTATCTGAAAATGGATGGCCATTTCTGTGCTATCAAATACAGTTTTAAAGTTATGTTTCGGTAAAAGTCTGAGATCTTTGGACTTTTACTATTTTTGTCTTTAAAACAAATGGTTTCTAATTTTAACCCTAACACCCTTTTAGAGCCTTTAAATTTTTTTCTATCTCATTACCTAAACCTTACTTCAATTTAAAAATCAATAATCTTCTAATCACAGTATAACTTCTGACTGTCGATGTTATTTAATGAAATTTAGTATCTCCCCATATGCTGTCACGACTATAAATGTCCATTTCCCTGTTTTCTGATCATATCAATGGCCTGTTAAAAGCCTTCTGTAACTGCTGTGTCCAGCTGAACTGTAAGCCTCTGTGGGAGCTCTTCCATGGGGGTCCCCAGTGATCACTTAGCTCCAGCCAAGCAAGCTGGCTTTCAGCTAGGTGTGCTGGTTTCCTTGTTTGCTGAAATCTGTACCTTGTGTTTTCCTCCTCTTCTGCAATCTGGAATCACCCTACTCAACATCTGACCTGACCAAATCTTTTATCTTGACACCTCATTTCCTAGGGAGACGTGTCCTAAAGCCGCACACTAGGATTGTGTTTCCTGTTACAATTTACGTTACTCTCCACTTACTTTATGGGATTAAAAATACCACATTTGAAAATCTCTCAAATGTATGACTTCTTTGATAAATTTAATACTGAATGAAAATAGAGATCAATTGTTTCTGATTTACTATTTTGTATCTCCAAGAACTGCCATAGTACAAAGCTGCCATGATTTTCTAAAAACGACATCCTGGTGGAAGGCTTGTAATACTTTTAACATATCTTCTGTCACCAGTTGTGATTATAAGCAAAGTAATTTAAGTAGCGTATAAGAAATACTTTAAAAAATCAATTTTAGAAGTTCAAGATTAAGAAGTAGCTTATTGTTTGCTCATCTTCTAGGCATTTAAAAATTTTTCAGTTTTCCAGAATTTCATTTTTATTTGTCTTATAGAGAAATAGTGAGTTAAAAGAAATAAGGAAATAACAGCATAGTTATGTAACTTTTAATTAAAATATATTTATATGTTTATTAAGCATTCAGATATGTTTTATCTGTCAAAAATCATTAAAAACAATCTAAGTTTTCTGAAAACAGTATCAATTTGACTTTTTCAATGTTTCTAAATTTGAGTTTCAAAAATTTCTTTCAATTCTGGTTGAAGTATGGAAATATTTGCCATACATTTTTGATTCTGTTAGTACAGAAGTATTTTTCTCCTATCATCTATTCATAAAGGGATACAATATAGATGGCAACAAATATGGCTAAATTATTTTTATATTTTTGTATTACTGATCATAAGAGCAGTATGATTGAAAATAATAAAAGTGATTAATATCGGCATCATATTCTGTACTCTAAAACAGTTTCATATGACTATCTAAAACTTTTTTTTTCTTAATGCCAAAACTTAGTGCTAAAAAAACCCCTGGGCCCAAATGGTAGAATACTGAGTTACTTTGGGTAGATATTCCAAGTCCCATTTGTTTACAGCCGCAGCCCCAGCGGTAAAGGAATACGCCTGATGTTCCATAAGTGGACTATACTATGGCAGTGACTGGTCAGTTTCTTCTTTCTTATGATTTCCAATTTTAGAAAATTAGAATCAAGTATGATGAGCTCAATATGTAGACTAGCTGCAACTCCACGCTTGAGGAACACATTGAGGGAAAAGGCACAGCATGGTGGTTAAGAAAACCATGTGGTGGGTGGGGTCCAGGCTTACTGCCTTTTCCTCTGTGACTTGAGTAAGAGGAATCAGCATTGTGTGCAGCTGTTAGCAGAGTGGCAGCATAGTGCCTGCCTCGTAGGCTTGTTTTGAAAGTGAAGTGATTTAGTACATATACACAACACAGAGAAGTGTCAAGCACATAGTTCGTGATTATTTTTTATTGAAATTTACCTTTACTCTTTTTAATATTATTAGCTATTCCATTACATGTATGCATCTTGAATGCTGATGTTCTGATTCCATCTTTCTTTTAAAATCGTGTTTCATGGTACATTATTTAATATAACTGTTCTTTTAAAATATTAAACTTGCTCATTGTTTAAAACATAAGGGAAGGTGTATTTGTGTAAAAAACGTTTTCTAGTTTTATACAGTAATAAATTAAGCCATTTTCTGCAGTTTTAGCAAGAATAAATATTACTTCTTTTTCACTCTCAGTATTATCTATTGCATGTTGCTGCTAAAACAACCTTAACTTTTATGTGCCTTAGTTTTTCATTTCTAAAAGAACTGATAGCATATTTGTGTGTGTTGTGCAGTTTGTATTTGTGGTATGTATACATAAAACAGCGGAACATATTTAATATATTTTTCTGGCATATCTGAGCACAGAATTTGTAGGCACACATACAGAGAAATGAGGGGAGATGGAGAGGAAGGAAGAAGGTAGATTGATTCACTCTTAAGGCAAGTTCAGTTTAACACATTAACAAGTGTGAGACATAAATTAAACTATAAATTTAGTTTATTCATTACACATTTTATAATGTTAATACAATTTATAAAATTTCTCATCTTCCAGATATTTGTATGTGTCTACTGTGTACCAGGTATTGATAAATGGTATTTTCAAAGCTGAAAAACAGTTCTTGTCTTTAGGGTTTACAAACTCACGAGAAAATATAGACTGGTATCATGTAGTATCTTTATACTAGTATGTGTGTGCACTAGATGCAATGACAGAAGAAGAGAATGTCATTTAATATGTAGGGAACTGGGACTGCAGGTTATTGGTAGAATTTATGAGCTACTTTGCCTGGATCTATTTGGAATAAGAAGGCTCAAGAAGGTCACGCAGTGAGATCAACACAAATCAGAGTTGCTGAAGCAAAGGAATGGTAATACGATAAAATCAGTTGGGATTATGAAACTTCAAACAAGTGAAAACAGAAACTGCAACTAAAGTTATTATTTTAGAGCTAATTTGCTTACTGTCAAGCTTTATTTTGTTCACTTTTTGCAGTACTGGGCATTGAATCTAAGGCAGGGCCTTCACGCTGAACTACATTCCCAGGCATGTTTTTTTTTTTTTTTTTTTTTTTTTTGACAAAGGTTCTCATTAAATCATTAAATTGTCATCAGCTGGGCTCAAATTTATACTATTCCTGCCTCAGCCTTGCAGAATGGTGGAATTGCAACCCTTTACCACCATTTCTGTCAGTTTATTGGCAAGTTCAATGAAAAAACTATGATTTTTCTCAATTACTTTATTATGAACTCTTTGGTAAGAAAGAGCTGGTGTTGATGATTGTGTGGCTTTATATTTTATTTTTTTCTCTTTATAACTGAAAGGACAGGGTTAACAAAAATAAAACATATGAATGTTGATAATCTATAAGCTATTCTTATAATCATTACATAAGTATGTTAAAATCAGCATCAATTGAAAAACACTTGCTCACATATGGAATGACCACAGTGAACATATGTTAAATGTTTTCAGGTGAAGCAAAAAAAAAAAAAAACATTTAAGAGGAGAGAAAGTTAAAAATAAGGATGTATATTAGCTAAGTGTGAGGGTCCACATTTATAATCCTAGCTACTCAGGAGGCTGAGCAGCATAATTCAAACTTGAGGTCAATCTGACTAACAATAACAACAAACATTTTAAAGGTTGCCTTGCTTTCTAGTGAGTATCAGGTTATTATGGAATGATAGCCTTTCCTAATCCAAACAGTTGAGTGGTCCTATTATGTGAGTGCTCAGAAATTGTTGCCAATTATAAAGAATTGTGAGAAGGTAAACTTTGTGTGTAGTGCTCATACTTTCAGGAAAAAGCGGCCAATATCAGTGCTGCATGACTAAGTGTGTGTAACACAAAAATTATAGCATTTACATAATTTTGTTTTAACGACTCTTGGATTCTAAAAAGAGAAGAAATCAAATGTTTAATTTTAAAAAATATAACCACGTATAAACATTATAATTATTAAAGTTCAAATTAAAATACTAGTATGAAGCATGTATCTTACTCATCTGAAAGAGGTAAAGAAAATAGAATGTAATGTTTAGAATCAGCCAACTAAAAACAAAGATTATTCATAAATTCAAAAATGAAATAAAATTAATATTTAAATGTGAATTTTATTAAAATTATAAAAAGTATTAGCAATGTCTTATTTTGTTTTTCTTCTTGTTTTTATGAAACAACATCTGGCTTTTCAACAAGTAGTAATGAGAAAGTTACAGTGGACAACTAATGCCAAATATTTTCTTTATTTAAAGAAATCAAGGCTTATCTAAACTTTAAGAAACATTTAAAAATGACTTTTTGTGTTTTTCTTGTACAAAGTACAATCTTTTTGTCAGGAGCTTATTGCCAGTTTGCCTTCAAAGGAAATTGTTTTGTTTCTCCCCTGATTTGACTTTGTCTTTAGTTTCTTCATACATAAGTAGAGATCCAAGCATGTAATGACCTGATTCACTTCCACTTCTGTCATGTTCATGTTTTACTTACCAAAAAACCTTTGAACTAAAATAGAAATTATTCCTGGAACAGAAGCTTTGCTTTCTCGTTGCCATTTTCTTCTTCCTTTGGGATTATAGCATTATAGAAGAGCTCTATTTAAATGAGTACACCTTCATTCGATTTGAAATTTTAATGCTGCATATAATTCTCTGGGTGTATTTCAATACATAAATGCTTCAAATTTCTCATTAAAAAAAACCCAAAGTAGCAAAGTTAAATCAACAAATAATCAAAATTTCACTACTGTAATGTATAACACAGTAATCAGGAAAACTGAAAACTCATGTTGTGATCATAAAAGATATATATTCCCCATGATATTAGAGGCTAACACATATAAATTAAAGTATCCAGAAAAATACGGAGTCAGTTAGACTCATTTGTGCAAATTAAACTTGTTTCTATGCCCAGTTTCTTCTCTTTACAATGCATTTTTTTAAAACTGAAAATCAAGAGAAATGAGTAACGAGATGAATAAAAAACTATTATATACAAATAACTCTGTGGGAGTAAAATCACGTTTCCAAAATTCTATCTTTTCTCTCATTCATCCATCTTAAATTTACCTCTTTCCAATGTTTTAAAAAATTTCTTTCAGAGCATGATACTGCTTTTCTTGTTTAAGAGTATTTTATATCCTGAATGTATATCATTTGAACTTTAAAAGTTGATTACTACCATTAAAAGTATTGTGTTGTTATCTTTTGTGTAAGATGTGATAGAAGAAAAATGGAGTTTTTTCCAATCTTTTTCTAGAACATATCGATGTTTACAAATAGAATTACTTATTTTTTATAGACTCTTTAGAAACTTATACTTTCCTTTATTCTAATAACTCAGAGACTTAAGAAGAATTATTGTTCTAATTCCTGCCATCTCATTGAAATATCAGAATACCTTAAAAAGATATTATATTTGTTTATTACTATTAAAACTGAAATTCTTTTGAAATGTCATTTTCCAACTTCATATTATATATATTTTTTCCAGTTTACTTTGCTTTCAAAACTATTATGGCTATAATTTTGAAATCAAATTAAAATTTCAACCCCAGTGACTTATATTTAAATTAGTTTAAAATGTTTCTGTTTACTTAGTACTATTGTCAGTAATAATTATATTTTAAAAATTAAATAAATTTGTTTCCATATATATTTGGAAATATAGAAAAAAGGTTTTTTTGTAATTATAAATGTTTCATAAAAACTGGTGTGACTAGTACATGGAACTAACATATTAGGTATAGATATTTCCTAATATCTATCTTATTCAGTTGCCTTCATATTCCTTTTAAAGGTTTAACACATGCTTTTCAATTTGCATGCAGATCTTTGTGTGGGAAGTAGCTGCAATACTTGTGACATTAAAATATATACCTTCTAGATAGCACCAATCTGTGAGAATGTTCTCTCCATTTGGGTATGTGTATATGTACACATACATCTTTCAATATTGTGCACACATATTCATATACTTACATACACACAGGCACACACACACACACATGCACACAATCTTTAAAATGCTTCTACTTTGCATCAGATCAGTCTTTTAGGAACAATCTATAAAGCATAAAGCATTTGGGAACTTTTTGAATCTTTGCTGAAAGGTTCAGATAGCTACTCAAATCGTTATTCTGTACACATACCTTTTATGCCAGAAATGGTTTCAGTATTGCATTAAATGCTTAAAATGCTGCCATGGACAGGTTAGATCAAGTGCCTTCTCCCAGGAACTTATCCTCTATTAGAGGCAACAAATGTAAAATGGCAAATAAGTAAAAAAAAAAAAAAAAAAAAAAAAAAAAAAAAAAAAAAAAAAAAAAAAAAAAAAAAAAAAAAAAAAAAAAAAAAAAAAAAAAAAAAAAAACCTGATGGATGAAATCAAAACGTTCTTACACAAAAATGGATTTTTAAAAATTTGAAACTGCCTTATAAGAGTACAGAAAAGAAATTTCTAAAGACAGTACACAGAATGTTCAAAGATCCTGAGGAGAACCTTAGAGCATACAATGAAATGGAAAGAAAATGGTGTGATCCTAATGTAGGGAAAAAGAAAAATGAAGTAGGTTTGTGTGGGTGGTAGGGTAGGTAGTTGTGACATCATAAAGAGTGTGACACGCCTTGGTACAGAGGTAGACACCTCATTTGCAAGTTCAGGTAGGCTCAATGAGAAAAATTGGAAGGTGCTTTACAATGTTTATAAAAGTTAACTTTTGTTGCTTTTTAAGAATTGAGTGGGACAAGAAAGAACACAGAATACTAGGGAGGAAGTTGTAAAAGTGGTCAAGAAGAGCTGTGCTGAGGGCAGGCTAGAGGGAAAGAGGCAAAGTGGTAGACAGAATTTTGGAGATAGAATGAATCAGGAAGTCTTGATAATAGGAGTTTTTATTTATGACAAAGAGTAATCCAAGAATGATTTCAAGATTTTTGGCTTAGCAATCAATGTTTGCTATTACCATTTTATGATATAAAAAATAATATTGGAGAATTAGGATAGGAATGAAATGAGTCTGATTTTAGACATATCACCTTCATATTTTAAATACCTAAATAAAATGCAAACAGTTGAACTCTGTAAATGTAAAAGCTTGAGAAATAAAATTTTGAAGACTTGAAAAAATAGATGTCCATAGAACCATGATACTTACAAAATCTGCTGCTGGATTATATTCTAAGAGGAACAAAAATGCTTAAGGTAGGCTGTCAACACTTATGTCCAAAGAGAAGTCAATAAAAGCATGGAAAGGAATCAGGGAAAGAAAGAGGGAAAAGGAATATAATAGCATGAAAAGAGAAGGCACAGCATCTCAAAAAGGAGTAATACTAAGTTAAACGAAGTGAAGAAAAGAGGTGAACACAGAAGATTGACATTAGGAGATAATGAACCTAGAAGCCGACTGGACCAGGCATAAGAGTGAAAGCCAGGTAAAACTTTTGTCAACAGCTCTTTTGTGTTATCTAAAAAAGTGACCGAATAATAAAAAAGTAGTAGTTGGAATGGGATGCGGTTCAAGAGAGGCCTATTTCCTTATGAAATACAAGTACATGTTTATGTTCAGCTAGAATTATTCAAAGGACATGGTTCAGTGCTGACAGCAAGATCAATATAAAAAGGAAGAAAAGAGATGATCAATAAAACCACTGTAGTTTCATAGCACAAGTGGAAAGATTGATGCGTACACGAAGAGGCCCTCCTCCCTGGAAAGGAAGGAATTGGATACAGTTAGGTGAAAGTGGAATTTTATGAAAGTGAAAGCCTTTAATGACTCAAAGAGGCCATCACCTCAGGAAGAAAGGAAGGGGACTGAGAAAAGAGAAGGTATGAAATAGATACCTTCAGGACTAACAATATGAGAAAGCCAAACTAATTGTCTAGGTAATGCTGCATGCTGATTTGATAATTGAAGCAAGTGCTTGGTTGTGTTCCATTTCCTATACAAGCTGAGGGGTGATTAGAGTTTTGTCAGGCATCTGTCAAAAACAAAAACAAAGCAGCTGGGGATTTAGCTCAGCATTAGCATCTACCTAGCAAGCTCAGGGTCTTGAGTTTGATCCCTAGCACCAAAAACAAACAACAACAATAACAGCAACAACAACAACAAAAAAAGAGTTTTGAAAAACTGACAAATAATTGACATAATGGAGAACTGGAAAAGTTGCTGACAAAGGAAGGGAATAGAGGAGAAAAAGGGAGGAGGATGGAGAGGGGAAGAGGAGAGGCAAGGAGAAGGAAGGGAAAGAAAAGAAATGGAGAGAAGAAAAAGAGACCAATTGCAGTATACGTTAAACTCTGCTGTTGATACACGGCCAGGAGACTGGATTTGGACTTTCATTAACAAAACAGCAAAGTGAAATGGGGTTACTCCTAGATGTCATCGAGAAGCTCTCTAAAATATGTCTTTAGCAGTACATAAAACTGAAGTCAGAGGTCTTTTGTGCTTTTCTTACATTGATTGACTATAAAGGCTTTGCATTTAACTATATAACTAAGTTTACAAAAATTAGGTTGATAAGGAAAAAATAGTTTTGGTTTATAATGTGGGTCATGTGACATGTGCACACATGTTTCTACTGCTTTCTTGTTTAGGAATTTCCTTATCACGATGTTATTCTAGTTCCTGTAATGAATGAGTGATACCTGTGGAGAAAGAGGTGCAATTACAAACTGGCAATTTTCTTTCTCAGCAGTATGATGAAATTTCCATTACTAAATTTGCAGGATTTTCTCAATATGATTATATTGTATTTTGACATTTGAAAATTCTGTGGGACATTCTTTAATGAGTGTCCTACATTCTCTTCAAAGCCACGGGGAAAGTTAGATGAATTTTGTCCTAGGTGTCAGTCTGCATTTATTGATAGCTGTGTTAGACTTTAGCATAAAATGTGTGATCTTACTTCAGATCTTCCATCTATGATTGTTTAGTGTCAAACATAAATTCTTCCTTTTTCTAATATATAGGAATACAATAAAAATTTAAATGTCTTCCTGCTAAGAGCTGGAATTGAAGCAGTTATAGAAAGACAAAATATACTCCCCTGAGCAGTAGGAGTGCTAACTTTTGGCATTTTCACTTAGCTTGTTGAGGCAAGTTTACTGAATGTAACATGACTCATAGAAGTCTAAAAATCTGAGCTGTGAAAAACTGCAAAATTCTCAGTATGAGCAGTTACAAATGACTTGATGCTCCATTAAAATGCTCAGAGACACAAGTAGCATATACTCCGTATGGCACAGACTACAAATAAGGGGTCTGATTTGATTCATGGCACACTGCTAACCAATTTTAGCTGGCACTTAATGAGAACCTACCATGATTATGACATTGCCCTGCCATTTGAGCCAGATTCACTAAGTATGAGACTCTGGCATTAGAATTTTTTTAAAAATTACATCAAATGACTTTCATAAATTGAGATAAAATGACTTCCACTGACAAGGGAAGAACAAAAAAAGAGAAATGTGGGACCAGTAACAGATTGACACTATGCTGGAATCACTGGAGGCAGCTTATAAATTTCTTTGCTCTTCCTCCTCAAGAAAGGATTTAATAGATCAAGTTTTTGTGAAGTGTGTAGATGGAGAAAATGTAGTTAAATTACATTAAAACATTCTTTAAGAGATTAAGATGAAGTTTCTCTAAAGTGACGCATTCTTAGGTTATGATCATCTGCAAAAATTTGGAGACAAAAATCTTGCTCATGAACGCTAAGCTGGTAGAGAACCTTTCCTGCTTGGGACATTGAAATCTCTTGAGGAGATTATGTCAATCTCAACTTGACAATATTTTAACGTATTTCTCTAAAAATAGCTATAATTTTCTGAACATTTACCTTGAGTGAAGAAATGTGCTAAGTGCTTCACATATAAAATTTCACTGGAAACTCTGATATCCCTGAGATTTAGGTTTGATTACATTCATTTCACATGTAAGAAAATGAAATGTTAAGTGTCTTTAAGATTTATGTGAGGACTAGTTTGAAACCAACTCTGTCCAAAGCATGGGCCTATTTCCCACTTAGGTTGTTATGGTATGTATCTAGATATCCCCTCATGCAGTCATGTGGGCAGGCTTCTAGAGTTTGCGATTGATTCATAGTCCAGTGGTAGGATTATAGGTGTGAATGCTACACCCATTCTAGGGTGGGCAGCCTATATACAATGTAAAGGACAGAAAAAGTCTTCTCTTGTACATTCCTACCTTTTTGCTCTTGTTTCTTGTCTTCCATTGCCATGAACTGTTGCCCTCTGCCTTGTCACCCTGTCTTAGAGCGAGCTTATTATGAACTGAAACCATGAAAAACTGAGCCAGATAAACCTTCCTTCCTTAATTTTGG
This sequence comes from Dolichotis patagonum, assembly GCA_004027295.1. Taxonomy (NCBI): domain Eukaryota; kingdom Metazoa; phylum Chordata; class Mammalia; order Rodentia; family Caviidae; genus Dolichotis; species Dolichotis patagonum. Next base: position 73,538 of record PVJX010000968.1, read on the forward strand.
GTGTCGGATATTTTGTCTCAGCAATGACAGAAAAGTAACTAATACATAGGCCAATAATAATATTTTATCTGCAATCTATGCTGAGGTTGGCAGTGGTTGGTGGAACTCCAACTGCGGACATCTGTTTGATTAACTCTCCTGTTACAGGGACCAAATACCTGACACTCTCAACTTAAAGGAGTAAATTACTTATTTGGCTCATAGGTTCAAGAGATTCAATCTGTGTTCTACCAGTCCAAGGCAACAACAGCATGCAGGAAGAGTTGGCAGAGGAATGCTGTTTAGTTCATGGTGGCTGAGACACATAGTAGGCACAAGACAGCACAAGACAGGCAGAAAAGAACCAAATATAGTGCCCAAAGTCATTCCTCTGTGACCACCCAGATCTACAAAAAAGTGTGCTTTAATGTCACAATATCCACATAGCAGATCAGATATGCAATGTCTGCAGAACATGGCAGATCACATTTCATATTGTATAGTGATTTGTGAAAGAATTAAGAGAAAGGAAGTGATTTCCAAACTTTGAGAAATGTTATAGAATACTTATTAACCTCCCTTATTAACTTGATATAGTCATTCCTTCATCGTACACTGATATTGTCCCTACAGTGGAGTCAGGTTGAGCCTGGGAACTGGGTAACAAAACTTAAAACTTAGCCCACAGTTCATGGGATACTTCTGTCCATTAGGAGAACAATTAAGACAGATGTAGGTGTGTTCATTGATAACTGTCACCATCGAGATCTGCATAGAACACTGCCAGGAAGAACAATGATTGATCTGCTGGGGCAAGAAGATGGTGGGGCAGCAAGGAAGACTTCCTATAAAGATAGAGGTTGAGTATAAAGTATCCCTTTCCCCTCTTTCTGGTCTTCTGAAATACCTGTCTGTGGGCCAATAATTAAACAAAGCTAACAAAGTGGAACAATTGGGGCACGTTTAGAAATGAATGATGATGCAGGATAGATGCTTAACATGGAAGCAGAGGCCACTTCATAGAGCGCTTTGGAGGTTGTACAGTGTAGTTGTGTTTCTTGACCGGAGACTTCACAGATGGATTTGAAAAGGCAGCATCTCCATACTGAACATAGCATAGTCTTTTGTCCCCAGTTTCTTTTCATTTGGTTTAAAATTATAGGTCTAAATTCTTTTCATACTATTCACATTAATCAGTTTATTGAAAATCTTCTCCAGATGAATTCAAACCCATTTTATTTGTAAAAGATTACGTTTTTGAATGTTATGTGAAATAAAAATTCCTGTTTTCTAAGACCACATAAATACTTGAATATTTCTAATTTGTTACTCAAATGAGAGATACTTGATTCTACATTAATGTTATAGAAGATAGTATCATATTTTTTTATAAATTATGTCTGATTATTTATAATTTATGTAAATTATGCTTTGCTTATTTATATATTAGTCATTTGAGTCTATGTGGATAAGAGTTGTTACCATGAATGTACAAAGATTGTCAAAGAGGTTTGTTAAACCTTTTATTTCATAATTTTAAAACAACCCAGGTTCTCGACTTTACAGGTATTTGCCTTGGATACTTTTATTGTACTGTGTGGGTTTTAAGGTAGCCCAGATAAAACTCATCTTGTCTGACAGCTGCCATTTGAAAAATTTGTCTTTAATTGGGATTGGAAAATTAATGTTATTTAAAGAAATTCTTGATTTATCTTTTGTAAAAATATTTAAGTTGCTTAAAGTAAATTATAGTCATAGAAACATAAATTAAAAATAAAAATACTATAACTTTTAAAAGTATCAACAGTGCTATAATATCTACAATATATTATTTATCCTTCAAAAAATATATTTAGAAAATCCTACTGACGACTAAAAAGCTTCTACTGGTGACCCTGAAATTGTAATTCCAATGTAGGTTTTCATAAAGAAATTTTATAACTTGGGAAAAACAGCTTTTCAAGCTTATTTGCAAACTGTTGTCTAACAGACTTTCATAATATATTTTAAGAAAACCAACTGTATAGATATTTGAGTTTTACCAAAATTTACAAAACCAGTCACTCAGAGGTTTCAAATTGAGTAGGCTAATGACTATGTGGAGAAGAACAGATAATAAAATTAAGTCTAAAACCCTACATAATCTGCAACTTCAGTAACATAGCCACTTATCTACTAAGTTGAAAATACTTCAAAAAGCCATGGTTTAAAATGTCATGATACATATGATAAGAAATTTTAAATGACAGTCAAATAATTTGCTAGGAAATGTTATATTGAATTATTTTTATAATCTGTGTTTGTACCACCGTAGTCAGCCTTAAAAATGCTTTCCCAAAACAAGAACACATGCAGATTTCTTGGCATATTCTGGTATCTCATATATATTATTTTTAATAAGAAATATCACTTGTATTAGGTACTTAAAAACATAATTTTAGCACATCTATTCACTACACATTTTGTGTTTTCTTTAGATTTATTGTTATTTAGAAATACTGTGTGTTTAGATGTTTGCATTTTTATTAATGTGTTTAGATTACATGATGATTATACACATAACACATCTTAATTCTTTTTTCTTCCCCTGTCTCTCTTCTCTTTCCCTGATTCCTTCCCCATCACTCCATCACTTAATCCCCTTCCCATTTGAAAAAGATCTGTCTCTTACTTCCTATAATCTGTCTTTTATTTTCTTCTTTATTTGTATTTCTCATATAAGAGAAATATTTAAGCTTGTGTGTGATTTATTTCACTTAACACTATTGTTTCAAAGTATATCCATTTTCCCAAAAATTACTCAAATTTATTCTCCTTTTGAGATTTCATCTCACTCCAGAAAGAATGGCTATCATCAAGTAGTCAGTTAAAAACATTGTTTTAAAAGATCAGCTTATTTTATGCCTAAATATAAACTTTAAAATAATGATATGACACTCAATTTTAATTATTTAATGCTGAAGAAATAAACATTCATTGCCATGGTTTATTTTGAAAAGTCAATGTATTGACTTTTTGAAAGGCTTTTTATTATGGGAAGAGTCCTCTAATGCAATGTGACCTAATAGAGTGTTCTTTCGTGTTTGCTCTTTTCTTCTCCTTCTCTTTTTCTCTCTTTCTCTGAATCTCCTAATTAGGAAATTTATGTATGTGGTGTATACCAACTCTGCTCTTAAAAATGCCAAACTAATTGTCTAAATAAAAATAGCTGTATATGTTCTTTCATTTATAATATTGGAAATCTATTATTATGGTTGTTAGTCAATCTCAATATCATTTGACCAGTATTTTCTGATAGCTATTAAAGAAAATTGAGTAGTAAGCTCCCTTTGTGTTCTCTTTGAGTAAATAAAAGCAAATAGTTGCATGGCTACTTGATGCAGTGTGTCCCTTCTACATTTACAGCAGAATCTGTGCACCCAGTTTCAGGATAATAACTTTTCTTGAAGTTTTATAAATGTGTTTTATGTATATAACCCACATTTTTACGTGGAAATTGTTGGGGGAGAGAAAAATTATTATATTTTACAATGATTTGTTGCTTTACAGACACCCTTGCATAGAACCAGATATTTTGCAGGTCAGAAGCATTGTGGTAAGAGTATCTGGAAAGGCTCCTGGACAGTATGTGAGAGAGGGATAAGAAGGGTAAATTACAAATAAAAGAGAGAGAAATGCTGCCATGTTCACACTGTCCATTCTGACTTTCTGCTCAAGAGCTGCCTACATAGCTAACTCAAGAATAATTGTTTAGTTTTCTAATTTTATGTTTAGATTCTACATTTACGACAGGGATTAAGGTTTTTGTTCTGGCCTAGCTATTCCCATGTAAGTAAATGTTCTATGATGGAAGATAAAATAGAGAGTTTTTCCTCATATTCTTCCTTGTGTTGGCATTTGTATTAGTTTGTTTTCCCCTACTATAACAGAACTCCTGAAACTGAGTGATTTATAAAGAATGGAGCTGTGATTCTTACAGCTCTAGAGGCTGAGCAATCCAAGGCCAGAGGCCGGCATCTGATGAAGGCATTCTTGCTGGATTATACCATGATGCAAAGCAGAAGGGCAAGAGACAGTGGAGGGAAGGAGACCAAATTCATCCTTTAATCAGGAACTCACTCTCCAAATAAGGGCATTAACCCCATAAATGTCTCACCTTTCAACATGATTGTATTGGAGATTAAGTTCCTAATGCATACAATTTGGGGGACACATTCTACTAAAATAGTATCCATGAGAGTTTCTCTCTTGAAAATGCTTCTTGGGTAACTAAAATTAAAATATTCAAGTTTCACTATTTTGCAAATGAAAATTAAAACATTTCACATGCCTGTCAGCCGACTTCCCACTTAATTCTTTTATTCTCCTCTTTTCTTCTTCCTTTGCCAATATATCTGGCCCTGGATTAAATGAGGGCAAGGCTTGCCAGAGCAAATACACCATCAAAGGCTAGACAGCTTAAGATAAAGAGCTGATGCTTTTAAATTCTAATTTTGCTTCCTACAGACACCCATCATTTTTGAGTAAAAGTCAAGGAAATCTCTTCATTTTTAATCAGTTGACTTTAAGTTCACATGTAAATTGGTAAAGGTCAGACATCTCTATGATTGAATATATATATATATATGTGTGTGTGTGTGTGTGTGTATATATATATATATATATATATATATATATATATCTTGATACAGGAAATGATGTAGTTATTATATACATGGATATCATTAACACTCAGTATATTGAAATCAATTTGTGTAAGCATGGTTTTGTCTCCCAGAGACAGTTTTTATCTATATAACCTTGGATATATGCAAAATTTCTTTATAAGTATACTTTTGTATATGCTAAAGATATTTCGTCTTGGAAACATTAGGAAAATGCAGATGTCATTAGGATTCTCATCTAGAAAATCTGAATTTTTAATAGCAGGAATTTTGCTTTTTTTCTGATCCTCTAGCAGAACATGTTTTAAAGCAACATTTGCTCTATATTTTGATATATTAATGACACCTAAGTTATTTTGTTTTAAAATTGTAATAAAACAGTAAATATCTCCTCTCGGTGTGGGTAAAGTATGCAATATGAGCAGTAAACACTGGATTGGAGATGATTGTACTCATGATATCAATACATATTTCTCGACTGTTGTGATAGTTTTAGTAAAATTATTGACGAAACAGTTATGAGAAACTTTCAAAACATTTTAGAAGTTTGTTTTAAAAAGAATTCTTTACAAATTGAGAAATGGGCTACTAACCTATAAATCCAGGTATGATTTTGGGTTTTGCTCTTTGACAATGTCATTGTATACTCATGAGCGCACAGCCCGCTCTCTCATACTCTGTTTACCTTTCAGACTCCGCAGGTCTCCCCTCCCTTACAATCAGGAAACTCTCATCTACAGTGTCATCATTTCCTGACACATCTCTGTACTCCCTGTGATTTCTTGGTTCTGTTTGACTCCTCTTGTTCTTTTCCTTTCTTCTGGGTTCTATTAACCACACAGCTCCCCAGTCTCCTTCACTGACTCATTTTCCTCTCACCTCTCCTCTAATGGGCAAATTTCCTCGTGTTGTCCTGGCAACCTGTGTTACTTTCCTACTCTCTTTTTTTAAAAAATTCATTTACATTTACACTGTTGCCTTTTGTTTAATATAGATCACTTCTAGATAAATAGCTCAAAATTTTGATCTCAACCACCAACCTAAATGGTGACTCTTCACATCTGAGGTCTCTGCATGGCTATTTGATGACTCTTTAAAGTCTCCAAATCTGAAAGTAAAATCATACTCCCAAATATTGATGACCTTTTATTATTTGTTTTGCTGTAATCACTAGTAATAGTGGTATTAATGTAATCATCATATTTGAGTCACCAACCTTTGAACTCTGAGAGTCATTTCATTTTTTTTTCTTCCTTTTCTTTATTCTAAACATTCATCTTCTAGTCAGGTTATAACATGTTTATACTTTATGGTATTTTGCCCATATATTCTCCCAGATAAATTTATACATATAGTATATTTATTTAGACATATTAAAGTCAACAAAGCTTTTTGCAATGCATAATTTCACTTCATACCAACAGTCTACAAGATCAGTATGCTTTTTTCCAATTTTCATTTTGAGACAGCATAAGTTAATAGTGAAGAGTACAGGTCTGGAGCTATTCTGTCTACATTCTGATAATGGCTTACCTTCTTGGCTATGCTATGTTTAGTATGTTACCTAGTCTTTATGTGCCTCACCTTTAACATTGAGCAGAACAAAAGAGGGAGATTATAAATTTGAAAATTTAATGAGTGAAGAAGTTGGAATGATGCTTTGTGTTTCATAAGTGTTCAATGTAAATTATTTCTGTATCACTAATCAAACGTTACACAGGTTGATATTTACAAATTGTGATAAATTGAGCCCCAAAATGCATATATTTTCATATTGGACTGATTTATAGTCAGAAAATTATATAAAAGCATATATCTACGCAATAGGATTTATAGTTAAATGTTATTTAATAGAAGTTTCTTTCTTAGTGTTATTATCCTGTTCTCCAACTAGTCCTATATGGTTTTATTTAACATATCTGACATGAAAGTATGTATATATTGCTGGATGGTAGTATAGAATATCTCCAAAGTTATGAATATGTAGATATTCTGAAGTCTTGACATCTGTCACTTGTAATGTTAAAAATTTCTCCCCCACAAATACCCAACACATTTAATGATCTTTGTAAAGTTTGTAGAAATTGAAGGAAAATTTGGATATAGAGTTTTAAAAAAGACATTCTTATTTCAGTATATAAGGGACTCAGATAACTGTTACACCATAATTATGTATTCTTATTATAATCTTTTTAGTCTAATTAGACCTCTTGGATATTTCTTTAGTTTGTAGGCATGGTATCAGATTTATTTCTAAAGAGCTTTATTTTTAAATTTTAATATATATTTACTTTATGTTAAGTAAATTTAAGTAAACATTTAAGAAGTATGTTCTCTAATAATAGCACACTTCATTTTCTTACTTACACTATTCTGGTATTATATGACCAGAAGAATAGAATTTTACTTAAATGTTTGTCATGCAATTTTTATTTTTTATATAGTTACATTACATACACTTAAGTGTATACCTACATGTATAAAACATTTCACTATGCAAAATAGCATGCACAAAATTAAAGTACTATCATATCTATATAGGAGTCATCTGTTTTTCAAAGAATCATAGAAATTCTGTTTATACATCACTGGACAAAACTTAGACATAGAGTGATTGAAGAGAAATAATACCTCTTTTCTAGAAAACAATTTTGGTAACTAATAAAATGTTCAACTGAGGGAAAAAATATGCCTTAATTATAAATGGTGGTATTTAACCTGATTGTGAAAGAATGCACAGAATTTCTGGAAACAAAATCAAAAGCTGACTGAAGAAAAGATGCAGTAGCAAAAAGTTTAGGTCATGATAAGATTCAGGTATGTCATCTATCTTTATACCAGAAGTAAAATCTCAGAAGATAGCGAAGAACTTAATCATATAGAGATAAAAATTTCCAAATGATATAATTTAAGTAAGAGAGAGGTTAGATGTGACAAAACCTAAACACAGAACAGTAATTCGCTTCATGTCTATTTTTTCTTTACCAAATGTTTCTCTTATCTAGAAATTGGTCCTCTTTGGAAATATAGGAATGATTTTACCTCTATGATTACTCAAAATGGATGGTAGTGATATCTGTTGTTAGGTTGCATCAATCCTCTCTAGATTTGTTTATGATGTTTTTAATAGTATTGTCTTAAAGACTGTGTGTGTGTGTGTGTGTGTGTGTAAATGTGTAGTGCTGGACTTGAACATCCCAGCCCTGTTTCTGTGATTTTTAAATCCTTCGTTTAAAAAAAAATCAAAATCAATATTGCCTATTACAAAAAGAGAGAGGCCTGAAGCAAGCAAATACAAATACTGAAAACGTTTTGTTTTGTTTTCCTTGTAAAGGAGGAAGTGCCCAGTAGTCCCCACAGCCTGTTTTGCTTTATAGAACATTTTTCTCGTTCTTTGGTACCACAGCCCAACAAGAGCAGGAGCTCTAGAAGTGAGGTGGGCAAGGCCTACTGGCTGTTGGCAGGAACATGAGGCAGTGAAGCATCACCCAGAAGCAAACTGATACTGTCCCTTTGATTAAGTTATAGCAGGAAGTTAATTCTGGCAAATTAGAATTCCTGATTGCATGGAAAGGATATGGGAGATAGGAACCTGGTAAAGCTGCAGCAGGCAGTTTGAAAGAGCTTTGGATTGTCACTGAAATGCTTATCTAGCACAGGAACCGATATTAGGATTCAATTAAACTGGTGTAAATTATCAAAGAGAGAATATTTAAATGAACATTTTATTTTCAGTATTCCCTTATTTTCTGGGCAGTTATGTTTCCCTTTTAAATGTCTGTTCTGATTTTAAAGAGTAATTGACTAGGGAGTTTGTTAGTTTGCCCTACTATAAAATGTTTAATGTGACCACAAAGTACTGAACGTGACTTAGTGGTAGTGCAACTTTTTATTTCTTTATTTAGTTTTTGAGACAGGGTGTCACTGCAGGTCGTGCTGGGCATGATCTCACCTTATAGCCCATACTAGTCTCCAACTCAAAGAAATTCTGTTACCTCAGCCTTCCAAGTGCTGGGATTACAGGTATATTCTACCACACTTGGAGACCCTGTCTTACATAGGCAAATCTTAGGGAAAATCTGAAACCATCCTAAAGTTTTAAGTACAAACTAAAAGTTATAATAGCCATAGAACCTTAAGTGTTTTAATCTATTATTTTTTAAATTTTTATATGTTTCTGTTTTTCTGTCATGTTTTCTGCCACCTAAATAAAAAGTAGTTTTTCAGTTGGAACACTATTCAAATTCAAAACTTTTACAACTTATTTGTACCACACTGTTTTATCAGGAAATACTTTTCTAAAACATTTTCAACTTTTAAACAATTTAAATTATGTTAGAAACTTTTTTAAAAAACTCTTTCCTCCAGTGTGTGTGTGTGTGTGTGTGCGCACATGTGCACGCGCAGGGCAGGTATTTTGTCTCAAAATAGTATTTGAAGTTTTTTGCTTCATGTAACATAAAAATAGCTTTAGAATAAATAAGTCCACTACTGATATCAATGTTCTAATTTAAAATGATATTTAAACCAGACATGATGGTGTATGCCTGTACCAGGAGGCTGAACCATAAGTACAAGTTTGTTTCCAGCCTGGGCAACTTGGCAATTTAGAAAAACTCTGCAGAAAAATAAAAAATAAAAAATAAATGGCTGGAGATGTAGCTTGGGGTGATGATTCTGAGTTCAATACCTAGAACTGCCAACAAAGAAGCCTAATTCTTTAAGCATTGTTTGCATAAAACATTTGTCTCAATTCTTATGCATTTGATTCATTATTTTATTCTTAGTTTTGTTATACTTTTATAGTTTACTTTAAATTGAAAATACGCCAAAGTGTCATTTAGCTCAGAGTATACACAGCAACATGAATTTCCTAAATTCTTTCTTTTCTTGACATGGCACTAAAAAGAGAAAACCTGGCCTCTGAGAAACAGACAATCGAAGTGATTCATCAGCTCTCTCCTGATCTGTGTCTTCCTCTTTCTGATAGTGTAAATGTGCTCCTCTTTGTGAGCCCCTTTCTACTTCATTGAACTTTCTGGGCTTTTTTTCTTACTGCCTTCATAAAAACCAATTTTGCAATCAATAAGGAAACGTTGTTAGACATTTTCTTTATCGACTCCATGTGCTTCAAACTGGGTATTCTAAAACAGTTGCTGTCTATGAAGAATAGATTCACTGCTAAAAGAAGGCATTTTTTTAGTTTTCTTTAACATTTAGTAAGTCTTTGCATGTTCACTGTATTCTTGAGGACATATTAATAAAGACAGTAGATGAAAATATGACTATAGATGAGTGAAAACAAAACTCAGTATCATACTATTTACATTGACACACAAAAAAATTGCATCTTACTATTTAAGTAATCACTTTAGTAAAGAAAAATATTCAATGCAAGTGGATGAACGAATGCAGCATCAAAGCCTTTCTGCAGGAGTTTGAAGAAGGTCCTTGGAAACTGAAGAAGTATGACCTGTGGTAATAACAGCAATAGTAGCAGAGCATGCCAGAAACATAGAAAGTACAATTGATAATAAATATATTTTCCTTGTATGCTTGATAGTAGAATTGGAAATAAACTCTAAAACTGTAGCTCTTTCACTAACTTTCCTAAGGACTGTACATTATAGATTTCCAGTGCACATTGTTTGAATCAGGTACCTAGAATGGGATACAATGGAAAGAATATCTACATCTAAATTTTGATACTAACCTTGGAGCTTTGTATATGCTTGCCTTTATTTACTGATTTGTTTTCTGAAAATGAGACTAATACTCCTTCTTAAAAGTTTTTATGAAGATTGTTTAAAATAATTGCTAATTGTAGCATAATAATCCATGTATATTGGAGATTCTCGAGGTAATTATTTTTATTTCAAAATTGTATGAGTATATTTAATTTATTTACAAAATTTTTCAGTTGAATAAGTATATTTGAAGTGAGAAATATTTTGAGGGCTATTAGTTACAATATGTTTTACTATAAGCAATTTTTAAAATTTTAACATTCACTCTATATTTTGATCATACGGCATATAATTCTCCTCAAAATAAAAATTCTAAGTCTTTAACATTTCAGATAATATTTGTTCATAAATGTTTCTATACTCATTCTACTATATCTTTGTGTAATAGAAAGTTAATCTGAGTTTGTACCCATGGGCATCTGTAGTAAACTTTTTGTTTGTTATGTTTTGATGGTCTCTCCAAACACTTGATCTAAGCATTTATTTCATTCACTATTCTGTATTTGATTGATGAATTTGGCCAAGTCCGCACAAAGTAAGCTGAAAATTGTTTCTCAGTCACCCATAGTACACTTTGCTATTGCTAAGAGTTTTCAGTACCTATTTTGTAAAGAGGAGACATGCAAGAGTAAGAGCAGGAGGAAATGGACCGGACCTGCTACCATTATTTCAACATTCAGCATGAAATTCCTGGTCCCAGATGCCTATCCTATTGTGGGAGACATGGAAACTAGTCATGCCGTATTACTAAATGAGACAGGAGAGCTGATGTAACATTTTTCTCATGCCATCATCTCCATTATCTAGAGCTGAAGTACTGGAATTTATCATGTATTGTACTCAGAATTTTTGTACATTTGTTTATTAAGGATATTAGGGAAAACTCATAGTTTACTAGTTTCTTTAATGTATTAAAATAGAGTACATGTGTTTATGAATAAATCACTGTAATTAAGAATGACCATTTAGTTAGTATTTAGTTAAATTCTCCTTCTGCAAATATCCTAGAATAAATAAGTAGGAAAATTGAGCATATATTCTTGAAACAGCATTTAGTTATTTGGCTTTGTACTCAGACATCACTGCTCTTGCTGCCTTTACATTTATTGATGTATTAATTTTTTTTATTTGGGTTTTTGTTTTGTTTTGTTTGAGATGGGCTCTTGCTCTATAGTTCAGGCTACCCTTGAGCTCACTATGTAGCCTAGGCTGGCCTCAAACTCACAGCAATTCTGCTCAGCCTCTTCAGTGCTGGGATTACAGGCATGCTCCACCATGTCTGGTTGTCTTCATGATCTCTAATCTACTTCAGTATTTTAGGTGTTAGTTCAACTTTCCAGAACTTATTTCTTCTGGGAAGCACTTCTTCCATGGATTCAGTCTTCTTTTTCTCACGTTCCATTATTTTTCTTATGTGCCCCTGCCTTTCACCTCAGATTGCTTCGTAGACTCTTCTCTCCTGAAATGTTTTCTCAGCATTTGTCTTATTATGCAGTTTCCTGCTGTTTTTAATCTACATTTTTTTCCTCAGGCAATTTCATCCATTCCCATAATGTCAATTTCCCTGTATGTATCTCAAAACCATGTATGTGCCTAACACACAAAGTGTGTGTGTGTGTGTGTGTGTGTGTGTGCACATGCATGTAAGTATGTGTCTGTTTCTTAACACCAAAAGTATTAGTGTAGATTTCCAGGATCAGTGATTAAAAATGACTATTCCTCCTCTCTCTGTCCATTGACATCACTTAAGAGCTGTCTTCTTTCACCTTAGTGTCTCTTGAGCCTTTGCATTTTTTTCTTTCTGACTATTCTGGGATATTCTGCCCCCCCCACTACTTAGTACTGCTTTAACTATAAATGATACTTTAAGACTTTTTAGTCTTCTTTCCTACACCCCTAGGTTAGAGACATGTCTCTTCTTACAGTTGTTTAATTTTATTTTTCCCCTGTAGGTATAAACTCTGTGATAAGGAACATCATGCTAATATCTGTTAACTATGTTAATCTGCAAAATTGTTTCCAGCTATACCCACAAATCTGAGGATGTTTAAGTCTCTCATATAAAGTGATGTAGTAGTTGCATATAAACTGCACACACCTTCCCATATCCTTTGAATCATCCCTATGTCACTTATAATGCTTAATACAAAATAAGACTGCCTAAATAGTTGTTACATTATACTATTTAGGGAAACATGATGAAAGGGAAAAGTTCACATGTTCAGTGCAGAGACAAGCATCATAGACCTAACTACATAGTACAGGAATGAAAAAAGATGAGAGGCAAAGTCAACAATACTTTCAGAGTAAGTGCTGGCAGCAAACTGAGGGGAGCTGAAACAGCAGGAGGTTACAGCAGCCTGTGCCTACGCATCACTTCTGCTGAGTGGATTTGGCATAGCAGTTCACATGTGAAAAACTCAACTTTTGTATTTTTTTTTGCAACTTTCTGGAATTTGTTGTTTTTTAAAAATATTTCATTTTGTAGTTGGTTGCATCTATAGATGAGGAATCCATAATTATGGAGAGACAACTCTGTTTATTTGTCTATCTCTGCGTGTGTGTGTGTGTGTGTGTGTGTAGCAGGGAGACTGTGCTGGACGGTAAAGGTAAATCTCTGTTATACTGAGCAGTGTTAAATTCTGTTCTGCTTGGTTGATGGGAAAATCACTCTAATCATTTTCTGGAAGAGAGACAGATGGACAGACAGGCAGACAGACAGATGGATTGCTTCTGCACCTCAGAAAAATTATAGTAGACTTTGGTCATTTGTAGGTAGAAATACCCAAACTTAAATATTTATTAGGATACAGAAAAGAGGAAAAAATTGCCACCTGTTCTTCAGAAAGAGCACTAATATCTGGAATACATATATATATATATATATATATATAGAGAGAGAGAGAGAGAGAGAGAGAGAGAGAGAGAACTTAAAAATAACAGATAATCTACAATGAAAGATCCAGTTAAGAAATGGACAAGTGAAATGGAGAGACATTTCTCTGAAGTAGCAGAAATGGAAAAAAAAAAAACATGAAGAATGTTCAACATTTCTGGCCATCAGAGAAACACACATTAAAACAATAGTGTGAACTCCAGTCAGTGGCACACACAGGGCCAGACTAGGCCCCAGCGCCTCTACCATCCCAGCAGACCACCTCGCGGGACCTGGGAACTCCAGCCAGTGGCACAGGTGGGGCTGGGCCAGAAGCAGGACCCTCCCATGTCCCTGCAGTCCTGGCTAACCACCTCAGGACCTAGGATCTCCAGCCCATGATGCGAGCCCCTGCAGTGCTCCTCCGCCATCTGAGACCCTCCCACCTCCTGGACTTAGTATTTCTGTTGATCTTCGGCTCCCACATCTTGGAATGCAATGGAGTAACCATGCAGTATTGAGTGGAGACTCAGTAAACCCTCATCCAAACAGAAGAACTCAGTACACTTCCATCAGTGAGGTGAATTTTCCCCTAAAATAGGAATAGAGTTTGCCACCTTCAGTGAGTAAACAGGAGCAATAATGAAGCCCCCTCCAGAAGTAGGCCACAGGCAAGCTTGGCAAGAAGGTGGGTGAGTCGTTCCTCCACACAGAGACTATCAGGTAGGCTGAAAAGGGTGCCAATAAGGCCTCGCCCAAACTGAAGAAAATTAAGGGGGCCTGTGGGAAACCCAGAGACACAGTAAGGTCCCAGCCAATACAAACACTATAAACAGGGAGATCAGGTGACTCAGAACAAACTGAAGACATAATAACAGCAGGAACTAGGGGTTGATTTCCATCAGTGCTCCTAGGCTTGTCAGCCTAGGAAGAACATAGGACTCACCCAACAGGCCCTCCAGGTGGAATTCAGGTGACTCTGCATTGTGGGACCCAGCAATTGGACAAGCATCAACCTTACAGTAGAACCCCAAGATACACACTACCAACAGTTGACACAAGTGGGATCGAAGGACCAAATGTTAACCTGAAAGGGTAAAATGTCAAAATGAAAAAGCAAAATGCAATCTCAAACATCTTGTCCATCAAGAGCAAATACAGGAGACATTGAAATAGAGGACTTCAAAAGCAACACACTGGAAGTCTCTGAAAAGAAAGCAAGTGAAATAAAAATAATTCATGAGGCTATAGAAAAAATCAAATTAGAAGTAATCTTTCATGTAAAGACAGAAACAACCTTAGAAAAAGAGTTGCTCAGCACAGCTAGAGAAGAAATAGATAAAAAAAAACAGGAGCATGGGAAACTGATTGAAACCTTGAATGAACAATATAGAAAACAAGCAGAATTCATGAAACAAACTGAAAGGAGACATCCAAGAAACAAAAAATTCTATTGGAATGCAGTGAAAGCTGGAAAACCTGTTTAAATGAAACAGGATAGAATTTTACACATTGAGGACAGGATCACAATTAGTGATCATGAAAGGATAGAACTCTTACAAATAACAAAGCAGCATAAAATGACAATCCAGCAGCTTCAATATGATGCCAAGAGAAACAATATAAGACTAATAGACATCAGTGAAGATGCAAGCATCAATGCAAATAACATAACTAAAATATTCACAGAATAGCAGAAAATTTCCCAAACATGAGGAAAAAAATGTAATCTGCAGATAAGTGAGGCATACAGAACACCAAAAAAATCACAACTAACATAAATCTACACCCAGACATATAATAATTAAGATCCCAGATGTGCAGCATACTAAACAGAATACTAAAAGCTGTTAGAGAAAAGACACAACTCACCTATCAAGGAAAGCCCATTAGAATCACGGCAGACTTTTCAACACAAACCATCAAGTCAAGATGAGCTTGGAGGGAAGTATTTCAAACCCTGAAAGAAAACAGCTTTCAACCCAGACTGATGTATCAAGCAAAAGTTTCATTCAGATTTAATGGAGCAACAAGATACTTCCATGAAAATGAACACCTGAAGAAATTCGTGTCCACCAAATCAACCCTAGATAGAGATAGAAAGACCACAATCTCCAGAATAACAACTAATAAACCAAGTGTAGGACAAGCAATTAAACAAGGCAAAAAGGAGAAAGCAAACAACTGGAGCATAACATGGCAAAGTCGAGCCAGTACATATCAGTTATATCCATAAATGTAAATGGCCTCAATTCACCCATCAGAAGAAATAGGTTGACAGAATGGATCATGAAACATGACACCACTGCTGTATACAAGAAACACATCTGATCCATAAGGAAACTCATAGATTAAAAGTCAAAGGACGGAAAACAGTATTTCATGCAACAAGAACCCAGAATAAAAGCAGGGGTAACTATTCTATTTGCAGACAATATGAACTTCAAACCGAAAATGATTAAAAGTGATAAAGAAGGTCACTACATACTCAGTGGAAAAATTCCAGAGGAAGAACTAATATATATATATATAACATATATGTATACTAATATACATATAATACAGGAGCACCCAACTATATAAGACAAATATTAATCGACATGAAAAACCAAATACACAAGAACACAGTTATAACAGGGAATCTTAATATTGTCACAAAGAGATAGATCCACTAGACAAAAAGTCAGCAAAGAAATAATAGAACTGAATCATACCTGTGAGCAATTGGACTTAGTAGATGTTTACAGAGTGTTCCACCTAACTACATCAGAATACACATTCTTCTCAGCTGCAAATGGAACATTTTCCAAAGTAGACCATATATTTTCCCATAAAACATTCTTAAGTAACTGCAAAGGCATTGAGATTGAAATTGAAATTATCCCATACGTAATATCTAACCACAGCACACTGAAATTGTAAATTAATGGCAAAATAAATTGCAGAACCTGCATAAATACATGGAAAGTAAATAACAACCTTCTGAACAACCAGTAGGCTATGGATGAAATTAAAGAAAAAATAAAGCAATAGCTACAATTCAATGAAAATGTGGAAATAACTGTAATCTGTGGAATGCAATGAAACCAGTTTTAAGAGGGAAGTATGTAGCAACAAATTTTCATATCAAGAAAACAGAATGAGCACAAATAACCTAATGCTTCATCTCAAGCTTCTAAAAGAAGAGGAGTAAGTTAAACCTAAAGCTCATAGAAGAGAGGAAATTGTAAAGATCAGAGCAGAAATCAGTGCAATTGAAACTAAAAAATAATACAACAAATCAATGCATCAGAATGCTGTTTTTTTTGAGAGAAAAAAAACTGACAAACCTCTAGCTAACCTTATAAAGAAAAACAAAGAAAAAACCCCAAATTCATGTAATAAGGACTGAAAAGAGGGAAATTACTACAGATCCCATGGAAATTCAAAAGATCATGAATACCTGCTTTGAAAGTCTCAACTCACATAGAGAGGAAAACACAGAGGAAATGCACTGAGTTCTAGAAACTTATGTACTACCAAAGCTCCACCAAGAGGATATAGCAATTTTGAATAATCCAATATCAGCGATTGAAATTGAAAACATAATTAAATACTTACCAACAAAGAAAAGCCCAGATCCTGATGGATTCACAACTGAATTCTACAAGAAATTTAGAGAAGATTTGATGCCTATATGCCTTAAAGTATTCAGTGAAATTGCAAGAGAATCAATCCTCCCTAACTCATTCCTCGAGGCAAGTATTACTCTAATACCAAAACCAGAGAAAGACCCAACCAAAAAGGAGAATGATAGTCCAGTCTCACTGATGAATATTGATGCAAAGATCCTCAATAAAATACTGGCAAATAGAATGCAACAAATCATCAACAAGATTATACATCACGACCAAGTGGGATTCATTCCAGGAAAGCAAGGATGGTTTAACATATGCAAATTAATAAATGTAGTGCACCACTGCAACAGAGCCAAAAACAGAAACCACATGGTCATCTCAATAGATGCAAAAAAAGCTTTTGATAAAGTCCAACAGGTGTTCATGATAAAAACCCTTCAGAATCTTAGAATACACAGTGTCTACCTCATTCTCATAAAGGCCATCTATGACAAACCAACAGCCAACATTATACTAAATGAACAAAAACTGAAAACTTTCACTGTAAAATTAGGAGCAAGACAAGGATGTCCACTATCACCACTTCTATTCAATATAGTTCTGAAAATACTAGCCAGGGCAATCAGACAAGACAGAGAAACAAAAGGAATTAAGATAGGAAAGGAAGAAGCTAAATTGTCACTATTTGCAGATGACATGATACTCTATATGGAAAACCCAAAAAAGCTCCATTAAAAGACTACTAGAGGTAATAAACAAATTCAGCAGTGTAGCTGGAAACAAATTCAATGCTCAAAAATCCATAACTTTCCTTTACACAAACAAAAAACTCACTGAGAGAGAAATCATGGAAATATTTCCTTTCACAATAGCATCTAAAAAAATTAAATATGTAGGAATCAACCTAAGAATGTAAGAAACCTATATGCTGAAAATTATGCTACACTAAACAAGGAGATTAAGAGGATATTAGAGAATGGAAGGATATTCCTTGCTCTTGGCTAAGAAGAACCAACATTGTGAAAATGGCCATACTCCCAAAACTGTTAAAAAGATTTAGTGCAATCCAAATCAAAATAACATTAGCATATCTCACAGATCTAGAGAAAACTCTGCTAAAATTCATTTGGAAACAGAAAACACCTAGAATAGCAAAGGTAATTCTGGGCAACAAAGGCAAGGAAGGAGGTATCTCAATTCCTGACTTGAAACTATACTATGAAGCCACAGTGATAAAATCAGCATGGTATTCACAAAGAAATAGACCTGAGGATCAACAGAACAGGTTAGAAGATGCAAACACAACTACAAAGACACTCAGCCACCTGGTACTTGACAAAGGGGCTAAACATGTTTACTGGAAGAAGGATAGCCTCTTTAATAAATGCTGTTGGAAAAATTGGCTTTCCACATGCCAAAGACTGAAAGTAGACCCATGCCTATCACCATGCACAAAACTAAAATCTAAATATATCAAAGATCTAAATATTAAAACAAACACTAAATCTACTGGAAGACAAGGTAGGTAGAAATCTTGGAGACATAGGGGTAGGCAGAGATTTCATGAACAAAATGCAAATTACATGGGAAACACTTCAAAGAATCAACAGCTGGGTTCTCGTATTATTGAAAAGTGTCTGCATTTCAAAAGAAATCACCAACAGAGTAAAAAGAAAACCCACAGAATGGGAAAGAATGTTAGCCAACGACCCCTCAAAATGCTTATATCAAGAACATATAAAGAATTGAAAAACATCAAGCCCCCCAAATTCAAAGACCCTTTCCAAAAATGGACATCTGAGATGAACACACATTTCTCAGATGAAGATATACAAATGGCAAATACATTCATGAAATGTTCACTATCAGTGGTCATTCGAGAAATGCAAGTTAAAACAGCATTGAGATTTCATCTCACTCCAGAAAGAATAGCTGCTATCAAGAAATCAACTGATAACAAATGTTGGCAAGGCTGAGGGGGAAAAGGGAACACTGCTCTGTTATTGGTAGAAGTGTAGTTGGTGCAGCCACTATGGAAATCAGTATGGAGAATTCTTAGGAGACTAGGACTGGAAGCTCCATTCAACCCAGCTATTCCTGTCCTGGGTATTTTCCCAGAAAAGCTGAAAAGTCATGTCACAGTGATATATACACACCCATGTTCATAGCAGCACAATTTGTAATAGCTAAATCTTGGAAAAAACCATAATGCCCATCAACCACAAAGTGGATGAAACAGATGTGGTATTTTTATGCAATGGAATCTTACTCAGCTATAAAAAAGGATGATTTTGAGGCCTTCATAGGTAAATGGAGGCAACTTGACACTGTCCTCATAAGTGAAATAATCATATTTATAAATATCACATTATGTCTCTAGTGTAAAATTAAGAAGAACTATAGGAGTAATAAAACCCAAAATCTGTAATTGCTAGTGTCAAAAAGAGAGGAAAGGAAAGTACTCTAAAGGATATAACTGCATGTGTGTTTAAGTGTGTAAGATAGATAAACATATTACTAAAGTTTTTTTGGATCATTGAACAGAACCGTTCACTGTCTCACTGTTTGAATGTCCACTTTTATGCTTTAATTTTGTAACTTGAACAATTATGTCTAAGATGACAATATGTAATTTATCAACTAGTGATTTCTCACTATTTTGTTTTTTGAAATTCTGAATTTCTATGCTTTTTTGTTTTGCTTTTTTTCTATTTATATAAAATTAAAAAAAAATAGTGTATTTTCTTACCCCAGAAAGAATGGAAAGCATCAATAAGTCAAAGAATAATAAATGCTGCTCGAGATGCAGCTCAGTGGCCCAGAGTCTGCCTGGCAAGCGCAAGGTCGTGAGTTGGATTCCTGGTACCAAAAAAAAAAAAAAAAAAAGGATAACATGCTGGCATCATTTTAATGGAAAGGAACCTTCCCAGTTTGTTGGTGGAAATGTAAACTGGTACAGTCATTTTGCAAACCAGTATGGAGATTTCTCAAGAAATTAAAATTTGAAGGCTACATGACTCCGGTTTTCGCTTCCTCAGTGTCTTTCCCAAAGAGCTAATGACCTCATATTATAGTGATACAGGCATACCAATGTTTATAGCACCAAAATTCATAATAGCTAAATCTTGGAAGCAGCCTATATGCTGCAACAGACAAATACATAAAGAAAATGTGGAATCTATGGTAACAGAATACTACTTGTCTGTTAAAAATGATAAATTTGAAACATTTGTAGGAAAATGGATGCACCTGGAAAATAAAATATTAAGTGTACTAAATCACACAAATAAGTATAAATACTACATGTGTGTCTCATTTGAGTAAGGCAAAGTATGAACAAACAGTACAGTAAAGGATGAGAGAAAGGAAACAAGGGGATACATCTCTTGCAAATGGAAAGAGTTGCAGGAGAGTTACAGTAACAGAAAAAGTGGAAAGAGAAGGTAAGTAAGATATATAATGCACAGGACAATGTAAACATTGTAGTTCATAAACATAACCTAAGTATAATAATGAAAATGGGGAAAGGGGATTTAGAGATGGTGGGAGAAAGGGAGGTGGGTGCTAAGGAGAAATGGATTCTTAAGAAGGCAATGAGCTGCATTATGTGTGTGTACTTACTCCTCAGAGTGAGTGTAAACTTCATCTACTGCAAACATGTAATAATAAAAATTTAAACCACTAAAAATGAAAAAAAAATGGATTCCTGCTGTAGCTATAGTATCCTGAGACTTGCTCTGGAAACATTAAATATGGCTCTGTGCATAATAATACTGATCAGTATCAAAAAAGGGGATGGTAATTGTAAGTTCATTTTTCTAAAAAGGAAATGCACAGGCCCTGATTTGGAAAATTATGCTGTGTTCTACCATTTCAATGGTTAAGAAATTACTGAAGGACCTGAGACAGTCAAAAAATGATTTTAAAATAGTTCATTTTAAAAGTCAGTTTAATATAGTGAAACAGAATAGGAGCTGAAGTTTATTCTCATTAGGAGTCTATCTTATTTTCATATATACATAAACTTGGAAACAACAGAGAATTGCATAATGTCCACAGCTTGGAGGCTGTGATAGACTTTAATTAATTCCTAGGTAAAATTAGTATGCATTACAGTTTAGAGAAGCAAAATACACAAACCTGCTAATCAAAAGGTTCAGCTAACAGAACTGAAGCTTTTTCATGAGTGATATTGTCTGGAATTTCATCAATGTACCAGCTGGCTTCTTGTCAATTTATAGTTTGGAACTTTACATCAAACAGAAAAAAAGAAATTAATTACAGGGAAAGGAATTCCAGAAGGAATTTTGTGCTCAGAGGTTTTTCACAATTAACCAACATGAATGGAAATGTGTACAGAAGAAACAGAGAGGGAGAGAAGGAACTTAGTAGAATTTTCTGCAATCATTAATCGACTATAGCAGGGTTAGTAACACCTGCTTCCCTGATTTTCTTTTAAAGCTATTTAGCCAAAGCTTTTAGCCTTATTTCTGGAAGCGCTCAGGTCTGCTACAATACTGAATGCAGTGAATCATAGCATGTGCTGTGAGTTTTCTTAAATAACGTCCCAAGTGACAGCTCAAACATTGCTATCTTCCCTTCATTTTGAATTGAGTAACATTTGCTGTATTACATTACTGATCACAATTATAATTTAATGAGAAGAAAGATCATGCTTTAATGGTTAGTGACTGGTTACTTGTAATGCATGTTTTGGGCTCAGAAGTATTGCTCTCAAGTGTCACAGTCATTGCCTCTATGTGCTGCAGTTGTTCAAATATGACTTTTCTAAACCACTTAACTGTTGAATGAAACCGACAAAGGTTTTAAAACTGCTTCCTTCAAAATTCCCTGATACTGTTTTACTCTTCTACATTGCTTAAAAATTTCTACTTGTGATGCATTCTTCTAGCTCCATTCTAATGCGATAAATAGTTCTTTCCCAAAAACATTTAGCTTTAGAAGCCTAGAGAATCTGACAAATACATTTCTACCTTAGAAAAATGCACATATAAATAATACATGTGACATTTTCCATAAGGTGCCAGACAGCCACTAGGGATGCATTGGCACTATTTTATGACTCACTTATTGAGGAACGTATACATGCACATATGTATAAATGTTTATATGACAAATTCATATATAATACAGAAACAGTTTTTAATTTTGTTCCATTCAAATGTTGATTCAGATCATGTTACTCCCAGTCCATCAAGTCATCTGAACTGAAAACTGACAAATTATCTTCTTGGCCATCACCTGAATAAATTTAGATTTGTGATCCATTTTTATATACAGCAGCCCTTAGTTATAAGCTCATTTGGGTAGCCATATTTCACTGTACTATCTCAAGTGCTGCCACATTTTCAAAGTAATTTGTAGACCATAGCTAAGAAGAACATTTTTAACTTTTTTTAATGACAGTATTTTTCTTCGTTAGGTCTGTGAGCTGTGAGCTACTGTAAGATACTAAAAAGCATTTTGAAGTTTCTCTGTTCAGCTTGAAAATTGTTCACTATTATCCCAAGGTCACTTTGAAAGTCTTTCTGTGATTTGCTTGCATTTATTTTGTGCTGGTGTTTATAGGTTTGAACCAAAAATGAAATTTAATGTTTTATTTGTCCACATTAAACTTAATTTGCCACTTGTCAGCTCATTTACAACAGAGATAACATTCAAAACCCACCCTATTGAATGTTTTATCTACAATCACAAATAGAATTTTTTCTTTTTATTGGTGAGTTGTATGCAGTATCTTTTAGTGTTGCTGCCCAGGAAAAGATTTTCAATAAACATCTAAATGAACCTAATAGAAATCAATTAACAGTTCCTTAATAAGACATAAAATTGAGAAAAAAATGTTATATAACTTAGAAATTTCTTATGACATATTATGCAAGTATTATTACGGTGTTCTTAAAACTGAATTTCTACTTTAAAAAGATAAATGAAGTAAAAGTTAAAATACTTTCAAAATCATAAATTGGATTATGATACTAAACATTTTTCTTGCTTTTAACTTGTTCTTACATTATTCCAAGTACTCAATTTGACATCACAAAATGACTTTTCTTGTTAAGAATTATTTAGATATAATGTTAAAAAAACTAATTGATATTCAAATTTTATGTATTTTAGAGAACTTGAAAAGGAAATTTTAAATTTAATACAGAATACTTTTAAACTACAATTTTAAATGTTTCCATTAAAGAATATGGAATATATGTGTATTTTCAAGAATATTTTCACAACCAATTTTGTAATTTGTACCTATATCTTCAAATAATTAGAAGTGTTAAAATGGGAGATTTTAAAGCCATATATGCTATTTACCTTTCAACAGGTATTATACTTATTCAGTGTATATTAGAGAAATAACAAATATCCAAAGTATAAGTATAGCATTGATTATTTTTATACAATGTTGGAGTATGAGAAAAAGGAAAACGTCTAACTTCAGGTGATTTGTTGAATAAAAATTCATTATATATACATGGTAGTGTACTGCCATATAGATTTATAATTTTTTACATGTAATATTATGACATTAAAATTCACAATGAATATATGGGTCTATCTTTATTGAAAAATCATGTTATAGATAGACACTAGTTAAAGAAATGGAATGGATATAAGTATATATATGAAAGACATATATGTGTGTGCATATAGCTAATTATAAGTATCAGTGGAAATAAACATTTACCAAACAGAAAACAATTATTTTGTAAGGTTTCAGATTTTAATACAAGTACCTACTTGTGGTTTTAAAAATAATATATGTTGGTATATTTATTACATAATAAATTTTTAAATTTGTAAATTTTAAAAATTGTAGTAAGCATCATTTATTATATAGATGCTATATATCTTTTACTGTTCTACAGATTTTTTTCTTACCTTATTTAGTTTTAACTATGCTTCTTTTCAACCTTTATTTTTTAGTTTTATCAGGCTACTGTAACAAACAACCATAGGGTAAGCAGCTTAAACCAAAATTATTTTTCATAATCTGTAGCCTGGAAAGTCCAACATTAAGGTACTGGCAGATATGCTGTCTGGTGAAGATTTGCTTTCTGGTTCTTAAGTGGTCGTCATCGTGCTGTTTCTTCCATGGCAGTAGGAATAAGAAACCTTTCTGCGTCTTTCATAGATACATTGATCCTTGTTGTGTTGGCTCTAACCTTAGGACTTTGGGTTTCAACATAGGAATATGAGGATGATATAGACTTCAATCCATCATATTTATCTATGCAGCACATTATGAAACTGACTTTCCATGCCAGAATGTTAGAAATAAGTGATAATGTAATTTCACGTTGTAATTTTTACTTAATGGTTTCCGTGAACCATCTGAGTCTGAATCGTGTGTGCTTTCTGGAAGATAGGCATTTAGCTTTAAATCAGATTATAGGATGGTTTAATAACCCTTCTAATAGTTTGGGTCAAACTGACCATTGAGTTCTATTCTAATGAAAACTGCACAGGCAAGACAAGATACTAAGAGCAGGCGAAACTATCTGGGAAGAAACATTTGTTATTTTCACCTCGATAATCTACTGCAGGCAGTTGGAAAGGATGGCAAACAGCAGGGGCTGTGACTTGCATTCATATTTTCAAGAAGGCTGGGGAGATAGCACTAGAAAATGGTGAGGTCATCAGGTGCTGGGACTGTTCCCCTTTGAACAAATTCTCCTTTAAGAAGGTGCAGAAAATGTTACTTTGAAATGCAACATAAGTAGTTGCGAGTCATAATGTGAATAGCTCTTGAGAGTGTGTTCAGAAGGATTGGAAGCATAAATGTGGGAATAATGAAGCTTCCATGAGGGTGGAGGAAAGATACTAACTTAGTAATCTGATTCAGTCTGTCAATGTGAAGCTGAACAAAATTGTTTTCATAATCAATTCTGTCTTTGAAATTTTAAAATAAATAAATAAATAAAATAAAAGTGTATTAATACATGGCTTTAGGATATGTGATTGTATTGTTAGAAATATGAATGAATTCCCCACTGGAGCACTGTATTTTTTTTTTTTAAATAAAGCAATAAGGGAAGAAGACCTAAATAGCTATCATATGAATTTATCCTGGTGACTTGCATATGTACTGCAGATAAAGAATGGCCAGATTCCAGCTCAAGATGATGGGAGCTAGAAATTTTAACTTTAACGTCTACTGCCTTCTAGGTCTTTCTTCCATATCAGGGATGAGTGAAAATGTACCCTCATGTACTGAGAATACATAGGTGCCTGATCCTATGTGAAGCATCTCACTTAAATTACCTCATGATCTTAAAAGAACTTTGTGAAGCCTATTGTCCTCTCTTACAGATGACAAAACAGAGCACTGGAGGTTTCAAATGGCCTGAAATCATGTTACTCTTAGGTGCCCTCACGGTAATTTAAGCTTGGCTCGAGATGATTTGGAAACACATATTCATGAGTAGCATGTTGGGTAACTACCCTTACTTAGACATAAAGAGCTTACAAATCTCTACATCTGTGTGAGTTTGTTAGCTCACTTACTTTCAGAATATTGTGGGGAAGTTTGTAAAGTTATAGGTTCCAGCCCAAAAGTCTCCACCAGAATTAATGAATAAGTGTTAATAGAGATAAAAATTTTTAACAGACCTCCTTAGTGATTCTGAAATATGTTAAAGATTGGGACGCATAATTCTACCCCATCTTTTTCCTACTCCACAGAGGTGATACTGTAGCTGCTTTTGATCTTTATTATGGTTTTGGAGGTTTTTGTTTTATGTTGCTTTTTGGTGGCATTTGATGCCACTTCTGATGTCTCCCTTTCTCTGCTAACCACTGCATCTCAGTTTCCCTTCATAGCCCTTTTTCTGCATGAAGTTCCTTGGGCTGCTGCCTGTGGCCCTTTGCTCCTGGTGGCTGTAATCATGTTCACTTATCATGGTTTTACAAGTTATTCTTGCTCTCACCTGCAATTCTCTCATGAATTTCAGTAGCTTACTTTTATCACTCTTACTTTAAATCCATGAATGCCTGCAATCCTTCAGGTTTTAAATTTAGCGTTCCTAAAATTGAACTCATTTTCTTTTCACCCAAACTTTCTCTGTCGCCATTTTCCCTTAGCACAGTTAATGTTGTCATTATTCAGTGTCCTAAACCTCAAATTTCAAAATTGCATCCAGACATCCTTTCTTCTCTCCCTCCAGTCATCAAATCTTGTTTTCTACAGCTCAGAAATGCCATTTGATTGTATATTTTTTCCTCATTCCTACCGTACCTCACCAACACTTGTGCTTTAAATTCTATACAAATGTCTGTACATTTAATGTCTCACAATATCCAGTTCCTTTTCTACATTGTGCTAGATATTTTAATAATTATCACATTTGAATTTTTTTGTTCCCTACTGCCTACAATAGAAGGTCTAAAATGTATAAGACTCATTTTAATCTCATCTGTTTATCTAGGCTCTTCTCTTCACTACCAGTTCTATTTGTGGTCAATCCAAACTCTTTTCTGTCTCTCAGAATACAACAATGACAGTATCTACCTCATAGGGTTACTGAGGAGGGAAAAGTTAATTCATGTTACAGGCTTACATTACTGCCTCACAGACATTAAACATTTGTTGCTCTTTCTTCTGGCGTTATATGATGTGACCTTCTGTCTAGGAAGAACACTAAAGAAATGGCCATTAATACTGGATTTAACCCAGAAATACTGCAATACAATTTTTTCCCTGTAGAAGGCCTGAATATACTTGTAGGTTAATATAATTTACCTACCTAATTAAATATCTAATCTCTGGTAAGTTGTCTACTACTTGAAATCTCCCTAGTTTTCAAGTTGATGCTTTGACA
Organism: Dolichotis patagonum; assembly: GCA_004027295.1. Taxonomy (NCBI): domain Eukaryota; kingdom Metazoa; phylum Chordata; class Mammalia; order Rodentia; family Caviidae; genus Dolichotis; species Dolichotis patagonum. The sequence goes on from PVJX010000968.1 coordinate 100,262, forward strand.
TATACTTGTGCTTTAATGGTCAGTAAAGAATATACCGGCTGCAATTCTGAAGGTACATCATTGTGGCAATTAAATAATTGATGGAACAAGAAATACCCTAGGCAGACTACGGGCTTATGTGATCAGGCTCTAGACCTGGGCAGGACTCTTTAAGTGGAATAAAAACAATTGACTTGTGTCAATTTGAAGGATCCAGAAATAAATGTAGGCTCAGAGTCTAAAATCTGTACCTCTTCTGTAGTGCTGTGGATACCATCATAAGAAATATTGTTATTTAGACCAAAATGTTAATGTTTAGAAAATTTTGTAGGTATTTTAATTTTTATCAAACTTCTGCATAACTATCTATTTGGATGTTATTTTCTAGTTTGATACTATGCTCTTGAAAAATTAAATGTAAATTTCAGGGTTTCCTAGCAGTTTTCACTATTTAAGGCAAATATGGTAATTACTTTTGACTTATATGCCAGTTTATTAATCTTTATCCATTGGAATACAAATATACTAGTTTCTTTGAAGTAGGAAATACTCATTAGTACCTTTTCACTCATCAGAGAAATATGTGACCTAGAAAATCACAGCATTCAAGTAATACATGAAAATAAATTTTAAAAATTTACTTTTATAGGAAAAAAAACTTTACATTACAAATCCAATTTAGGGTAACAGTAAGAGCCAATCTAAGTTTGATTATTAGAATAAAGATTATATTCACTATAGTTTTATTTTTAAAGTTTATTGGGTTTCTGGGCTTTATTATTAACTAGAGAAGTAATATTTAAATGAATTCCTGACCAGATTTTTTCATCTGTATACTCAAATGAGTATGTGCAGCACACATCCAGGCATACTTGAAATAAAAGATGCATATTTAAGGAAGATGAGTACATCTGAAAAAGAAATAGGGAAAATTAATAATAATGATAGGATTTCTGTAATGCCTGAAATTGGTAACATGCTTGCCTAATGTGATGTGGTAGGAAAAACTTCAGGTTTTAACCAGAAGTAAATTTTAATGGCAGTGTCTCCGCTTAGTATTATCTATGTGAGGTTGAGCAAATCCCTTAGTTTGCCAGAGCTGTGAATGTCTCATCTGTGTAAGGACTGTAATAGGGATTTCCTCTGAGGATCAAAAAACAACATACATACAAAGCTCTTAGAAATTGTAAGGCATTGTACTGATTTCAGAGATTATATAAGTAGAGATTTCACAAATTCCTCAGAATCTAGATTATTTCAGAGATGAAATAATCATGGCAGGCATAATTCTTCATGAGAAACCGGAGATACGAAACAAGAAATGAGTTGCCGGGGTAAAGTTGGGCTTTATTATCCAAATGTACTTTCTACACTAGAGCATGCTTTTTGAATCAGGCCTGTACATCATTCACGGGGTAATGCTGTAGAAAATTTTAGTATAAGCTGATTGAAAAAACAAGATTTTAAAAGCATATAACTATGGAGTCACGTAATTAGAAGCGATAATATTACTAGCTGATATTTACCCTTTTTAATGCAGGTAATGAATTTGGGCATCCCGAATGGTTAGACTTCCCAAGGAAAGGGAACAATGAGAGTTACCATTATGCCAGGAGGCAGTTTCATTTAGCTGATGATGACCTTCTTCGCTATAAACTGCTAAATAACTTTGACAGGGATATGAATAGATTGGAAGACAGATGTGGTTGGCTATCAGCTCCGCAGGTAAGCTCTTTACTCTAAATGTGATGTTGTAGTCACCAATACTGTACATGCTTAGAATGGCAATCGATTTGAATCCATATGCAGATCTTCTAAACAGCACTTTGTTATTCAGTGTGTAGTGCCCTGTAACATACTTCGGGTTGTCAAAGCATGTCACTGAAGTCTCTCCAGTACATAATGAAAATCTTCACCATAGTGCCTCACTTGCTTGTCTGGTTAGTTTGTTGTTTAAATTTAGTAATTTTCATTGCATTTGGTTAAAATAAATGGCAAAAGCACTGCGTGGAACCCTTTTTGGAAATTGCTGTGGAAATATCTTAATTGTTTTGACTACTTTTCCTTATATAAGCATGCTGTCATAAACTACTTTGACAACATATGAATTTCTTTATTCCTTTTTTTTTTTTCCATTTTTACTGGTCTCTAACTTGTCATTTCAATAGATGTCGTTATACCTGTGTGCTGTTTTGTATTTTTCATGAGCCTGACTCTCCTCTGGAATTAAAGTCTCAGTTTTCAATAAGTTTTAGAAAATGTAATTAACAGGTGCAAATTCTATACAGGCTTTTTTTTTTCTTGCAAAAATTAGCATGTAGTATGTGTTAGTTATAATCCATTTACTTTACATTGGTGCTGTTTGAAATGACTGTTGATGTGTTTTTACTCTGGAATCTATGATTCTTGCTTTAATGGCTGAGCAAAGGTACTTATACATTCAGTAGGATTGGTTACATGACACAAATGCCCTAATCACATTTATTAGTAATGCTATTTCTGGAAGACAGAGCAAAATGATGCTCCTTTTCAGTAGGAACAATGTTGAATACCAAAAGGCACACTGTTTACTCTGAGCCTTAGTTCACATTTCTAAATTACCAAGAGTGGTGCTGCTGATATGCATGACAATAAGTCCTCTCAAGGCTGGGGGCAGGGAGTTAAGGGGGTGCAGGAAACCAAAGGCTGTCACAGCCAACTGTAATACATGATGGATAAAATATAGGCATCTGCAGGTGTTACTCCTCAGATCTTTTCCTTTTATTGAAGGAAAAAAATGAACATATTATAATAGAATGGCCATTGAATGTCAAGCCTGAATAAAACTATAAAATGTATAGGATAAGTTTAATTTCAGAAACTAGATATAAGGTAATATTAAATTTTGAAAAGTAACTTTATGAACTTCATTAGGCTGGGGACCACATTAAAAGCCTTAAACTTCACTTATAAAGAGAATTAATATCTACGGACAAACGCTTTCTATGATACCACATTTTTACTTGATTCCTAAGCTACAACATTAACCCTTTGTTTGTGCTTTAAGGCTGACAAGTGGCTAGTGAGATTTTTATACTCAGTAAGTACATTTTAACACTCTTGTTGACTTAGAATTTGATATGAAAATGTTTAAAAAATATAAAGTTGTGAATTTTCAGGTCTGGTTTGCTAACTAATAAGATTATTCAGGAAGACAACATGATTTTTTTGTAAATAATTTAATTGTGGTTTTAATTGTGCATTTAGGGGTTATTTAAATGTGACATATGAGTTAATTTTTACAGGCCTATGTGAGTGAAAAACATGAAGGCAATAAGATCATCACTTTTGAGAGAGCAAATCTTCTTTTTATTTTCAACTTTCATCCGAGCAAGAGCTTCACTAATTACAGAGTTGGAACAGCACTACCAGGAAAATATCCTTTTCATTGCCAATGAATATGTCTGTCAGAATCCTTTTTATTACGTTAGAGTAAAAAACTAACACTAATCTTGTAACAGTACCTTTAAATTTCTTCATCTGAGAAATGAGGTACTTGAAACAATTATCTGATCAATCTTTGCTTATTTCAGTCAGCTATACTGAATTATTCCTCAGCTTTGTCTTGGTTCTATAAAAGTATAATTCAAAATATTTTAAATAACTTTAATTCTAATAATAAATGCAAGAGACAATTGTAAATTTTTTTTGAAAATATTTTCTAAATTGACTATAAGGGTTGTCACCTTTCTGCATCTCCACTGAGGGAAAAATAGTCCCTAACTATAAGACTAGTTTGCTTCCATTTTTTCTATCCTCAAATGCTAGGTATTGTAAAGATGGGAATTTTCCTGACACATGCACTACACTTACGTAGCATTTGAAATGGTGAAGAAGTTGCATAGCAGCATTGTATGTTTGGAAATTGTTATAAGGAAAATGTACAATCTATTTTAAAGGCATTATGACTGTGACTTAGTTCCATGTTAAGCAATACAAACAACACACAAAAAAACATAACATAAGAAAAAAATTACAGATTCAGGACCTATCATCAAATCAACAGGAAAATAACTTGCTTTTCCTTCTCCTCTAATGCTCTGGTCGTCATGGTTAATACCCGCCAAAGATGCCTGGCACCAACATAAAGTCCTATGTGGTGACTTCAAATACAGTAAGAGAAACCTCCTGGTCACCTGCTGAATGAAAAGGGAAAATGTCTTTCTCACAAAATAAAAGTTCTAAGTTAGAGTGACCCAGTAAAGTGACACTATCAACTTCACTGCTTCATTTTTTCTGCTTTTCAACTCTCAGGATATCAGCAATGTCCAAATGGTGCCCCTTTTAATAGTTCTAATACTAAAACTACAGTTTTAAGTGTTTCAGCCTTCAGACTCAACAGAAGTTCTTTTTGTGTGTGTCTCTTTTCAACAATGGAGTAACTTCCTTAGCAAATTTTCTTTCACTGACCAAAATCGAGTGTCTTATCACTCCAAGATATCTAGAAATGAGAGTAGTATCCCCATGTCTGACTTAAGAATTATTCCTGAGGCCCTTAGGGTGGAATCCTTGATAGACACCCAGACGTAATGTGCTCAGAACAGGAAGGAAAGCATCGTCCAGTTAGGTGCTGCAGCCTCTGCTGTCACCTGTGCCGCCAGCAATAGGAAGGGTGGAGAGAGACGGTTCCCTGCTTTTTTCCTACATCAGAACATTTTGGAGAGGATATTGAAATCATGATAGATGCCCAGTTGTGCCCCACCTAAGCCAGAGAGTCCTTTATGCTACTTTTTTCTTATGTATGTAAAGAAATCAATATGATGTGGTTACCTGTGCTAAAAGACATGAAAATACTGGACATATAGCAACTCATAAATGACCCTTCTTCTCAAAGTTGACACTAATGGAATTCTGCCAGATCAAATCCCTCTATATCTGAGGATGTACTATCATCAGACTAGAATGCATTTACAGATTATTTTGTATTTTTTATTGTAGGCTTGGTTGGCACCTTTGCTGCACTGACCTTGATTCTAAATGGGGGAGGAGATAAGCATAAAACCAAACAATGAAGTAGGGCACAGTACAGTAAATGGGAAGGGAAAAAATATGTTGCATGTGAGAAAGGAAAAAAAAAGTAGAATAAGATATTAAAGAAAAGACTTATAAGCCTGAACCTTGGGAAATGGGTAATATTAGAGTAGAAAAAAAGCAGAAGGTCATTCCAGCAGTTGGAAACCACAGGATGTTCTTAGATAATGGGCAGTATAATGGATTAATTAAAGAAAGATGACCATAAAAAGAAGTACGAAAAGATAAAGCTAATAGAGATCAAATAATAGAAGATTTTCATGCTATATTAATTAGTTTAAGCTTTTTATGGTTTTATAGTGAGTTACTGAAGGTTTTTGAAGAAGGGAGCTACTTCAAGAGAATGCATGCATTAGGAAAATTTCTCATGTATCAGATGTAAGAGAACTGTCATGAAAAGGGAGATGGAAAGTACAGATATTAATTATGAGAAATTGAAGTGCACCTGAAAGATAATTAGGGCCTGAACTAAAGTAATGGCTCTGGGATAGAAAAAGGTATATGGAACACTTTTCTGTAGTGGAAGAATTCATCACCGTTTGGGACATGGACAGTAGATGAGCAAATGTAAGGTTTTCCTGTGAAGAAAGAGAAGAATGATAGCCTGAGTGTTCCTGAGGATGGGAAAACAAGAAGTAAGCAGTTGAGGGAACAGAAAATATGATTGTAATTTAAGATTATCAAAAAGTAGAAATATATGGGGTGATGTTTAAAGTCACATCTCAGGCTCTAGTGATCTATCTCAAATCTGTTAGCTTTGATTAGCAAATATTATTAAATGAAAGCACCTAATAAAATAGCATATTTATTGAGTAGAATGTCCCCAAAAGTTAGTTTGTATTTATTGATAGAGAATTATACTATTTATGAACACTTGGTTCGATAAACTGGACATCGAGTCTTCTAAAATTTGGTGATCTTGTTCAATACCTGCAAACTACACAGAAATTATCTATTTTCATAGCACACATATATAATTTCAGTACCCTGAGAAACTGAAGCAGAAGAATCACAAACTCAAGCCTATATAAGACAACCTAGCAAGACTTTATCTCAAAAAATAAGAAAGGGATGGGGATGTAGTTCAGTAAAGGTTCCAAGGATAGTCCCTTGTACCACGTACACACACATACGTACATGCATACATGCATGCTGACCATACATTAGTGACCTCTTTTCAAAGTTATAGTCACATAAGTTGTAATGTTTGCTGGCACAGACACTTTGGACAATGGTGCCATCTCTACAGAAGGGATAGTTAAAATCTCATTCATTTACTGACTCTTCAAGAGAGTTAATAGGGAAATATTATTGGCACATCTCCTGTATTTTGTCTACTATAAAGTTATGCTCAGTTTGTCTTTGTTCGTTTCTTCTACCTATCTCACGCGCCTTTTTCTCTCAATAAGCAGCAACTAATTCATGTGTGTTACTACTTCATCTAAAGAAATTTATATTTCAACAAATCTCTTTGAATACATAAAAAGTATTCAAGACTGAATGGCTAGATATCTAATTGGATATTTTTATTACAATAAGGACTTTAGGGGGGCAGCAGTGGAAGAGAAAACATTTCCAAAATACATTATACCACATTTTTTACTTGCACTTATGTTAATAGCAATAAGACTTCCTAATTCCAAGATCTCAATGAAATCTGGATTTTATCCACTATTCTACCCTTACAGTTCAGTTCATGTGTCCATCTAGACAGTGCTTCATAGAGAAATAGGTAACTGTTATTGGTATACTTTCCAATTCTAAGGTACTCACTAGATAACAAGATAAACAGTGAAGATTTTCAAAAATTTTAATGTGTGAGTTCTGTACAAGGGGGACAGCACCTGTTCTACTTGTTGGATATTCCAATCAGAAAAGATACTGTACCCCTTGCAGTACACACCCCCAAGTGCTCCTACTGCCATATCAAACACCTCTAATTTTTAAAATACCTTCTCATGGTGTTTTCCAGAGTTATAATGTTATATCTCTCTTATCTAAATGTGCCCAGCATGCATTGCTCCTGTTCCTCCTTCGCTGAGCCTCTGGAACCAAGAGCATGATATTCCAAGCGAAGCTCTGGCAAGTAGGACACAGGATGCCCCTTCGTCTTCCTGTGCCTGGACCTTACTCTCTTATTGATAGAGTTCAAGTAAATTAGCCTAAGCAGCAGCCATCGTATTTCTACTTGCACTGTATCTATACTCACACACAAGCCATGAATTTTCTTGATGTCTTATTATGACTTGTCCCTTATTGTTTATTCAGTTAGTTTTAACACAAACTTTCAAATTTATATGAACATGAATTACAGTCAGTATTCACTTTTGCCTTCTATTTATAAAGAGGATAAAAATGATAAAAGTATTAAAAATACAAATAGTTCTGTTTCTAATCTGTTAAGGATGTACATGTTCTATAAACACCAGACAGACCACTTTTCAGTTTTTTACCTTTAAGCTTACCTTGAAGAAGCTTTTTTAAAAACTTACTATCTTAACAACTTACAAGTCCTTTCTTTCTGTCCTTTTATGTTGTTCATATATTTTTTATTTGTAAACTACCTTTTAGTTCAGTGTTATGATATGTGTCTGGACCTCCAAAGCCTCGTGCATTCATGGAGGGGTGGGCCTTTGGAAGGCTGCTGAAGCTGGAGTTTATAATTGGTTCATTGTCTAGTGCTGGGATTGGCCCTGGGGCAGGTAGCCTGCAGAGAATATAAGAGAAGAAAAGAGGTTTATTCCTCCTTTTTGCCCTTTTTGCTCTTACTGCTTTTGGTATCTGCTAACTGCCATGAACTATTGTCCCTCTGCCTTAAGCCTGTCTGTGTTGGGGCCAAGTGATTATGGACTGAAACCTCCACAAACTGTGAGATAAATAAACCTTTCTTTTCTTAAGTTTGAGCATCAGCTATTTTGTCCCCGTACCAAGACAAAAAGTGACTAACACTATCAGCTTTATAAATTGTTTCGAGATACAGAAAGTTTAACAAATAGGATATTAGCAATGTATTTTTTGACTTTATCAAAGTGTTCTATGCTTTTGGTGTATCTTAACTGCTAAACAAATAAACTGAGTACAGATTTTCACTGTGAAGAACCCACAGTGAAAAAAAAATGGATGTATTTATCCAGTAAAGAAATTTATCAAATTTTTAATTCCCTGGAAAGAAGAATTTGGTGCCAGAAAAAATTTGAACTTTCTAAAGAAATCATTTGAACTTCTTCTGTCACTATGAAATATAAAGTGGCTATGGGTAACATTTCTGAATTCTTGAGCAGTTTCATTTTTTGAACCTGTGTATCTTGCATATCAAATAGCAAGGCATCAGCTTTCACTCACAGCTGTGGAGAACTGATGGTGGCTGTCTTCTCAAGAAACTGTTGTAAAGAGAGCTATTTTCGGGTAATGCAGACAAGGTAGAAGGAACACTCTAAGGATGCTTTTAACTATCTCTGCAAACTAAGGTGATACAATTGGGAAACTGAGAGGCAAATCTGACTTGTATCAATGAGGTTTTGAACGTGGTCATCATGGTGAGAGCTCGAGGGAACAGTATTGTTTCTGTAAAGAATCCTTAGCTTCCTCCTAGGAAAATAACAAAAATAGAGCAAAGCAAAAAGACCTTTGCCTATATGCTATCCTAGATTTGTCCTTTTAGCTGCAAATCTTCAGTATAATGATCACCAGTGCTCTTAATACAGTAGATAACAATGTGGGTAATGCAGCTGCAACCCAAATGTGCTTGGTAAATAGGCAGGTTTCACATTTCGTGTTCAGGAATACAGAATACATTCTCCTGATGTGTGATATTTGCTTATGATTTCACATTGTTTAGTTGTGAAGAAAGAAACATAATGCCATTTATATTATTGGAATCATTATTGTATTTCTGTACTTACAGTTCTTCACCTAGAACATTATTAAATCAGGACTGAATTAAAATGAAAACTGCTAAGCCCCCAAGGAAAAACTGCTCTTTCTAATCCATTTCAAATAATAAAAATGATGATGGCACATTATAAGTGCTGTGAGAGAGAATGTGGGCATTATGGTACCTGTTTTGTGGGCCTTCTGTTTGCTGTTTTTATTAACAACAGGTATGTAATTTAATATTCCTGGCCACACTAGAAGGTAAGTTGATTAGCCTCATGGAACGGAAAAGGAGAGCGAGGCCGTAGTAACTGAGTGTTTCCCTCCAGCAAAAAACTGGTGAAGCTTAAGCAATAGAACTCCACGTGCGTGTTCTTTCTGCTGTACTGTGGAGCGTTGTTCTGTCTGTTTCTGGCCCTGTACATGTGGTTGGGTGTGGTCGCAATGGTGATACTACTGGGAATGATTTATTTCTGTAATGCTCAAAATGATCTTGGTGCAGTTCTCAGTAAATAGGTCAGCTTAGAAAATTGCACACAAATCCATAGCACAGATAAGCTTCCCTCTCATCTAAACCCTCAGGAACTCTTTATCACCCTGCACAAACTTGTTGCCAGGAATTCTTCTTTCTCATCTCTGTTACCATCTTGCATAAAGAAAGAAAACAATTTTAAATATCAAAACATGCATACTTAGTTAATATTTCTGTATTCTATAGTGAAATATAAATGGATTACAATTCTATGTTCAAAGCTAAACCTTAATGGGGCACATAAGCTTAAGTTTACTATATAATATTCAGTATAACATAAAATGTCACAGCTTATTTATAAGGTTATGTGACTTGCTGTTTATACATGAATATAGCTCTGAGAGCATAAACAGCAGAACAATCCTATTTTTAAAAGTAACTTTTCATCATACTTTTGCGGTGGGGGTGAGCAGAAGAGTATAATAGTAGCCCCCTTCCCAAATGGTATTGTAAACTGCTACAGTACTGAGATACTAAGAGGAGTATTGCAAATGTGGGAAGAACATGTGAGCCAGGCCAAAAATATTTAAAGGAACAAGATGTGTAAATAGTTGTATTTAATCCCGTACCTTGGAAATATTTTCATTAAAGCACTGAAAGATGTACTTTTTAAAATGTAAATTCAGACACCGATATTTGCAACCTGCATAGTTTCTAGTGAGCAAATAAGGTCACTTGGATGATTCAGTAGCATGTGATTGCTGAAGGCAGAGAGGTTGCTGTGAGTCGCCTGATTTAGAGGAGCTTTTGAAGTGTGGTTATATAACTCTATATTAGAATCAGAATCTGTACTTTTTGAAGCAAATAAAAACAAGGAACTTAATTTGTGATTAGCTAAATTCTTGTTCTGTCAAGATTACATAAAACTTGTAAAGATTAGTTTCTAGATGAAAGAAACAGAGTAGGTTTAACTTTTTAATTTTCCAGGGAATAGATGTTTTGGTTAAAAATAAGTACAAGGCCTTTTGAGAAAGATCTACACTGTGACTTTGAATGGATGCAAACATTTTTCTTAAGTGTGAATGTGTGTGTCTTTATGTTATGATTCAATTTCATAATTTTTCTGTAAACAAGACACATAATCCTAACAATTTTGTATTTAATATATATCCTTTTTTCTGTACATTAAAATGGAAATATATATTAACCCATTGCCTAGGTTAGCCTACCTTAGCTTCAAGATGCTAAAGCAATTTTAAAAATTACTTAGGTGTTCTTTAGATTATTTTTCATTGTTTAATATTTTCTAACACTGTTATTTTTAATGATAACAATAGGAAAAAACCCCTTCTCCTAGTAGTAAGGAGTCTATGATTTATCATCATTCTTCTAATAATTTGAAATGTATCACAAAGCAAAAAAATACAAAATTAAAATATCATAACTACTGTAACCATTTTGGATTAGATTAATATGTATTCATAAGTTTATAGGCAATATGAATAATAAGCAAGCCCTCAGTGTGAGCCAATATTTTTAGGTTTTTTTCTTTCTTTTTTCTTTTTTGATTGGGAGGAGGGAGTTTGCTTTGTTTAATAGCCATCAGGGTTCTATGAAATATTCATGCATAACTTTTTTTTCCTTTTTGATTCTTAGGTCAGTTGTATGATGGTCTTCTGAGTAACAGACCAAAATTCAGAAACTGATCTCACAATAGCTTAATAAGGGTTTTCTTTTCCTATTTCTTGTCCCCCTGATAGAAAAAGAAATGAGAACTATTACTATAGTCTTTAAAAGTATTGTACACTTACCCAGTAATAGTATAACTAATGGGGGCAAAATGTTTTTGCACAGGGTGATCATTTTTACCAGTATGAACGAACTCATATTTTAATTGACAGCATGGTGAATAGTAAGACTGAGCATTTTATTTGCATGTTGGCAATTTTATGTTTACATAAAATACATTCAGTACTTTCCACATAAAGCTAAATTTTTAATAGACTAATGCATATATGGATAAGGAATCGCAAGAGGAAAATTGATGACAGATGAATGGGTGGAATGAATACATGGAATGTATAGCTACCTGATTGAGAAAGAACTCTAAATTTGTTTAAAATTAAGTAAAGGCTGAATATATAGTTCAGTGGTAGAACACTTGCCAATAGCATGTGCATAGCCTCAGTTAGGTTCATGCCTAGCACTGCAAAAATTATTCAATCCACCAGTCAACCACAGATGTTACTATAATGAATTGTGCCTTCTTTAATGCAGTTATTTAAGTAAATGATACAAAAGAAACATTGATCATTGATAACTATCAATGAAATGTACTGTAATCTGGTAAAATGGAAAATAAATTAGTGAGTTCTACTTTCACTTAGAATACTTGGTACATAAACCTTTATAATAAGATCTACTGTCTTTTACAAACTCATACCCTGCCCTCTATGAGCACTTTACATCACTTAATCAACATATTCCTTTCCTTGGGTATGCTCATTACAAGTTACGAAGAAGACAATCTATAGTGCATATATTGTTGTGATAGTTATGATACTAACATTTTCTTTTAAAGTTGCCCTGAATTTATCATTTCAAATTAGATAATTACCTTCTATTTTGAAAAATAAATTGTAACTACCACATTTAATACCTAAAGCTAATTTGTTTGGTTTTGATTTTTTGAAACAGGGTGCCATTGTGCAACTTAGGCTGGCATTGAACTCACTATATAGTCAGGCTGGGCTCAAACTCAGCAATCTTCATGCCTCAGCCACTCAAGCTGAAATTACAGGCATGTGCCTCCACACCTGGCTTGCGCACACACACACACACACACACACACACTCTCTCTCTCTCTCTCTCTCTCTCTCTCTCTCTATATATATATATATATATATATATATATACACACACACACATGAATTTTTTAATAAATAGGGCAATCTGTGTCTAAACAAAATTTTCAGAATGGGTGCTAATTCATATTTTCTTTTTGGGTCTCAGTAGAAATAACTTTCTCTTTTACTAATGTATATCTCTTGTCTGCCATGAAGCTATTGAACTCTTCTTTCTATGAGGTGCTATTTGTATTTAGGACATTATCTGCTAAGCTTTCTAATTTAGAATCACATCAGATCAAACCAAATGATCAGTATTTTATTTAGATATGAAAAAATGGTAACTGAGTACCCTAGAAAGATTCTTAAGATTAAAGCAGTAAATATTTAATTACTGGCGTACTGCAATTATTTAAGGGCTGGCTCTTCAGCATATTTTGGCACTCCAACTAAAAAAAGGTTTTCTATTTTTGTAGAAAAGTGGAAGAAGTAGAGGCATGAGCAGTATGCTTATGGAAATATTAACTTCAGTTGTAACCATATATAAGAAACTACTCAAATTCTATAAATATTACTCTCCACCTAATGATAAGACAATGACCAGTGAATTCCTATTAATAAAAATTAATTTGCCGAATTAATTACAATTCTTCTGAATTAATTACAATAATTATATGGCAGCTACTATTGAATAAGCAAAATGTTTAGCATTACTCAGTAAAATTATTTAATTAATACATAATGAAGTTCAATCATATTACCTTTAATTGGCAATTGATGTGTTTTATTTCAGAAACATTAAAAGAGAAAATTGGTTTATTTGTCTATAAAATTATAAACCTTACAATGAATTTTGCCCCATGAGCTCTTTATTATTTAGGAGATACTTTTCACTTTCCAATCTTCATAACCTATTGCTAAAGAAGAAATAAATTGTCAGCACACCGTTATCTGCTGGTAGCTTTCTTTTCTGATTCTTCAAGATTATTTTTCACAGTTTTTATCTTCTGAAAGTTCAGATATCATCTTTGGCCTCCAGAAATAGTAGGTATTTCCTTATCTTACATTTGTAAAGACAAAAACTTACTCTATTAGCTAGAATAAGGACTAAAATGATGAGCTCTAGAATACAACCAGCTGAGGGTTCAAATTCCATTTCGTCACTTACTTGTATTATGAAAGTAGCTTCATGTGCATTTTTGATGTTTTTATCTGAACATCACCTATGCATTAAATTGTCGTCATATGAAGTGATATGTATGAACAGCTTAGCAATAGTGTCATGGTACTATGAGCTCAGCAAGTATCAACGGCAATGGTGAATTCTACTGTCATCACCAATAGCCTAAATATTTTCTTTAGTAATAAAAAAGAAAGAGATGAATGAAAAGAAGTAGATTGTTCCTCGCTGGTACCCATCTTCTCCTCATCTTTTTCATGTCCTGTTCTCTAGTTCACTACCTCACTTTGGTTCCATTTAGTCCTGTCACAATACTGGGATTAAACATCTCCTTTTCCCAGCTCAAAATGTTTCTCTGGTACCATTTTCCCACTTTTCCCCCCTTATTCTCCCTTTCTTATGTGCCACAGCACTTGTTTGATTTTCTTTCTTTTCCATTAGTTCTTTTTGTTACCTTTCCCTTGGATCCAAATATAAGCTTTCTCTTTCCTTACTGCTTACATTGAAAAACTCACGATTCCAATAGCTTCAACTCTTTACTCTGCAAATATTCTCTGAATAGTCACCCCTTCTAAACTTGGCATTTGCCCTATTTACCATGGAGTGTGCAATTCTGTGATGTTTAGTGAAGTCTGAAAATATGGACAGTTTGAAATTTGAGACTTAGAACTATAGTGTGGCATATTTCATTGTATTCAAATTAAACCTCAAGCATCACTGGCAGGTGTCATTCCAAACAGTAGATTCTTGTTTAGAATAAATTTGATGATGTTATCATTTTATATTTCATATTGTATTATCTTACAAAAATTAATGAAAACGATGCAGTTTTGGGTCATCTTGGATTTCAATAATTGGACTAAGTGGTTAAGCAGAATTACTTGAGTCAGGAAATAAGCTTTTTAAAGACATGGATTCAAAATTAGTATCAAAAATTTACATAGCACTTTACAGTGTACAAATGCTTTTGTTTACATTGACCTATGTGACCCTCATATCATCTCAGTGACATTCATCAGGCAAGTATTCTTACTTTACATGTGAAGAGCAGAAAGATATAATTTTCACAAGTTCATATTCCTGGTAATTGAATGAATGTAATTTAAATTTAGTTTCTCAAAAATTTAGTATTGCATTCACATTTGGACACCAGATAACTCATTTAGTTGTTGCCCTGTAGAAATGTCATTAGTGTTTATGAAGCATGTTTCTCTGATTGTTTTCATAGTTTCATTTGTTTTCTGTACTACTGTTTCTGAAAGTCAATGGTGCCTCAGACAAAATGTTATTTTCTGTAGTGCTTTACTATTTTCAGTTCTAGCCCTAAAAATACAGATTAATGTTAGTAGAGATTTTTTCCACCTTTAGTGAAGCATAAATGAGAAATAGAAATTGTATATATTTAAGATATGTAATGTGATGTTTTGATTTACAAATACATTCTGAAATGGTACTGTGATTAGGCTGATTAACATATCCACCTGAAATTGTGTGTGTGTGTGTCTGTGTGTGTGTTGTGAGAACACTATAGAACACTTCTGGTAAATTTCAAGTGTGTATTTTTTTTAACAGTAGTGGTGCATTAGCTCTCCAGAACTTACTGATTTTTATAACTGGGAGTTTGTATATTTTGACCTAAAACTCCCACTTTTCCCTACCTCTCACCACTGCCCCCACCAGCTCGTGACAACCTCTGTTAAACATTTTGTTTTGATATGTTTGATTTGTTTAGTTTCGTCTACATATAACTGGCATCATATATTATTTGCCTTTCTTTGTGTCTTATTTCACTTAATATACTATCCCCTGGGTGTATATATACATGCTATTGTGCATATTTCCATATTGTTCACATCAAAATCTGTTGTATATAAATACGGTCTTATTATCCATTCATCCACTTTGGGGTATTTATTTCTTAGCTGTTGCAGATAATGTCACAGCAAACATAAGTGCAAATAACTCTTCAAAATGCTACTTTCTTTTTTTTTTCAAATATATACCCAGAAGTGGATTGTGAGATCATAAGATGATAATTTTTCTTTACTTTTTATGCTTATTTCACATCATTTTCCATATGACCTGCACTAATTCATTTTCCCACCAACAGTATGCAGTGGTTCACTTTGCTTCACATTTTCACCCATGCTTGCAATTTGACATTTTGGTAATAGTCGTTCTTATGTATGTGAGGTGATGTCTCTTTGTGGTTTTCATTTGCATTTCCCTGATTATTAGTGATCCTGAGCACCTTTTTATGTACCTGTTGGCATTTGTATGTATTATTTGGCTTTTTTAGAATTGGATTACTTGTTTTTATTGTTTTGTTTTCTTTAGGATTTTTTATTTTTTGGTATTTACTTTTATAAGTTTCTTATATATTTCAGGTGCTAGACATGTAGTTTGTTAATTCATTTTGAGTTGATTTTTGTACTGGTGTAAGGGTTCCATTTCATTCTTTTGACTGTGGATATCCAGTTTTCCCAATAATTTATTAAAGAATTATCCTTTCTCCTTTTTATATTGTTACTTGGTGTCTTTGTCCAAGATGAGTGTACTTTATATGTGTGTGTATTTCTGGGCTTCATAGTCTAGTCCATTGGCTTATTTTTATGACAGTGCCATACTGCTTTGATCACTATAACTTCATAATATACTTTGAAATAACGTTCTATGATGCTTCCAAGCTTTTTTTTTTAATTCAAGATGGCTTGATTATTCCAGTTCTTTTTGTGGTTTTATACACATTTTAGAATTTACTTTCTATTTCTGTGAAAAATTCCAGTGGAATTTTGATAGGAGTTGTCTTGCATCTATAGATTGCTTTAAATACTACAGATATTTAATAGTGATAATTCTTTAGCTCATGCACAGAGGATATAATTCTATTGTGTTTTCTTCAATTTATTTCATTAATACTTTTATAATTTTCAGTGTACATACATTTTATTTCCTTGGCTTAGACTAATTTTACCATAATATTTCTCTATGCTTGATAACCAAAAAACAAAAGCATAAATTTGATTCACAAAAGCAAATGAGAAAATAAAGGCTTTCTCTGAGAACATGAACAAGTTAAGGGTGCCAGCTCTCTCAAGTTGTATTCTATACATTACTGGAAGCTATAGCTTTTAAGGAAATAAAAGTTCAAAATTGGAAAAATAGAAGTAAAATTCTCTCTCTCTCTCTCTCTCTCTCTCTCTCTCTGTCACACACACACACACACACACACACACACACACACACACGCATGCACAGAGGCTAGAACTAATTAGTTCAGGAAAGTTGCAGTGTGAAAAACCATACAAATCCCAATTCATTAATGTACATTCTCAATCTACACTCAGAAAAAGAAATTGAGAAAATGCATTTACAGAAGCATCAAAAAGAATAAATTACTTTGGAATAAGTGAAGTATTTGTAAACAAATAGACTCACTTTAAAATATAACATTTTTAGGAAAAGGATGTCTACTCAAAAATTTTTTATCAAACCTAAATACATTTTTCCTCAGGTACTGACTGCAAAAGTGTCAAGATAAACACTTAGGGTATTATTAGGATATTAGAACATTTGAATTTTTAAAATCACATTTCACATAGAGCAGAAGAAATATATTTTATGAAGAGAAAAAGGATAATTCTCATTTCTTCAGCTTGCTTAATAAATATTGCTTATGTTCTTTCTTGAGTAGTAGAAGTTGTAAAATATATGCTATCTGCATATTGCTAGTGTATATTCACAGAATAGAAGCCCTAATTTGTTTTAGCTCCCTACAATAGAATCATTCTTAGATTAAGAACATTTGTCTATATTTAGATGTACATATATTTAATTTTATTTTCATGCCTTAATTTCAAATTTAGAAAATTTAGTGTTTTTGCTGTTACGTGTGTTGATGCCTAATATGACTTATCTAACTGATGTATATAACCATCCTTCTGGATTTGTATAAATCTCTCATGACCATACTAGTATTAGCACATTACAATTTATTGATAACTAGATCATCTGAGAAGACTCCTGTTTTGAAAGTATTTATGAAAATTAACTAATAAATGATTCTATCTATATAATTAGGTTAAAAATATGCCACAGTTTTTGGCTCATTGGAATCATAAAAATCATCGCTGCTTTACTAATATAAAAATGTATTGATTTCATTTAAAGAAGTGTAAGTGTTCACTTTCTAGAAATAGCTTGGCTTAGTTTTTATTACTGTTTCTAACTATTAAGGTTAAAATAGTTATCACTGTGATGATTACAGGTTACTATGTTAGATTTATTTCATGCTCTTGGATAGTTTATTAGCCCTAACGAGTGCATATGTTCTGTATGTTCAAAGTTCTCTCACTTTCAAGTTATCTAGTTTGAATTTTTTCACTGAGAGTGAGCAATTGATACAAGGGTGGGCGGTGAGTCCAGAAGTGCCCCGGGGGACTGCGGTGATGACGTGTGTGTCAGGGAGCATGCAGCAACCGACAGCCACTTTGCACCTTGACTTTATAGTTGTCCACAGGAAGCAGCCCCAACCCCTGTGCGTTCAGCCTCCAAAACACTGAGAGAGGCCACACCATGGCGTTCTGTTTATTTTTAAAAGTTAAACGAGAAAAAAAGAGTGAACATTAACTATTTGTTCTTTTAATAATAAAGGAAAAGGCTATTATGTTATCATAGCTTAAATAATCAGACAAAATCTTATTATTTATATGTTTCTACATACAATCTTTAAGTAACAGATGCTAACTGGTAGAACGGGGGAAAATACTATATGGAATATTCTGGATCTGCCTAATTATTAGAATATATGATTTTGACAATCTATTTCGATATTGTGTGTTTAAATTTAATTATTTGTATAGAGAAAGCCAAACAGTCAAGTTGATAATGAAGGTCTTTGAGTTTATGCTGTCTTTTTGTAATCATTTATCCATGTCAAGAATTATATAAAATGTCCATCTCCAAGGCATGTACAAATCACTTATTAAACTGAGGATTAATTGCATCAAACTGACGTGCATTTGTTTAACTACTGTGGTTATCAAAAGAGATTATGTTTCACATTATAAATTGTTCTAATTATAAAGGATTAGAAACTTTTAAAATATCTTAAGTAAAATGTTACAGGTAATGAAATGAGATTATGTTAGAAGACATATTTTTACAGTTCTAAAATGTTAACTCTCTAAAATGAGGGAAAAAAATCATGGTTAGACTTTTAGGCCCAGAATTTTGTTATTTCTTAAAAATTAATGAGAACAATTAAAATCAATACTTAGGGAAGACTGCAAGAGAAAATAAAGAAAAAAAAATATGCTCACAAGTGTTTCAATTCCTAATCTAAGTACTAGATAGTAGGAAAATATTAAAACTCTTACTGAGATTGTAATTTTAAATAGCAAAATATAACATTTATGGTTTGCTAGAATTTGATGCTGATAAAAATGGGAGGAAGTACACTGGAGTGTGGAGGAAGAGTTGTTTAGTTTTCAGTTTGGATGACAAAATTGACTTCATTAAAAAGGCTCAATATTTTTCAGAACTTTGAGAAGCCTTTTCTTTAAAAGAAAAAAAAACCTTAAAGTTATTTAGTGTTCAAAAGATTCTATGTATGGTCTGATTAAAATTTAATGTAAAAATTTTAAAACAACTAGAAAAATCTGAAATTCTAGGGAGAACAAAGACATGAGAAAAAGTGAATAGAAATAAAAACCTTAAAGGAAGGAACTACGTTAAGGGTAACAAATGAGGTGAGTAAATAGACCCACTTTTGTATTTTTCATCTCACACAGCAGTTTAAGTGCTCGGGGGGTCAATCATGATAATAGCCACAGCAGCTAATAAATTTGCATTTTGCTAGATTACTATGTACTAACAAAGTACTAGCTAGATACTAGTATTCAATGTAGATTATTGCAGCTAATCCCTGCAACAACTCTCTATTACCTCACTGCCAAAAGAGAAACTGAGCCTCAAGAAAGTAATTTATTGAGAGACATAGTTTGTTTTAGACAGAACTAGGCATAGAATGCAATTGTTGAATCCTGATGTCTGCAGATATACTCACCTTAATTTAGTGTTTTAGAATGTTTTGTCCTATCCCTGTTGTTATGGTTTGTGTCTGAATGTCCCTTCAGAGCCTCAGGTTTTATGAAAGTGGTTGAATCTGAAGTTTGTGATTGATTCATGGATCAATGCCGGGATTGTGGGTCTGAGTTCTACACCTGCCCTAAGATGGGTAGTCTGCATACCATATCAGGGATTGTCTCTCTGTCTCTCTGCCTGTTGTTGCCTTCTTGCTATGTGCCACCCTGCCTTGGAGCCAGCCGATTATGGACTGAAACCTCTACAAACTGTGAGCTAAATAAACCTTTTCTTCTCTAAACTTGGGTGTTAGGTATATTGTCTCACCAATGAGAAAAGTACCTAAATCACCTGTCTACATGAAATGGCTCAGATGATGCTTCTTTCTGCTTATGATTGTCTTTTTTCAACTTGCAATTTCCCAGTTATCTTTCTATTTATATATATTTCATCTGACTCCACAGCAGGCTATCTTAGAGTTAGTTTTATTTTTTTCAGGGGGAGGGCATCTTTTTGTGGCCTAAATCAAAATTATTTTGAGTTCAAAAGTTTAACTATTAAGCCTACTTGGTACATAGAAACTTATTTTGATAACAAACTTTGTGGTTAAATGTAAATAAAATCTTTTAGTTTTTCTTTGAAGTTCTACATAATTATTGTTTTATGAGAGAGTTGAATTTATAGGTTAAATTGGATGATCTTGAATGGCATAGAGAAAGAACAATTTTTTAGAGGAAGTTTGGGGTAGAGATGTGGGCCCACTTTTCATCCTTACTCACTCTTGAGTTACTGGGGAAGAGTGACTTTATATAATTTTCTAGACTAAAGAAACGCTTCTAAATAGAAATATTCTGTAACATATTGAGAATAATTTGCCTATTTGCATAGAGAAATGTGTCATACTCAGTATTTTCTATTATTCAATTTATTGTTTACTGATGTGTGTCATTAAGCATGCCTAAGAATAAACTAATAATTTGCATGAAAATGCCTTTCAAAAAGCATAGCATTCATTAATTAACATGGTAGATAATGACATTTGAGCTCCTCATCCTTTGAGCTTGTTTCATTGTTACTCTGCCTTTGTACTGTTTCTAAAAAATTATAGGTAAGGCATCAAACTTGCAGGGATTGGAGTTTATTTTGTAGTCTAAAATCAGAAACCTTTTGTTGATGAAATAAGCACATCCTAGCCTGTAATAGAAATATGCTTCTCTTTTTCACTTAATTAAAATGTGTGGTTGTCATTTAAGCTTTTAATGAGGACACTGTTCAGAGACTTGAATTCGTATGTGGCTCGTGCATGAAGATGTTGATTTTTTTCAAGGGCTCCAAAACTGAGAATAAAAAACCTTCTCCTTGAGACATTGTATTTGACATTTATTATATTTTAAAATATATTTTGCCTACACTCAATAGTAAGTTTCCTATTTATTTTCATTTTATTCTCTTTTAAATCTTATTTTGGAAATTGTATAATATGAGAAACTCTTTGAAATCAGAGGTAAAATTCTGAATGGATATTTCCCATAAAAAGTAATATAACCATAAATGCCACATTCTGATAATTCTTAGATTTAACTAAAATGTTAGAACTCGTATTTCCTGTGATAAATTGTTCTAAGTCTATGTATTTTCTAGGCCATAGAAATAAAAATAAAATTCCTAAATTAGGCATATTCACAAATACACATACTTCTGTCATGCACTAATAGACATGACAACTAAAAGTATACTGAAACACATCATACATATTTACTGTTGCAGCATTTGGAAAGAGACCAAAGAGTGCAACTAAAAGTTGCAGTTCATAGCCCCTTCTATAATTCAGAACCGTAATCTAGGCATAACTTAACTATTTATACATTTAAAGGATAAATCTGTTTGAGATGTTATATCACTGTAACCTCAGGTTTTATGGATGATAGCTGGTGATAAATAAAATTCAGTTCGCAAACATAAAAAGGGAAGGATGATGTGAGAACACCGGCACACACCCTGTGCTGGAATGTTAGTGTCAGATGCTGAATTTTCCTTGTTTGCCAGTACTGGTTCTTGCCCTACCTGTGTTTTGTTTCTGGTTGCTTCAATGAGACACTCCTGAGAGTTTTGTACCTTATGTTTCTTACCTTTGGTTTAGATTCTATCTCCCATCATCTCTTATCTCCCGCAAGTTATAATTGTGCTAGCATGTATGTAATAAAAGAATTAGAAACAAAAACACCATGTGGTAAATTTGTATTCTAAGATACATCTTTTTCATATTTTATATATCTTAAATTCAGATGTTTCTTACAATGATTAGCACAATAGTAATATTTTCTCTGTATTGAAGATATGTAAAATT
Source organism: Dolichotis patagonum (assembly GCA_004027295.1). Taxonomy (NCBI): domain Eukaryota; kingdom Metazoa; phylum Chordata; class Mammalia; order Rodentia; family Caviidae; genus Dolichotis; species Dolichotis patagonum. The sequence goes on from PVJX010000968.1 coordinate 122,113, forward strand.
GTTCACCTTAAAATGGATGCTATGTATAGTAAGGTATCACCTTTGCTGTCTTTAAGGGCATCTAGTCATTCAGTTAGAAACCTCAGGGGTTGTGTCTTCCAATGCATTTCCCCAGCTGCATTGGTAAAAGTGAAGTGAATTTAGTGCAGAATGATATAAATGATAGTACTTCTTACATCAAAATCCTTATACTTTGAACAGACACTTTATCAAGTGGCTGAGCAAACACAGCAGCTTTTGAAGTATTTGAAGAGCCATTGAATTTGAGAGTCTTCATGCCTTCACTGTTCTTTAATCTTATTAGTACAGACCTTCAAAACATGGCTCTCCCTTGGTTCAAATTTAAGGACACAGATTATAAAATAATGCTTTAAACTTCTTATCTGCTTCAACCTGTTGATAGATATTTCAAATACTTAGGAAGCTCTTGAATTTAGAATAAGAAATCATAAAATTCTAAAATGATATCTAAATTAATAGGAGCCTACATGATCTCTTGTTTTTAAAAAATGAAAATCTCTATTAAAAAATTCTCTCTCTACTATATATTTTTCAAATCGGGAAAAGAAAATCTTTTCATTCAGTGTTTTATAGTCACCAATTATATGGTCAGATGAGTGAAATGAATAGTAATTGTATCTAAAAGAGATGTAGTAAACCTCAGCCAACCCAGCTCCAAAAGAAAGGTGAGGAATGACAATATTTTATATTTCATTATGATAGCAATTTAGCTGGATATCCCTTTCTGTAATTTTCTTTTTATTCTTGTGTGGTTGGGCTCATTCTGGCCTATTTGTGCTTGAATCTCAACTTCACAACTACACAAGAAAACTTCATATGGAAATACTGCCTGATTCTTAGTGGAAACAGGTGGCCACTTGTAGTAGGGTAGGCAGAGCTGCGTTTTGCCTGTGTGTGTATCTCAGCTTTACCACGTAGTGTAGCTAGTTGTTCTTCTTGTGGCACAGCAGTTCTCTCTTTCCACTCCTGATTTTACAAACTGAGCATCAGTTTTCTTTCTTTTGAGGGCTGTGACATGTATGTATCAAATATTGATCTATTCATGGTTCTCAATATTGCCATTATAGTATAGCGGCACTTACTATCTTTGGATTGTTGTTGGACTTCACATTGTCTTTCCTGTTCTTTTTACTTTGCTTCTGGTCTCTGAGTTTTCTTGATAGTTGTATCCTTTTTCATGAACTTTAACATTATCATACTTAACAAAAGAAGTATTAAGCCCGGTCTAGCTTACAGACTGCCAATCCTATCCTTTTCTCTTACCTCTCTCACTGCGTATCCCTTCTTTTCTCTATTTATAGACATTCATTTACACTTCTGATCCTACTCACAGGCTGTAAATTACATGTAGGCTAAGACAGTAACATAGTTAATTGCACATTTTATTAGCTTAGGAAGCACATAGGAAAGATAACTTACACTTTCTCTTTCAATATGAAAAACTAACATATGAACTGTGACCCTTCTTGGCAAGTCAGTTGTTAACCTTAGTATCAATTTCAAATATTTGTTGAGAGTCTCTTACGGGAAGGCCTTCTGCTAGGCAGAAATAGGTAGTTTTGGACAATGACAGCCTATTGAATCTTGCTGAATTAGTTCTACAAGCTGTGAAATTTGGAAACCATATTAATGGGTTAGTTTAAAATAAGTATAAGTTGTCTCTGGATTCGATTTTCAGAGATACATTCTTTAGTGAAAGAAGAATGATGCAGGTATTTTTGGTGCTAAATTGATATAATCTGTGTGTATGTAGAGATGTACACACACACGCAACAGAGAGAAAGTGACAGACAGACAGACAGAGACAGAGAAATGACGGAAAGCCAAGTGAGAGAACACAAAACAAAGTCAGTTCTTCAAATAATTTCTTTTAAAATATTTGCTCTAATTTTAAGCAGTGATCTTTAAAAGATGTGGTTTCCTGACAAACTTGAATAATATGTAGCAGAAATGTACAGCTCAAAGCGCTTTCTCAGCCATTATCTGTAATCTGGCGTTGTACTTTGTAGACATTTCTGAATTTAAGGGTTGCATTTTCTAAAAGGTGTTATTGTGTTCTGTGGATAGCATGGTCACAGAGATGGGTAATTTCAAAAGTGGATGTAGCAGAATCTTTTCTTTAAATTATAGATTAGAAAAAAGTATATCTAAACTGATGTTTTGAAACTTTCTTTGTGACTTTCATAAGCTTTTTCTTTATGACTACAAATGATATATATTAAGTAAGTGGATTCTACCTATTTTCAATTTGATGATCCCTTTCCAGTTGTTAAAGAAATAGACCGTTTTATGGCAATTTTGTTTCAGTATACCTTGATTGAGAAAATATATAGGCAAAAATTTACAGTTAAACTGTGTGACTTTTCATGAATCATCATTTTCATTAAAAAACTTCATTTTCAAAATATAGTATCAAATGTGTTTAGCATAGTTTAATTTTGGATAATGTGTAATGGATATATACATACTCTATCCCTTATAATAGCATAGCTACATATTCAATATGAACCTGATATATACTGTTCAGCGATTCTTAAGTGACACGTTGAAAATAATTCTTAAGTGACAGGTGCTGCTTTTGAAGATATACTTGCCGCCTTTAGCCGTGTTACCAAAAATCTATGTTTTAGCTGATGATTTATTAATTGACACTTTATTCAGTAGTTTAAAAAGTAGTTTAGTACCTTAATGTCAAAACTGTACTGTTTTGTTTTTGAAGAATAAACTAAGTACATAATGAACTAGAATGAAGAACAAAAGGAAACTTTTATTGTAATGATCCTTTTCATTCTAAAATGCTTTATTCATTTACTTTGCCTCCATAGTAAATAATTTGCCAAATTCATATTGTGGCAGTAATGCCTTTGTAGGTTTAAATCATTTTAACTGTATTGAATAATTTTAGAATTGTTTAATACCCCAATAACCCTCTGTATTTCTCTCTCTTTCTCCCTCTTCCCATCCCTCCCTCCCTCGTTCCCTCCCTCCCTCTCTCTACCCCTTTTTAAACACAGTAATATGATTATCAGCTTCAGTTTCAGTCAGGGAAGGCTGAACTAAGTTGACTGAAGGCCACCACTTCTTTCAAAATCTCTGTGGTTTATACATTTGAGTCTCTCACTCAGACAAGTTCCCAAAGATGAAGGTGGTGGCTCATTGTACATTACTTGTATGTACTATGGTGGTAATTTTGCTGTAATGAAAATATATTACCATGTCTGAGATTAAAAATTTGCATACCAGGGCTGAGGATGCAGCTTAATGGAAGAGTCTTTGCCTAGCATGCCTGTAGTTTTAAATAAACTCCTAGTAGCTAAATAAATAAATAAAATTTGCATGGAATACAATTTCTAGACATTTTGAACATAATATATTTCAGGATGAGGGTAACTTTCATGTATTTTGTCATAAGTCTCAGTAACATGCTTAATAACTCACTAAGAAGGATTAGACATTGAGGTTGGGGATGTAGCTCAGTAGTAGAGTGCTTTGTGATCATTTGATTCTTGCACTACACAACAAAACAACTTCAGATGTTAAATTGTTGTAGGTTATATGCTTGCCATGTGATTCCCTATGACATGAAGTGTGTGCTTTTGTTTTGTTTGTTTTGTTTTTTGGGGTACTGGGAATCAAACTCAGCACATTGCACTTGTCAGCAAGTGTACTTAATCGGTCATGCTGTACACAATTAGGAGCACTGTGCTGTCCGTGGCCAGGCAGGAGCTGAGCACACGGGACCGTCCTCCTTTGCTCCTACACTTGGCTCGCTTCTGTGCACCTCTGTGTGATAATCAGGATCAAGGAAACTGAAATGAATTCAAAGATGTGGAAGGTATAAAGAACTCTTAACAAATGAGGAATGATCAAGTCCTGGGATCCCATTTAGTACCTATATTACATAATATATTTAAAGGACATGTGGAACTAGCATAGCTATTATTGTTTCAAAGCTTACTGTATATTAAATGTATTCTTTATAGCTTCTTACGTAGAATTAGTCTCAAGGAATGTCTGTTCAATATGGAGAAGAACCTGCCTAGTGGAATGGGTTCCATTAAGAGAAAAGAAGATTTGGTATGAACAGGGATATTCAGTGCTAGGCTGGATAACACTTGCTGAACTATGATAAAGTATAGTGAGAATCTCAAAGTGTATGGACTGCATGGCCTGTAAAGCACCTTTTAAACATAAGAATCTCCAGAATATTAGACAAGAAACAAATGTGTAACACAAATCGTGATTTAACAGCATCAGAATACTCACTTTTAAATTGCACTCTCAGAATTTAATGTCTCCTTCAACTGCTAAGCCGTTGTGAGTTCCTTAAGAGCTATACATTCAAAATTGTGCTGGACTCGGATGCAGGAGAATATGGAGGACATCAGAGACTGGACCACAAGACAGATTTCTTCTCTGAGCCTTTTGTGCATAATGGCCGTCACTATTCTCTCCTGGTAAGTAAGGCTCTTAAGACACTTCCATTCTATTTTAATTTTAATTCTGTTTTAATCCCTTCTTTTGCAGTCATGTATTTGTTCAAAGAAATATCTTTTCAAGTAGTGACATGAGAAAACAGGACTAGGAAAAGGAAACTACATTTGAAAACCAGGTGTAATATATTGTGCTGGAACAAATTGGGTATTTAAAAAGGTAATGATAGAGGTTATCTGAGGACAACTGGGGAAGGAAATTTGAGTATTAACAGGAACAGAAATTATCTCTAAGGAAATGAGACAAAGACAGTTTTTAATTTTTTCTGTCATATTTCTGTTCTTCCTACATTAATTTACTTCCTGTTCTTGGTTTCTTTGTAGTAATTTACCCTAAGAAGTCGTCCTTATTAGTGACTATCTAATGAAGTTTAACTTAAAATACCTTAAAGAAATCAATAAAAATTAGGTCTTTTTTTCTTTTCATGTATTAAATTGAAGGCTAAGTTAATTTTAAATTTCACTGGTTACCACCTATTAGTGAGGAATTTTTACATTGTGCTTTTGATGCAAGTAGTAGAATGCTGTTTTGCACTACTATATTTTAATCCTTTTAAAGATACAGAATTCAGAAATTATTTTTAGATTGGGGAAATTATTCCTTTAATTTATGCTCTTATAGTACACTCAAGTCTGTGTCAACATTACATTAATTCTCTTTTTTTCTTTTGCTGGCTGGTTATCTAGCTGTCTCTTGCTCTCCATCTATTTCTTTATCCCAGACCTGCATTTCCTTTTTATTTTCTTTACATAAAGATGAACTTAATATTCATTACTCAGGAGGGAGTTATCTAACAAATATATGGATTTATCATAGCCGTTAAAAGTCTAAATTGAATAAATTATCTCACTTTTTAAAAATTTAGATATAAGTTAAGCATAAAAATCTATATGATCCTCCTGGATCTTTGGCTTTCCTATGTTTTATCAGCTCTCACAGTGGTGCTAACCTTTCATTATGTCAGTTGCTTTGTCATACAGAGAATTGATGTGCCATAAAATAAATGACAGTGGTACATTTCAAACATGAAGTTGTTTTGGTACAGGCTGTTAGGAATGTTCAATGACCATAGGAGTCTTAGGTATTACATATGGGTATGTGTTGATGGTGACATTTTTATAGTTTTATAGATATATACAGAGGTACATGTGGATTGTTAAGAGAATGAGAAAGATCTCAAAGGTAGTATGACTCTTTCTTTAAAAAAATATTGTTATAGTTTTCCAGCACATTTAATTTTGACATGTAAGATTGATTTAAAAAAGTTTCATTAGCCAATAAGAAAATTACCTTTAAATTGTAGAGTAAACAAAAGGGTTGCAGACTTTAACCCTTGAGAGGTTAGGAAAAATGTTCAGCTCACAAGAGGAATCATGGAGGATCAACAAGCAATTGCAATAAAACTGAACTTTAACTAACTGAACTAGCCTGAAAGCGGGCTTTAAAGGTTTCATCAAACTCTTATGAAGCCAGCTCTCCTGAATGGAGTCCAACAAATTCTGGTTACAGGCAGGGTTCTGATGTTATGGTAAGAACATCACAAAATGTCACGGTACAGACTTGAGATATACTTCCCTGTCTGCCATTTACTGTCTTTGAAAACTTGAATAATATATCATTTGTGCACCTCAGTTTCCCTCATATGTATAAATAAAGATTAATCACAGCATTCTCCCTACAGCATGGGATTCTTAGAAAACAAATTCAGGAACTCCAGGAGCATAATCACTTAGTGCATGGTACTTACACAGACAACATAAATTCAGAAACATGGTCAACTTTCGTGGAAACTGCAAAAGGTTACTGCATATGTGTTTAAATATTATTATTGCCATGACTATTTAATAATTGTTTAGATATTTTAAACATGGCTAGATACAAAATGCTTTGAGGCCACGTGATTAAGATCTTACACCTTCTCCCAACTTGCGGGAAACTTTAATCTTAGATAAAGGCTCGTGGTTTTTGACAGAAAATATCATTTTTTTATTTTGTGGCAGCAAAACTATTCTGGCATAATTAAAACAGTCAACTAACTGGTAGCAGCATCAGCCAAATTTTCTAAGCACTAATTGAATTGATCTCACAAATATGGAATATATAGCTTGAAATTAGCAGGTAGAATAAAGAATATCTCCTAAGTCTCAATAACACTTGGAGGAATGCAGCACTACAAGCACATAAGAAATAGGAAAGAGCTGAACCACTGCTGGTAATAGAATTCTGATCCAGCTCAGCCAGAAAGATAAGAGTCAGCCTTGTCTTTCCAGAAGCAGCATCTGGTTTTTGATGACTGCAGGTGCATCAGGAATTGCTCATTTAAATATGTCTTTAGGCCCCAGATGAAATATTCACTGGCTTTAATATCACAAGAAGAGTTCCCTAATGGACCAGTAAAATCGTGAAAATCCAAGAAAACAGGTTTCCTTTTTATAAGAGTTTTCCTGCAAAGAGCCAAATGGAAAAAAAAATCACATGAACAAGTAGCTATTACAGGAATGCCTTATTATAATGAAACTCCTTATTAAATTGAATTCTTATATGTTAAAATACAATCAGATGCTTGAACATGACTCAAAGTACTGGAGGTCTCATATCTCTACCAGTGAAATCCAGCCACCTCCCACACCCTTAGAATAAAGCAAGGAAGGGAGAACAAAATAAAACTTTTACCTCTTCCATGAAATTCCTGCCCATCATAACTAGTGCACAGCATTTTCTAAAGTTAAATTTGCAAGCTCAGTAATCCAAAGGATCTGCTGAATAAGTGTCAGATCTGTTTTCAAAGATAGCAATGAACAGAGCTGGAAGGAATCCTAAAATAGCCTTCTCTGCTGCAGCATCATCAGGTAGAGCCTAAGCATTGGCTCTGAGTTCGTTCCTTCAGTTGAAACCGTGAAGCCAGGGCCTAACTGTGCATGTCCAACCGCTAAAGCACTATTGCTAAGGGTTAGGGACCTCTCAAATGCCAAACAGTGATAGGGGAGGACCTCTCCATTTTGCTTTACTGACAGTTACTGCAAACTTCACCTTAGCATATTCATTTCTCCTTATTTTGGTTCCTGATACGAGAACCTAAATGTTAATTTGTATGTTAATTTGTGCATATGGGGTGGGGAGGCTTCCTTTCTCTGGTTCAAGTTCCATGGCACAAATGGGAAACAAAAGATTATTTAGACTTAAATGAATTAGATTTCTTTAGAGCAACTGAAGCAGTTTCAATAATAAAAATATGAATAAAACAAAAGATTTAACATTAGTTACTTTGCCAGTTAAACTCCCTGTCGATAAGAAATAGATATATTTATTCACATCTAAATTTGGGGATACCAAAGTAGACTTTTAGTTTAGGGGATTTGCATAGTTGAATCTTTTATTGTCATTTAGTTTTAAGTTTAGAAAATATCATTTAACAGTTAGGACATGTCTTTAACCAAGTTACAGAAACATTTAGTTTTTTACTTGAAAAATTCTCAATTCTTCAAGTTTTCTTATGTTTCTAAATTAGATGAGATAATATACATTTCTACATAGAAAAAATCATTAGCATCACTTTCCCCTAATACAAAATTTCTTTTTTCTACAAATTTTTCATTACTTAAAGCATGTATATGAAGAATAAAATTGGTTCATGTCACTGTCATTTTTTCAAATTAAGTTGTAAAAATTTCCTACAGAATACATGTAGATTTAAGTTAAAAATATTTTTATCCTACTATATTATATCTGAATGTGCTATTGCTAAATTTAATAGCATCTAAAAAAATGAAAACTTAGTCTTTGTCATATTAAGCCTTTTTTAAAAAAAATGTTCTCTTTGCAAATGTTTGACACCTGTTTTCTAAAATTGTGCAAACCATTTTTACTGCTCAGTTATGACCCCAAAGAAAAGTAGCACTTCACATGACTGACATACTAGAATAAATCTCTGTATGATGTTTCTTTTTAGTCATACTAACACTTACTATAATAATTAAGATATTTTAGTCAAAATAACTGAATAGATTAACATATGTTTGGCTCTTAGTAAATGAGTTGGATTGTACCACACTATTCTATCTTCCTCAGACAAGTTGTTGATGAACATAGCTAGAAAAATGAAAACATAGTCATATTGTCTCATACGTATATAGTATGATCCTTGTTGCCCAATGTTTAGAACAAGACTAATAAATGTACATGTAGATATATTTTTCAGCATGTATAATGTGTAACATGCATATTAAATCATATGTAACATGCATGTCTAATGGTACTTGTTATGTATGAGAAATTGAAATTATAAATTATTCTATGTAAATATATATATATTTTTTTTTTTTTTAAATCGGTACCAGGGATCGAACTCACAACTGCCTGCTTGCAAGGCAGGCGCTTATGCCGCTGAGCTAAATCCCCAGCCCCTATGTAAATATATTTAAACATTTATGTTTAAATCTAGCTATGTTTGTTTCTTTTTTGTTACTAAATGAATCACTATTAGCTTTTGAATTAAATTATAAAATGAAAGTATAACGCCATACTTAGCACTAAATTTTAGGGATCCCAAATTTTTCTGATTGTCTCCTCATAGATTAGCTCTGATTATTGTTAGTTCTTTAGAATCATTGGTAGTCATTTCCTAGCTACTAAGAAAATTGTTTATATACAAAGAACTCAAAGAAGAAAACTCAAAATTCTAGTCATAGCTAAGAAAATTCACTTGCTTGGGGAAATTCATTCATGTTGCTTATACCACATAGACCTTAAAGCAACATAAACACATTTTGGTAATTAACACTGCAGTGAAAAATATAATTACATACTATCCCTCTTAATGATGTAATACAATAATCAACTGAAGGTTTTTGAGCAGATAGTATTAAGAAGTCCCTAAGTGTGACTGGAATTGGTATTATGAGACTCCTTATTCAGAATCATCCAACATCATCATTTAGAGTTCTTGGAGCATTTTTTAACCATTAAATGCCAAAAAGAAAATTTGGCGTATATAATGCAAACTTAAACTTCTACTGGAATTCTTTTTTAAAAAACAGGTAAATATGAGCTACCTAAAATAGCAAAAGTTCTTAAGAGATTAAGACAGCTTATAAATCATCAGTACAATATATATTATTATGTTCCATTCATGAAATTATTATAAAATTAGGGACCAGAGTAAATATCATAACTTCAGAGGATCCAAATAGAGGTTTGATGGGGCTTTTCCTGATAATATCACTATACACACACTGAAAGTGACCTGGCATTATTTGGACTACGTCTGATTAATGTATTTCATCGCAACTTTATCAGGAATCTAGACTTATCAAAGTCTTTTTCACCAGCATAATGGGGCAATACCTTATCAGAAAAACCTTTTTAATGTAGAGGAAACTGAATTTTTTTGCACAGTTTCTAGTGTGAGAGAGAAATTTAGATCTTCAGTTTTCAATTATAGCAAAAACACTCAAAATACTTTTGATTAAGGACCTGCTATTTCACTAATTAATTAAACCCCAGTAATTGTGATCTTTAAGCTTATATACATAGGCTAACCCCTTGAATGAGTGTATAAGAAACTCCTTTGGAAGTCTGTTCTTTGTAAGGGTAGTTCAAGCTTTATTTGCATTCATTTTGATGACGTTGAGAAGAAATGAAATGGATCCATCGGACTGTGGTTTTCTTTTTCCTGTTTTGCTTTGCTTTGCTCTCTGTTGCTTTTGTAGATTGATTGTGGAAATATGCCAGCCTTTGGCCTGCATCTGCCTGCCTGTATTGTTAATATTCCTGTATTTTTTGTGACTACTTCCTGCTTTGTTTTATTGAAACAGTCTCATACCTTCTGACCTGTCTCACAGAGAAAACACTACACAGAAGAGATTGCGTTAGGAATTAAACTCTGACATGGTCAAAGAGTTTTAAGGTATTAAAACCGGGCAGGGTGGTGTACTCCTGTAAACCTGTAATCTCAGCACTCTGGGAGGGCTGAGGCAGGAGGAATCCCCACAAATTCAATGCCAGCCTGGGCTACTTAGTGAGCTCGAGGTCAGCTTGGACTACATAGTGAGTCCTTATCTCAAAACAACAACAACAAAAAAAGAACTCAAGTTCAGTCCCATCCTGGGTGACTTAGTGAGACCACTGTCTCAAAGTTGGAAGGCATTAAATACAATGTGCAAATTATGAGGAAACAGATTGTACGGTTAAAATACCTGGTTTCTTCACACTTAGTGGATGTAATATTTATCTTCTTGAAGATAATTGATTGCAAACCAGACTGTAAGTCATTGAGCTACACACTGATTGTTAACTTTTGTGCATTACCTTTTTTGTGAGTATTTTCTAAAGCACTATTACATTTCACTGAAGATTAGAAAAACTGTTCTCTTTATTACATTTCATAAGTTTCTTAAAATACTACCATTTAAAAATTACTCTTAAGTTTTGGTGTCCAAAGGTAACCAACTTATAATGTGTCTGATATATATATGTAAGTATTAAACATATAATATTTTATATATATATATATATATATATATATAGAGAGAGAGAGAGAGAGAGAGAGAGACATACCCATTTTTTCACATACCAGTTTCTTTTCTTTTTTTTTTTCACATACCCATTTTTTGCAGATACTTGAAGGGAAAGCATTTTGTTCATTTGTAAAATTAAAATGCTTTGGACAAACAAGTGGCATTCAGTGTTATATAAATATATAAATAAAATCAACTATTTTATTTTTTCCTAAAACTGCCTGCTTGGCCTCCTTTATTCTGTTCTAAACTATTTTTTAAATTTTTTTATTTTAACCATCAGTCAAACTTTTGCTTAAAAATAATTTGGTAAAATATTAATAAAGTCAGAAATGGAGATTTTTCACAATAATAGCAACAATCTGCACTATTTTTACTAGTAATTCTGTTAATAGTTAAGTATGTTATGAATAGAATAGCGCATAGATAAGCTTTCAAGTTTACATCACCTAAATTTTATAAAAATTGTTTCAGATGTAAACACTTCAGAGAATATCTTTGACATATGCACACATTGATCCGCCATTATTCTTTTATTCATCATATGCTATTTTAGACATCACTGGAACCTGCTTTGTCCAATTATACTGGCTAAGTGTGAGAGACTGAAAGACATATGGCCTTAGCCTTTGTAAATCTTGAAGTCCATAGGAAAAACAAAATGGGTACTATGATGGAAAATGAAGTGGAAATCTATTATATCTGGGATTGTCAAAGAAAGCTTCTCCAAGGAGCTGGAATTTGTATTAGTACTTGTTTGCACCACATAATGAATACATTCATCATGGCTAGTTTATTCATATAGATATCCAGTCTTCATGCTTTTGCTTCCCCTCTCCCTCTATCCTTAGGTCTTCCTCCCATTTTCTTATTACTGTATCTTTTATTTTGCTTTTTAAATTATTTATACTTTAGGTATAAATCTCATATCTCGTATCATGCAGTATTTCAACTGTGTCTGATTTATTTCACTTAGCATTATGGTCACAAGGTGCATCCGTTTTCCTAAAAATATCTAAATTTTTAATGACTGGAGCTGTGATTTTTGAAGATCAAAGATACACAGAAACAAAGCAAAGAGTGTTTGGGGCAGGAAGCACATTATAGACAAAGATTCAAAAAGGAAGAGATGGAAATATTTAAGAAGTTGGGCAGCTCCAGGAGCTGAGGCCCTGTAAATGAAGAGAGAAGATGCAAATGTGCAGATGAGCTGGAAAGTCAGACGGGGCCAGGAGGAGCTGAGTCAGCGCTGTGCAGGGCATGGAAAGACGTGTGTTGTATTTCATACAGAAACAAGATTTTTGGCTGGGTCATGTTAAAGTGGGACTTAAATTGAATTTAAATCCCTTTTATTTCAATTTTTTTTCTTAAAATGGAAAGAAAAAAAGTGGTATTGTAAAAGTGTCTTGAGGCAAAGCTAAACTTTGTATCTTGCTTTTATCTATCTAAGTAGAGAAACACTGTGAACTCTAAAGCAGCCTTCCTTCACTGCCCTGTGGTGACTAAATGTGGCAGCGAGTACCATTTGTGTCACTCCTGTATGATGTACATTTTTGTACATAGTATGGAGCCCTCTTGTGACAATTCCTTTAAAGTACTCCTACCTCCCTGCCAGAACTGTTGGAAGTGTGAGCTTGAGCCTTTGAAGAACTGGTACAATTGTGGAAATAACTGTACCTTTAGTCAAATATGAGTCTGTGTCCTGTCTGTGTTGTTTGACATGATGACAGCACGTTCAATGTTTCTTTCAATTGCGCTGACACGATTGTATCGACCTAGGTGTACATTCCAAACCGAGTGGCCCTCATCCTTCAGAACGTGGATCTGCCAAACTGAAGAGATCTGATTTCAGCTCCACTGCATGCAGATATGTGTTTCTTTACTAGTTCTGTTGTCGCAGAGTTTATAATGTGTAAGCTTTTCAAAATGCAGGCACCTAGGCAAAATGTCAGATTGAAATTCAATATTATATATGCAACTATCAAGCTGTTCTGTAAGAAGTAGAGAGCGATATGTTTAAAATTTGGGGATCTGTATTTTCAAGTCATCTGAGCAGCTAGGATCTCAACTAAAGTGTAATGTATGTTTTAAGAACATTTTACTTTCCTAGGTAATCATTTAATACTTTTAATTTCAAATTTGAATTATGTGTCATATATAGTTATTTCTGTTGAATGTCTACAGTATTTTTAATGATGGATAGTTGGTGGCCTTATTTGTATCTATTTGTCTAAATTATGGGATACCAAGTTTGTTTCTCTGGATTTCATTCAAATTCTGTTTCAAAATACTGTAATAAATATATAGTAGAGATAATATAAAATTAAGAATTGTATCAAAGATAATGTAAAGCCTATGTGTATGAACTTATCTATGCCTCATTTTGCAGTAAGTGTTTATCTTATGATCTGTTCACATACTTTTTGGTATATGGCAATGTGTCAGTTTTCTGAAGACTTGGAGTGGTCATTGTGGCATATCAGAATATATCTTTTGCTTTTAATCAATTAAAAAATTGAACAATTACCTTTGCTGCTATTTCTTTTGCTGTCCTATTGTCAATTGTTTTGGAATGAATTTAATATGTGTCTTCTCAGTTCTGACAACTTCCCTACTACATATGTTCACATGTGTGATGTACTAGGAAGTAAATTATTTTTCATTATTCGGGAAATATATCTTTAAATCATATTAATCAACTCTTATATCTAAGCTCCTGTCATCTGAGTACTTTAAGAAGCTGAATCAGTTATTTCGATTCATTGGGATATTTTTTCATGACACTGCACTATTATTAAGTAGTGGGCCAGAGGTTTCATATCACTGTTATTAAATACACTCATATGCGAAAAATTATGATAAATTTATGAGAGAGTAGATACCTGTATTGTTATTTTAAATATCACATTTTCCTTCAGTATCAGTACTGGCTTCTTGGTGGTTTTGTTTGTTTGGCTAGTTGGTTTTAGCCTGATTTTTGTGTGTGTGTGTGTGTGATTAATGATTAGTATTTTTTAAAAAACTGAGTGATGAGTGAGATATTAACCTTCAATCTTAAACTATTTTGAGTAAATTCTAAAGTATTTAGTCTTGGAATGAGCCATTTACTTGAAATTCCAAGTAAAACGTTAGTTTGATCTCCTGAACCCAACAATATCAGCTGATGATGATATGCATGGAGAAAAATCACTGAAGCCACCATGGTACCATGTCTTTTACAGGACATACTGATATCTAGCACTGCCATGATTTGAGTTTTCTACTTGCTACTGATATCAGCACGTGCAGCCATAATGTTTGGCCTTCTAGTTTAGAATCACCATTGCATTTGTTGTGTAGTAAGAGATATGCTGCTTCTCTATCACGGATACTTTTAAATGACTAGAAATTAGCGTCCAGAATCCATTTTATTTTCATTTTGACACTTTTAGCAATGTTAAGCGACCAGAATAATGATAGTTATATTTTCAATATATTGATTCACTTGGCTAAGATGTCCTTTCGATTTCACAGTCTGAAGTTAGATTTAACAAATGTAAGTTACTTGTCCTTCTCAAGCCCTCCCACCCCAGACACACCCAGAAAAGCAATACATCTGTGTTTCTAGATAAGAATTATAATAACACAGGCAAACAAATAAAGTATTAAGTCCAGAATAAAAGTCAGGGGTTTTTTTTCTATCATGCTATGCAGTTTTTATAGCACATTCGTTCTAGTATATTTCACTGTAGAACTTTTGTTTTTATATCAAGGATATATAACAATTTTTTTCCCTCTGATGTGCTTGTTATTATCATCAGAGAAAAGAGTAACCCATCTTTGTTGACTTTTAAGAGTATTTTTGTTAATTTAATTTTTATGTCCTAGAAAATGCAGATTTCTTTGTGTCATTTTCTAATATTAGTAAACAAGTCCTAACCATTGCTTTATTATCCAAAATGAGTTTTACTAACAGTGCTAACAGTGATCAATATTTTAGTTTGATATTATCCTACTCAGAAGTAGGATTTTCTAGTAGCCAAAGTCAAGTCATAAATATTTTTCCTACAGTGTTTCCCACTTTATACCTCTTGAATTGTGAGGATCAGTGCCTCTCATATTTTCTCTTCTGTAAATTTAATATTTCTCATTTTGCCTTGCTCTTTAGCCACCATGTTCCTCAAGTTCAAAAAGTAACTGGTGACAACAAACTGACTTTTCTCACAGGCTCTGTAAAGAGTGCAAGTATTCTTTTTTCCTCTGACTAAAGCGCCCCTCTCAGAAATAACAGTTCAACATTTGTCTCCGGTCAGGGCTATAGCCATTGCTATGTGAGACCATACAGGAGGTTGCCTGAATAAGGAGCCTGTTCTTCAAATAATGCCCAAGACTGTGCAGAAAGATCTAGGGGAAAGCAATGAAGGGTAATGTGTTTTCCTCTTGAGTTCAGCTTTCAACTTCAGAGCATATATCTTTTCACTGTCTCTGGTCTTGCAGCCATTGACTTTGGCAGCAAAAGCAATGTAAAACAGCTTTGCTATTGCTCTTCCCGTTTCGAAGGTATGGGAGCAGACATCCCTGATAGAAACCTAAATGGTGAAGCAGCATTCTAGCTGGCCTTGTGTCTTGCAGACTATTTCTTTTTACCTGTTGAGTCATGCTCTGAACTTGGATCCCTAGGAGTGGTGGAGTTCATTTATCTGTTTCTTATAAGGGATGAACACCAAGCTGTGAACTTCGCTAGGTAAAATATTCTGAGAAAGAAAATAGAAATCTGAAGCAGAGCAGTGTCATGTCCTATATGCAGTGGAGCTCATTTATCATTCACAATGTTTTGGAATGGAAATGTAGATAAATTTTCTCACTAAATCCAGCCTGTAGGGGGAAAAAGAATCAAATGAACTCCCTACTAATTTCTCTGCTCTATTATCCCATTAATGATGATTTGTAGAAAATTGCAGAGCAACATTCATACTATCAGGCAAAAATGCTTAATTGGTATTGTGAAGAATTAAGACACAGTAGCTGTAAGTGGTTTTTGTCTCTGTAATTTAAAACTTTACATCTGGACTTGACCGGGTGAGAAGGGTGCCAAGAAAGTAATGTTTGCGTACATGAAAAAATTACTTGGTAGTAGATAAGCTTTTGCTAAAGGGCGTGTCATTTGGAAGGTTACTTAATAGCTTAATTTTTTTTCCTGTAATTTCTGTTGGGTGAGAGAGGTGTCTGACCCTTATTATGTGGGCTGTGGGCCATTTTAACTGAGAAGTGTGGCACAGAGGACAGAAGACTTGCACTCAAGTCACAATCCTTTCTTCCCAATGCCTCATTTTAGTAAGCATTCATTGGCTTTTGGTTCCTATCCAGGTTACAAGACAATTACCGTGAAAGGCTATGGCCTCTGCCATTGATTCATGTCATTAGTGAACCAACAGCTGGACAGGTGGATAGCGAGCCAGTGATTGCAGGCTTCTTCCATGTTTGTGAGGGTTTTTGTTTGTTAGTTTGAGACAGGGTCTCACTATGCAGTTCAGGCAGGCCTTGAACTCACTTTGTAGCCCACGCTGGTTTGGAACTGGCAGTGATCCTCCTGCCACAGCCTCCTGAGTGCTGGGATTACAGGTGTGTGCCACCATGCCCAGCACTCCTTTCATCCTTGTTATCAATGCCACCTGTCTGTCACTCAGGACTTCTACACTAAATTATCTACACTCTCAAATGAGATGTGTTCTGCTTTTTACAGGAGGTTTGTATTTCTTCAACCATTTCAAAGAAGAAAGATTTCCAGTCCTCCAGTGCTGCTTTTATTTGCTTATGTTTCATGTTTCTCTAGGGTAGAAGACTGTCTCGTGAATCTCTTCCCGTTGCCTGCCCCCGTGGTCATGTAATGCCCCCGAGCATTGTCAGCTGTTGTTTTACTTTGCACTGTATAACCCAGCCATGTGAGTGTAAGTTCACAACCTCTTTGTAGTAAATAAAAGGGCAATGTAAACTAAGTACCCAGTGAAGTAGGGGCCCTCCAGTAAGGCACAGCGACTACATGTTGAGGATCTCCGTTCCTTCCCTTCTTCCCCTTTATCCACAGCCTAGAGACCATTGCCAGGAGGAATCGATGACAAGAGTCTTGGGAATTGTGAGAGAAACTCACATTGAGAGATAGCTGAGTGCCTCATCCTCTGACTTGAAAGGCTACTCTCGTCAGAAACACACATTGTCATTAAATATACATTTACATAACTGAATACTAATTTCTTGAAGGGGGAAGAAATTCCAACCATCAATCTGAAGTGTTGATAATTTTTTGTTATTTACAGTAACACTAGGCAAAGCAGAAAATCAGCACCTCCCCAAAATAGTTGCACCAAATTACTTTGCCACAAAGGATATAACTTAAATGACAAAATGTTTCAAATTATTTATAAATACTTATGTAAATTAAAACAGGAGAAAGCTGCAAATGCATGGGAAAATTAATGCATGATTTCATAATGTATATATGAATATATGAATACACAATACATGTATAATTTGTAAACAGCTAAATGTACACAAAATTCACAGATTCCAGTATTTATCTCAAATCAATGAATGTATTGATCTTTGTATTGCTGATAGGTTTATTTACCTGGTATTGTTATAAATATCAATTCTACTTTTACTTAGACTTAAAGAAATATGCAAATCTGTGTAGTGAAATATAGCATATGATTCAGACACTTTTAGAATCTTTCCCTGTGTCTTTTATTTTTCTTCTACAAAAAAGGAAGAGGAAAATGAAGTTACCTTTTTACTTTCTTATTAATGTCCTGGGATTCTTTTTAACTGAGCTCATAGCCTTAGTTTCATCCACTCAAGTAGTATAAATGATGAAAAGCATTGCACATGATTTTATTACATGAATGTCCTTAGTTACATCATGAATTATTGGTTAAAGTTGACCCTATGAGTTAGGGGTCCTATGCACACATATACATAGTCTCTTCTTTTTTGAGAAAAGTAGGCATCACTCAGTGGGACTTTTCAATTTAAAAAAATCAGAACATATAAATCTTTTCTAAAAATATATTTTCAAAGACAATGTTTTGGCTTCCATGTATTGAGAGCTTTCTTGTTATTGTGCCTGCTGTCAGGCACTTCATAGATTTTTTAGTCTGAATGCTATGCAAACACTACAAAATGATGGCTACCGTTCACTTTTCAGTCTAGGAATGTGCCTATTCTAACTGTACTCTGCTGTCTTTCATGCTGTTTGCACAAAAGATCACGAGAGATCTCTAGATAATGGATTAAAAATTGGCTTTCCAAGGAATAACTGCCAAAATTCTTTCCCCATTCTCTACGTTGTCTCTCCACTTGTTTCCTTTGATGTGCAGAGGTTTTTTAACTTGATATAATCCCATTTGTTGATTTTCAGTACTATTTTTTGTGCCATCAGTTCAGAAAGTCCTTGCCTAGAAGTCTAGCAACTATAGTATACAAAGAGCTCAAAAGTTATGTCCTCTGAAATAAAAGACCCAATCAAAAAGTGGACAATCAAAATGAATGTATACTTCTTAGTATAAGAGGTACAAATAGCCAATAAATACATGTACAGTTTGTCAACATTACTGATTACCTAGAAATGCAAATTTAAACAACACTGAGACACCATTTTACTCCAGAAAAAATGGCCTTTATCAAGGAATCAAATATCAAATGCTGGCAATGATGGGGGGAAGGGAGCTTCTCTCCATTGTTGGTGGGAATTGAAGTAGTGTAACCAGCTTGAAATCAAAATGGAAATTCTTCAAAAACTAATATTAGAAATTCCATTTGCCCCAACTATTCTCTTTCTGGGTGTTCTCTGAAGTGACTTTATTATACTGATACATGCATACTCATGTTTGTAGTAGCATGATAGCTAAATCTTGGAAATGATCAATATGTGTTATTTATACATAAGAAAGTACTACTACTCTGCCATAAAGGATGATAAACTTGAGGCATTCATAGGTACATGGATGCACCTTGAGACCCTAATATTAAGTGAAATAAATCAGACACATACACTTAAATTCCTCATGGTTTTTCTTATATGAGAAACTCAAAATATACATAATTAACAAAATAACACATAAGTAATAGGAGATAGGGAGACCTTTAAGAGTTGGAAGGAGCAGGGAGAAATGAGAAGGATAGATTACAAAAATATTAATAAATGTTATTTATATGTACCAACTCCCCATGTAAAGTGTAATCATTATTGTTAACAGGTATAAATATAAATAAATATATAAATACATGAATAAATAAATGGCTTTCTTAGTTGTACTATTTATTTTCATAATTGAATTCCGATGTCTCTGATGGAGCATGAGTGGAATTTGAACCCCAACTGCATGGTGCAGTCGCTCATACTCTGTTGGACCCCAGCTCTTTCCTTGGAATTCAGCACAGAGCTTACACCAGGGAACATATGTTGTGTTTCTTCACCACTTTCTACTTCATTCTCACTTCCTCCCTCTTTTCCTTGGTTATCTTGACTCATCATGACTCTATTTTGTGATATGACTCATCAGCAGCATAGCCCTGTCATTTTCTGTTTTGATGCTGTCATTATGAGAACTGAGAATTATTTTTTTGTTTCTACTTTAGTCATTGTTCATAAAAAGTTTCTGAGCATGCCACTTGTCTCAATTCCTTTACTTAAATTCTTCATTCTACCCACTTTGAGGGGAAAAAATTGTAAGTCAGCTATAGAAAGACAAATACTTCATGGTCTAAAAAGGACGCACTGAGAAACAAAAAGTAGAATGGTAATTTCTAGGAGGTGAGGTCCTTTTGTGGTGGGAGAGAGATACTGGTCAACATGTACAAAGTTTGGATTGAGCAGCATGAATAAACTCTAGAAAACTGTTACACAGCATAGTAGCATAGTGAGGATAACTAATAGCACTAATAGCAATGCCCTGTATACCTGAACATTGGAAAGGAGGGTATGAGTCATGATACAAACATAAAATAAATGTTTAAATTAGTCATTACAGTAAAAGGCACATTACTATTAATTCACCTTAAATACTCCCCCTCCCTTTGAACACACTTAGGCATCATTCTTCCCACAGTCACAAGCAGTTCTGAAAGTCTCATTTGGTGAGTTATGCTATTGTGGCTGCCTCAGTGTCCTGAATAAATTAAAAGTGTTTATCTTTCCTGGTTATTTTAACTTTGGGGAATAAACCGAAGTCTAACAGTGCCAGATTCCAAGAATGGCTGCCATCAAGAAAACAACTGATAACAAATGTTCATGAGGCTGCCAGGAAAAAGGAACACTGCTCCACTGTTGGTGGGAGTACAGACTGGTACAAACACTGTGGAGGTCAGTATGGAGGTTCCTCAAAAAACTAGGATTGGAAGTTCCATTCAACCCAGCTATTGCCCTCCTGGGTATTTTCCCAGAAAAATTGAAAAGGTCATATCACAGTGTTATATGTGCACCCATATTCATAGTAGCACAATTTGTGATAGCTAAATCTTGGAAACAACCAAGATGCCCATCAACTGCAGAGTGGACGAAAAAAATGTGGTATTTTTATACAATGGAATACTACTCAGCTATAAAAAGGATGATCTTGAGGCCTTTATCGATAAATGGAGGCAAATTGAAAATATCCTCATTAGTAAAATAAACAACACTCACATTAGCAAATATCATGTTGTTTCTCTAGTGTAAAAAATAATAAGAACAGACAGAATAATGGTAACCAAAAAGTATAATAGATATAAAAGTATAATAGATATAATAGATATTGCAAAAGGGAAAGGGAAAGTTCGTTCTCTAAAGGATATAACGGTATGTATAGTGTGTAAAATAGAAGACCATATTACTGAGTTTTTGGTAGATCATTGAACAGAAGAGTTTGTACTGTCAGTGTTTGAGTGTCTAGCCACTTTTTATGCTTTGACTCTAACTTTTAACAGCTATTGTTAACAATAGGTAATGTATCAACTAGCGATTTTATGATGTTATTTTTTTAACTCTGTATTCTACTTTCCTTATTGTTTTTTCTATTTTGTCTTTTTTAAAATTTTCTTTTCTTTCCCTCTTAAAGTAAAATAAAAAATTAAAAAAAAAAAAAAACAGTGCCAGATTCCAGGAAAAAGCTGGAAAAGGACAAA
This sequence comes from Dolichotis patagonum, assembly GCA_004027295.1. Lineage (NCBI taxonomy): Eukaryota > Metazoa > Chordata > Mammalia > Rodentia > Caviidae > Dolichotis > Dolichotis patagonum. The sequence continues at coordinate 143,280 of PVJX010000968.1, forward strand.
CTAATGTTTTAAACTTTCCATCAGATCACACTTGGTAGCCATCACAGCTAAAAAGACTTGTGAACGTCAATTTCCAGAACAGTTTCCAGATGGTAAGTGTGTTTCAACCAAGGGGCAGGATTTCAAAGGTAATTAATAGCAATGTGTCTTTTGCTGTAATAATGCTTTTAAAATTTCTCTGTACACCATATATTTTGCTCACCCCTTATAGATTTAAAATTTCACCTCTGTAAATTTGTAAGGCAATAGATGTTATGAGTAAATTCACAACATGTCAAACTTTGCAATGAAGTTACTTGCTTTGTCAGTAAATAAATGATGTGAAAACAGACTGTGAAAAGACTTGTCACTGTGCTAAAACATGTATAAGAGAATAACCCAATGAAATCACATTTGAATTCAAATTAAAACCAAAGCACTGTATAAAAGATACTTTTTAGATAATACTGTGAATGTGAATATGTGAAATGTGAATCCAGAAGATTTTAAAATGAAATTAGTTTTAGTCTTGAAATGTGATAATTATATTACATATTGTTAAAAATTAGCAGCCATGATTACAGTGCTTGGCTAGAAGACACTAGGCAGAGTATAGAAGCAAATACAGGCTTCATGACTGGACAAAACAAAAGCTTATTGTGATTCCTATCACATTTCATCGTGTGCTTTCCAAAAGCATGAAGAAGAAAGAGGAAAACCGAGCAAATGCATGAAACCAGTCTGGATGACATGGTTTGTCTACATCCAGTACCCTGTCTGTCCCTCCCTGTCAGCCAATCAGTTTCCCAGTCTTAACTTTTTTTTTATTTTATGGAAAAAAGGTAAAACAAAATTTCATAAAAGGACGATAGGAGAATAACAGTAGTTAATACATTGCATATTATTTAAAATAGTTACTCAGTATGAAATATGGGCATAAAATCTCTGCAGTTGAAATTAGCACAAACCTTCCTTTTCTGTGAACTAAGATGTTAATAGTATAACTAACTTGTGTTATTTCTCTTTCCCCTTCCTTTTCTTCCCCTGTTCCCCACCCAAGTTCTTTTTTCCTTTGTAACAATTTCTTCCCATTTCACAATATCTATTGTACATTTTAGACCTTATTTAATCTTTCAGTTGCTCATACCAAAGAGACAATACAATGTTTACATATGTGAGTTCCATTTGATATGGCTATTTCCCTTCTGGGTATTGTCCCATAAGAATTAAAAAAATATCATACCACAGAGATATATGTACACCCATGTTTATAGCAACACAATATGTAATAGCTAAATCCTGGAAACAAATGCCCATTAACTGAGGAATGGATAAAAAAGATGTGGCCTTTTTGTACAATGGGGTACTACTCAGCCATAAAGAAGGATAAACTTGAGACTGTTATAAATATATGGATGCAACTTGAGACTATACTCATTAGTGGAATAAATCCTACTCGTGTGTAAAGATTGTATTGTTTTCCTTGTGTGAGAAACTGAAAGAGTAAATAGATTCTAAAATGGACAATAGATATTGTGAAATGGGAAGAAATTGTTGAAAGAAGGGAGAATACTTGGTATGACATCATAGCTAAAGTAGTATAACTATCAATAATGATAGCATCAAGCACAGTTTAGAAAATGACAAACTGTGGTAGCTATTAATTTTGTACTCTAAACCATCAGAGCAAAATCTACAATTAAATTACAGAACCGACTGTAAGTTGGGAGCTTGTATCCAAAGTGTTTTCCTCTGGTAGACTGATTTCACCCTGTGGTGGGGAGATTTAAAGGCAGTGGATTAAACAAAGATAACTGAAAAGAAAGTAGAACATGGCTGGAGGATAGAGGATGATCATGCAAACTTTGGAAAACTAGGAAAGGGGGCAGAAGGAAAAGAATGGAGGAGTAAGCAAGGGAATACCTGAATTCGCTCTCTGGGTTTAGGAAATGAGATTAGTTTTCAGTGACAGGAGTTCTCCCCAGCTGTTTAGATAAGAGAAAAAAAGAAAAGAGAAAGAATGGAAGACAAAACAACAACAATAACAAAAATCGAACAAGGGCGACCCCACCGCCTGCTTCTATTCCTGGGTGTCTTTATCCCCAAGCGCAACGCGGGTTCACCTAACTCACCATCTGTTGGCTTGTAGTGTTACTGTAGTAGTCCCGGCTGTCCATCCTCTGTGCCCTATTTGGTACGCTCCTGTGTCTCTGGCTTTCCCTCTGGTCTCTGGGCCTTCCTATGCCATTCACCTGGGTTGCAGCATTGATGTTGATGGGAAGGTCCCCCAATCTTAACTTTAGGTTAGGATGGTTAACTGTATCAGGAAGAGGAAAGTACAGTAAAATCCCAGCAGTCCAACAACCTTGTCAGCTGGCTCAGGGAGCTTTGCACACTTCATTCCCTTTTACTGACTCTTGATGTAAGTTTAATATTAGGGATCTTGAGAATTTCAAGAACTAGGAAGCTGATGTAGATTAGTTAACTTGGTATTTCCTAAATGTGTGTGACATTGTTTATTTAGTCTTGTTCACAGGAACATTGATAATTCCTTTAAAAGACAGTATTTTATTAAAGCATGTATATATGAACTTGACACATCATTGTTCTTTGGGTTTTTTTTTTTTTTGGCATCAGGAATCAAATTCCCAGCCTCACACTTGCCAGTCACTGTGCTGTTGAGCTTTATCCCCAGCCTTCTTTCTCTTTGTTTCTTCTTCTTCTTCTTCTTCTTCTTCTTCTTCTTCTTCTTCTTCTTCTTCTTCTTCTTCTTCTTCTTCTTCTTCTTCTTCTTCTTCTTCTTGTGCTTCCATGGCTGAAAACTTCAGAGTGGTGTGTGTGTGTATGTGTTTAGCTTCAAGGTCATTTTTTTCTAGGAGTCAAGATTTCTTCTAGGAATATGGTGGCCTCATGATAAGATCAACACATGAACCATCAGCAGACAAATTTATTTTCCTAGGTATAGAATTATGATAGGCATTAGATTGGATCCCTACATGGAGTGAATTTACCTGAATTACAAGCAAACTTATAACAACAGTAATGTCCCACTTTTAGGAAGATAAGTACAATATCATGATATACATTTTATTTAGTTATCTAATTGCTGAATTAATCTGATTTTCCTTAGCCTACTTTTCATTTGCTGTTTTACTGTTACCTATACATTTGAAGTTTCATTTTATATCAGTTATTATAGTATATGCATACCTATAAACTATGCAAGTCTTTTATGGAACAAAGAGATAGATGACAGAGAGGCAGAGAAACAGAGAGACAGAGAACAGAGACAGAGAAATACATTTTTAAATTATGACTTTGGTTGCAGTGATGGCATAGTTGGCAGCTATGTGTGCCTGTATTTTATGACTGGTTGCTCTAAGTTATGAGTAACTTAGAGTTAATGAGAAGTAAAGAAGCTTCATTTGATATTTCATTATTTTTAGTCCAATGTTGTGAAAACAGGATGTTGAAACTCATTATATTTAATAAAATATTTCAAAAACTGATGACTTTTCCATATATGGCAAAACCAATACATGCTTGTATTTGCTTTATTGGACTTCTTTTATATACTATATCATTAAAGATTTATTATATATTAGTAATTTAAATGTAATATATGTTGAGGCAAACTCACTTTTTTAAATTAAAAGTTAGACTTACATATAAACATGGAAGTTAGTCAAAGAAATGAAGTTAGTAATATTCCATTTTAGTTCTATTTTGAGGGAGCATTCCCAAAGCAAAAACATCCTCTCTCCTTTCAACAGGCATCCCTATTATTTCTCATAATACTATTACTAGTATAATGTGGGCCCCTTCTTAACATTCCGGGTGGCAGGCCAAGTGTCAGTTCAAAATAGTATTGCTATTCATTCGTCATCATTCCTTTACATGTAAGACACTTGTGAAGTGCCAGGAATTTTACAAGAGAAATAAGTGTAGAATTTCATAACTTAACCACTGGCTGACTGTAGTTGCAGAGAAGCAAATAGATTTGTTACTCTGGCAGCCTACAGATTCTGTATTCAATGCTTGTTCATCTATCTTCCACAATAATAAACTGTTATTCAGGTGTCCAAAACATGTTTCCAGCCTTCTGGATGAATTCTAAGCAAGGAAGAAAGTTTGATAGAACTTCTAGGATAACTTCTGAAAAGGAATAACAGAAAACAGGATGTATTTATTGATAAAAATCAAACAAACAGAAGTAAACAAAAATCTTCCTCTCCCTAATCATGCATATGGATTAAATGCCTAGATACTTATGTCAATCTTAGTTATGAGACTACTTTACATGATTGATGGCAGATAGAAAAAACTAAATGGTAGACTTCTGGCATTAAACCAATCATGACTATAAAGCCATTGCTCTGGACTTATTTTAAACAAAAGTAAAATAATTTATTTTATATTTACTAATATGTTTAGAGTTTTTTGTTATGTTCAATATAATCCTATGTGATTCACTTATCGAAACTAAATGACCCCAATTTATGAATAAGTCAAGTAGGCCTTGAATACCTAATATCCACACAAATAGGTAAATAGGGCCATAGACATACAGAAAGAAAACAAACGAGTGTATTTGAAGTAGTAAATTGCATTGAATGAGCCCTAAATACACCTTAAGTCCTCTAACAAGAACTAGTGCTGCACAGATACTAAACCACAGTCTATGAGAAAGAGAAAAGACATAGGGTGGAATAATGTTATAATCAGATTATCATCTTTCTGTTTCTTATAAATTCTAGAACCACCACAAATTATTTACAAAGTAAGAGAAATATAATATCTAGAGAAGAATGGACCTTAAATTCTCCTAAGGCAGTGATTTTCAAAAAACTCCTATGAGAATTACGTGATGGGCAGTGCAGAAACTGAGTCGGCAGCTAATTCAGGAAGGGTTCTCGGCACTGAGAGAACACGTTCAGAACAACTCTACTCTTACTGGTCATTCTTCTACGGAGCACTTTTTTGACAACTATTCCAAAGTTTGCAACTTTAGAAATCTTTTAGTTTACATAAAACTTGTTTTATTGAATTTATGGAAAATATTTGACTCAAAAGAGAATTTTGTCCACTATGAATGAGGATTTGACCCCAGTAGAGCATTAGACGATTTCCTTCATTAAGTTACTGATATATGTAACTGAGCTTCCAGATAATCTGAGATGCACTTAAAAGGGCACAGTGTTGGAGACTGGACCACTAGTTATAAAACCTACTTCATTTGCTACTCCAGAGTGGTGACAGCCTCACGCCAGAGCAGAATCAACAAAACTACATGAATGCGTATCAGTCACCCACGAGTTCTATGCCTCTTCAGCAGTAGTGTAAACACATCTCTGCCTTGAATTCTCTGTGTTAAAAATGCTCAGAATAGCATCTTTTTTTTCTGACTGTATCCTGACTTACACATATATACACACACACACACAAACATAGATTCAATGCCCTACATTTTACTAAAGGGAACTATTGAGAGTGGACATTTAATCTACCTTGTAATTATGCAACCTGTGGCCTCAAACTTTGGGTCTAGTTTTTTTATACTTCAGTCTTCAGGCTATAAAAAATAAAATATTCTTTCAATCCAGTTATTAGTGTTCTAGTTTTCTCATCATGCCTCAAGCTGAGAGCTAAAACTCTGAGCATTTCATGCAATTTTAGTGTAGGCCTCTTCTTGCACAGCCCTGTGCTTATCCCTTTTTTGTCATTCTTTCCCAAGAGTCACTAGGACTCTGTATTTGCTCCCATTAGGCTTTATATGCAACTATGTAGGTACAAGTGATAAAGTAAGTAAATTTTGATCAGTGTAGGCAACAGTTTTATTTCCCACTAAAGATAGGAAGGCCTTCAGCTCCCACTAGGTGAAAGAATCAAGATAAGGTTAATCTGTAGGTGGTCCTTTCCCTGCAAATACTTCTGGTGCCAAACATTCTGCCAGGCAGGAGCAGTTATAAAAACAGACATTGCTAGACATATGATAAACGCAAGGTGATCCATTATTGTGACCTGGAGACACATGTCGGAAGAGCTGGTGAAGAAAGGTCAGAAAGTTACTTCTGGCTTTCAGAAATGCCAGAATTACAAAAAAGTCATTACTAATAAACTTAGCTCTCTGCAACACCAGTCAGTGATTCTCAGGAGAAAGCACAGACATTGCTGGAAGCTGCTGGTGATTATCACAGCTGCCTACGGCACTGAAGGGCTAATTCTCAGGAGGATGCCTGAGAGCCACTGGCAAAACTTCCTTTCTGCCATCTGCTGTTGCCCTTACACTGAGCAATATAAGGAAGTTGTGAAGAAGAACACCCACTATTCAGCACGAGACACGTGTGAAAGATGACTGAAACTGAACTGATACCGCATCCGTTCTTCACTTTGCAAAGCAATGAAGATGCAAAAAATGACTGTGCAAGCTAAGAACGTGCAAACCAATTTTAATAATCAAGAAAAATTATAATCATTTTACAGCTCTTAAAAATTTTCATAAATTATTAGTGACCCTCTTATTTTAAGTTATACTAATATATGAAAAAATTAACAAAATTATTCTTTAGTGATACTAGTATAGGGAAAAGAAAAATAACAAAACTGTGCACAGTGCATTAATTTAAAACATCAGGAGCTGGCAACCCATTTTTTAAATAAGATATACAAAGAAAAAATATGTGAAAATTCATTTGAAAAGTACTTGGCTTCTCGTCATATAATGTACTATATGGAGACAGTATCTTTTATATAACTTTTGGAGTGGCATAGCCATTCACCAGCTTCCAGCAGTTTAGACTTCAAACTTTTAGTGCCATGAGTTATGTCTGAATATTCTCTTATTGTGAAATGCTTTGTCCACATCACTCCTCTGATACAATATTATCCTTTTCATTATAACCACTTCCTTCATTTATTCACAAAGTTTACTTGAGTATTACATAGCTAAAACTGCACATAGGACACTTCAGAAGAAAAGACTACATGGTTTAGTGATCAGAGTTCTCTAATCGGTGTAGAGAGTGAAGGTTGAGAGAATAATAAAGTTAATGTTAATTTTAAAAACATAAATATGGAAAATACAATGTCAATACATTAAAGCAAATGGTAGAGAAACTGAGGAAAACTAAGGAGAAAAAATGTGACCTCTTGAATTTTAAGTGCATAAGCCTAATCCATTTGAAAATGTCCACCAGACTGTTTAAATTCCAATCTGTATCCCAGGAGATTTAGGAATCGCAAATATCAACTTTTCCTCCGCAAATAGGAATAGGTGGCAAATAACGTATGTAAAGTTGCTGAACTCAGCCTCTCAAGGACTCTCATGGATTTGAGTGTGGAAGATAATAATCCTTGAGAACTGTAGATTGTCACATGAAATATAGAGAATCCTATAAAATTGAAAAGGTAAAATAAAACAAGGCAAACTATAATCAATGACAGGCAATGTTAAGAAATATATTGCCTGAAAGATAAGTCATAAATAAAAAACCACTAAATTTCCCATTTAGAAAATCACTGGTGAGTCTATAATTGATAAAATGTTGGCAGGTAAGAAAAGAAGATAATAAAGATTTGAGAATTAGTGGACAATGGGCTCTATTTTTGAGATTTACTAATGAAAAGAGACTTTATAAAATATAGTGAGAAAAATCATTAATTCTTCATAGAAGAAAGTCTGTTAGTACAGAGTAGAGACAAGAATTGAAAATGCAAGTTCAAAAGAGATGGAGAAGGTTGGAATTGATAGATTTAATATGACTTCTATATGAGTAGGGGCTCTTCTTGGGGATAGAAAAGAAAGAGGATGTGACAAGATTTTTAGGGGAAGAGCAGAGTATCTGGTGGAATCTTTAGTAGCATCTGTCGACCTCAAAAGGGAATGGAGGCCACTCCATTGAAAGAAAGAGTGAGTGTCAAGTTGAGAACCTGTGAAAGTCTGAGAATGGTTTGTAGTATTCATCATTGGTGTTGATAAAACATATTTAAAAATTGTTGGTTGCATTACCGGATCTCATAAGAACACAAGGACTAAACCATGGAAAACTGAATTTTTATGTTTTTAATATTCCCAGTTTTCAACTACCTGGGAATAGGTACACAAGTTGTGCCACTTTATATTCCATCAGAAATGTTGAAGTGTTCCCTTTTCCCCTAATCCTCAACAGCATTTGTTATTATTTGATTTCTTATGATGGCCATTATTTTTGTAGTAAGGTGAAATCTCCATGTTGTCTTATTTGCATTTCTCTAGTGGTTTGCAATGCAATTGATTTTGTACATCGATTTTGTATCTTATTACATTGTTGAATTTGGTTTTGTTTCTAGGAGTCTATTACTGTATTTTGAGGAGTCTTCTGTGTGGTAAGTGATCATATTTCTAGGAGGATAGTACTGTAGCAAAAGGTGATGACCTTTCAGTATTAGAAAATTACTATCAATAAGGATGTCTGATAATAGATAAAATAATGTTAAGAGAATTAAGAATATATGCTGACTGTCAGACAGGGTGATAGCAAACAAGTGTATTGAGTAGTAAGCAATTTTTTGTTTCACCAACCCTCAAATTTTCCATGACAGGTGTTCAATAAATGGATCACCAGTGTCTGATACTTTACCTTTGAAGTTCAAATACATAACTTATATGACTCTGGAGTACTTTGTTAGCTCTACATATGTTTACTTCTTTCAGAGAACTATGTCAGCCTGTGGGATCTTTAGCTTTAATGGAGGGGAGAGTTTCTTGGACTCATTTTTAATAGCATTATTCAGTAGAATTTAGTTTTTTATTTTTTTTTTCTGTCAAACTGATTTTCAGAATGAGGGAGGGAAGGGGAAACAGAGGAAGAGGAATAAGAAGAATAAGAGGAGGAGAATGAGAAGGAAGAAGGAAAAAGAGAAGGAAGAGGAAAGAGAGGAGGAAGAGAAGATGGAAAAAAGAGAAGAGAGGAAGGAGGAGGAGATTAAGAGAAGAAGAATGAAGAGAAAGAATAGTTGGAAATGGAGAAGGTATCATGACTAAGGAGGAGAAAATTGAAAGAGTGATAAGTAATTAAGAATCATCAAGATATGTTATATGCATGCACTAATTAACCAAAATGAATATCATTATTCTATACTTCAAACATGGTCTAAAAAAAGAAAGTAAAATCTAAATCTGATAACTTGGTGCCTTTGCAAGTATTTCTCCTTTTATATAATTACTTCCATATGGACGGATGACTCCTGATAAACTATGAACTGGTTACAAGTTGGTCATATCTGATAATTTTGTAAATTTAGCATGGCTGCACATAGATTCAACAAAATAAACTGCAACTCCTGTTTTGGAACCACCTGGTAAAAAATGTTAGATTGAAAGAAGAAATTTAACTTGGTTTAACTTTTGAGCTAATAAACAGAGAAATTAGTTTTTTAAATATAAAATTATAGTCCTAAACTGGATATGGACCAAATAAATTTTTATATAACAGAATTCAATATAAATATATAACTAAAACATTAATATGTCCAAGGAAGGCATAAAGTCACAGTTAATCTAAGGATTGAGTATAGTTTCTGAAACTGTTATAACAGTAACGTTTTTATTTACTATTCTCAGTTTCCAGAATAGGATCTTGGCTTATGGGTGAAGAATTCTATCCATTGTAGAGTAAAGTGGCAATGGAAGAAAAGAAATAAAGGATATACTAGGCAGCCAACCCAGAAAATTGAAAAAAAGAAGAAATGGCTTAAATGAAGGAAAGACAAGAAATTTATACGAGAAATATGTTCATGAAACACATATTCTTAAGTGTAGCTTTGGTTACCGGGCTCTATAGCAGTTCATGAGTATTCAAATGTGTGGCTAAAAAATGCTTTGAATGTGGCAGTTGCTAGTTTCTTGTTGAATAAAGCTACAAGAAGAGGGTGCTTGCTGTGCAACTTTTTTTTAATTCCAAAAGAATATATTTAGACGATACAGCTAATGAGCTGGTAAAGAAACCTCAGGAAGGCGATTGTTTGACTACAGTGATGAACCAGTAGTATTTAAATTTTAACGTTCTCTTTCCAATTAATTTCCACATTTCTCTAATTTCAAAACTTCTCTTTGCTCTGCCTATCCCCTTTCTGCTCGTTATTTCCTTTGCAGACCTCAGATTTTAAGGCCTCCTTCCGTGCTAAAACTCCACTTCCTCCAAGCCCACTTTAAATTTCCTTAAAGGAGGTAAGGTAGGAAAAGCATCTAGGACATTAAGTATAAATGAAGGTTATAATACAATAGTTGAAATGAATTTTATCTCTTGACTCCCACATTCTCTGCCCCTGATCTCAGTACGTGGCATTTTCCAGTTACGACCTTTAAAATTGTTTCAATGACCTTTAAAATTGTTTCAATATTATGAACATTTCACCAATCCATTGCATCCCTAACCACACTACTATACAACCCTTTAAAGCTCAATTCTTTGCATTCCATGGCTTGCTTTTTTCATTACACACTGTACTGTATAGAATGGTTACACACTGAATATTCGGTTAATTTTTATGTGAACAAGTTTTCCCATAAAAATGTTTGAAAGAGTATATCATTTACTCCTCAACATTTTGCCTTCTAATTTCATATAAGGTACATAAAATACAGTTCACTGAAACCAACATGCTGAAATTATAATATCGTTTTTGTTGTGTTGCAATTTACAGTAAAAGAGCAGATTAGATTTACCTATTTTATTTTGCAGTTTAGGAATCAAGAATGTCACATGACTTCGACTTACAACAATCAAGGAAAGCAATAGTAACAACCAGGGCAAAAGCCCCATAAATCTTCAACAGGACTGACTTCTACCCTAGAACATGCGGCCTGATTTTCCTTCCCCTAACTGTAGAAATTGAGTTTGTCCAGATTTTCTACAATACAAGTTTGAGGCATAGGAATAATTTCATTACTTCAGAACCTAAGTCACTTTCACACTTAATTCTTTATAAAACTGTTTTCCAGGGTATGAAAAGAATTAAAATTTCTTATGTTTGGACTGTCTTATAGTAAAGAGGTGGAAAATAGAATTAACTGCAACGAAATGGTGTGTTATGCATCACTTTGGAAATTATTCTTTTTTATTTCTTTTATTGAGCTACAGTTTTTCCTCATGATTGACCTTCAGATGATTCTGAATGTTACTTTCTGTCACAGAACTTAGTAGACCAGTGTCTGCCCTTACTAAGTTATAAAACTAGAAATTGACTTTCCTAATGCTTAAGGTTGAGGTCACCAAAGTCTTTTTAATGGAGACTCACAAATTGAAGTCAAAATTTGCCATCTTCAACATTCACCTGTAATCAAAGTTCATTTGTTCTCTGGCCTTGATAATTTTAGTGATGGCTTATTATGAGCTGATTTTAGCATGTATCTGTACTCCATAGAAGCAGACCATTGAAAAATTGAGCTCCACAAGAAATCCAGTCTATTTTTGATGACATTCCTTGAAATATATCATCAATCATTCAATAAATGTTATATTTTAATGGCACAGTAACAACTATTACAGCATTACCACTATTGTGTTCTGAAGCAGAATGACATTAAGCAGGAAGTACATCAGATGATCTTTTCTCCCTTATACTTAGAAGTCTATTGTGAAAGACAACAGAAGCAAATTGTGATAAGTATAAAATTTAAAGAAGGTGGAGGTCATGGTTATTTTTCTGGCACAATTAATTTTTGGTCACAAAATGGGGCAGAATATAGATTCACAGAAGGTAAAATGAATTATGAACTAAATCAGGGGAAACAGCATAAAGAAACATACAATTGCAGGCATGGACGTTGTGTGCCAGGGGTCAGAGGGACCCTCAGACGTGCAGAGCAGGCCGTGTGTGGTGGATATGGTCAGGGACAGAGGCCAACGACACAGGTTTATCAACACTTCTCAGACCTGTATGGTGAGTCCCATGGAGAATAAACACTGTGCCAGTTTCTGAGTGATGGAATTGGAAAATGACATCATTCTGTGAAGATTAATCATATTAATGCGTTACTATGATTGAAAGTGAGTAAAGGTGAGAATTGGAGATATTTCCAGATTCTCAACTGTCTAATGCTGAGGAAGAAAAAAGGAGGAGAGGAAAATATAAATACAAGACATTTCAAAGGAAGACGTGTTCCAGGCATACCATTTAGCTACAGAAAATGGAAGTGAAAACAGTCAGCAATATGCCAACCTTACAAATGACCAAATATCTCTAATGAGTAATAAAATGCTCAGAGTGTTTTCTTAGCTCTGCCACCTCGACATTCAATGAATTTATTCATTAAAAGGCAACGTATCAATGTCAAGCTAGTGTGTAGGAGACCAGCAAATAATGGGGATGCGGCCTCGCCTGACACTGCTTTCAGACATAGCAACGCACACCCCCTTACATTGTACAGGATTCCCGCAGAACAGGAGTTGATCCATTTTCATTGTGCTATAAAGGATTTCAGTTTCCGACACTTACTCGGTTATTCATGTACAAAATTCCTTCTTTGAGTTTCATGCCATGTTTTATCTCTCCTGACAGCTGTCATTCTCCAATCTTCTGTTCAACTCAGAAAAGTTTGCAGTATTGATTCCTAAGTCATTGCTTCCTCTGTATGCCATGATCAAATCAAAGGAACTTAGTTGAGGTCCTCCTCTGAAACCTGAGTGTTTGGTTGTAAAACCACAGTCTCTCGTTCCATTCATCTCCCTCATATCTGTAGTCCTCCTGGTGTCCATAATTTCTTAGTAAGCACCAGCTACTTATTTCTTCAATAAAGGCACTTCATAAACAGCTGATACGCTCAATTGCTTTGTAAATCCTCCTCATATCAACAAAGCAAGGTTACAATCCTGAATATATGCCATCATCCACCACTTCCCTTTACCTATTTAATGTCTACTCTGAGAATAACCTTGATTTTTTAACCGTAGAGGGTCCCTGAAATCTACTTTCAGTATGTTTACCCAATGTCTGAAAACAAATGTCAGATTCCCACTTCATTAAAACCTGTTATTAATTACTGTGAGTTCTGTATATATTCATGTTTCTTTTCACTAAAATATGAGGAGTTAAATCTAATGGCTTACTTAACTAGAAAGCAACCTTCACACTCTACCTCCTTCTAATTTCCTCTTAATATCTTTTACTTTTCTTTTCTTAACTGATGTACCTCTGCTCTACCCTTATGCAATATATGCACCTTTTCTCCTCGATGAGCAGTGTCTACAAGTTGCCAGATAAAGTATTGCAGCCCAAGAATTACAAAGAGATTTAGGACTTGAAAACTTTGCTCCACTGTTTAAGTAAATATTACATAAATTAAATTAAGTAAATATTAAATAAAAAATGAGGATAAATGTGAAACTATATATGTATATATGTGTGGGCTACATGTTTGACAATAAAGGAACTTGAAATTTCACAAAATACCTTATGTACATACTTCTCTATTATCCTGAGTATTGCAATCTTTTTTATTTTACTTAAAACAGCAAAAGTCTAACATGATTCCTTCATTCTCTGATCAGAAGGGATTAGCATTACAAGTTTTCTTGACCTGAAAAATAACCTTTAGCTGACAAACTCATGTAAGAAAATGAAAAACAGCAGTGTTTCTATTCTTACCCATTTCTTCCAGTTTATTCTAGTGTAAAAATATTTCAACCTTCATAAAACTATTGTTTTATATCTGCATATATTAAGGAAAGCTTTAAATAATTAAGATACTTTCCTGATGTGCACATACATATAAATTTGAAATTTAAGGCTGAGCAATAAAGTATTCTCTTTGAATTAAAGTGAACTGACTGAAATGATTCATTAAGCCCTTAAAAATAATTCAAACTAGAAGAATATCTACTAATGAATATTTCCTAGATAGCTTGCAAATTAAGTTGGAAAAATCTACCAAGACATAACTATCCATCAATACAGGAGTTCTGATCAGTCATAGAGTGGAGATTTTACTGCAAAAGTTCATTAACATGAAATTTGCCTTGTTGTATAAGTTTTGTATATAATGAGAAAATTCATAAAACCACTGATTTTAACACACAGCCATTTTTCATTTTCCTAACTGTACACTTAAATTTCCTAAGGCAGAATTTTGTCAGAGCAAAATGTTACCAACGGAAGCAAAAAGGACATACAGAGTTTGGAATGTCTTTTTTCGGAAATACCAAAACCCTTCACTCCCCTTGTTCTTAACTTAAACCAACCAAATAAGGTTAGGCTCCTATGTGGTTCAAAGAGCAATTCTTTATTTCAAGAATTATTATTTATTCCCTGAGGACAGATTTTAAAAGTAAGAGGCATGTTTATTGTATAGGTATACATTATTCACTCAAATTAAGCTATAACAATGTTTAAAAATTTGGAGTTATTAGCCATTACATTTGATATAGAATTTAAGTTTTTTTTAGTCAAAAGTTAGGCAATGAACAGAGAAATGGGTAATGTGAGTTCTGAAATAAATGTACTTAAATTGGAAATAAAATAGGTTTCTACCATTTAGGAAAAAAGAAAGAAATGTTAACTGAATGCTGATGTTTTGATGGGCACTGGGTAGGCATTATTACGTTCATTTTGTAATGCAAATGGATAGTACTCAGACATCTGTCCAAAAATTCCTTTGTGAGTAAGCAGGAGGATAGATTTTTAAATTCCTGTTTGGCTGAACACAAAGGATACATATCTTCCACTATAGATTTCCATTACAACTACTACTTTTCTGTGATATTTTCTTTATTTTAGAAGTGCCCATTATGTAATCACTTAGGTAACAAATCACTTCTTGACTGATGGTGAAATGTAAAAGTAGTGTATAAATTAGTACACTTTGGAAAAGCAGATGGCAATTTGCAGCTGATGACTGTAGAAGTAATCAGGGACAAATATTCTTCTGGAAACTGGTTACAGAAATTTATGGAGAGGGCCAGAATACTGGCAAAACAACAACAAAAAAAACCAAACAACAACAAAAAAACAAAACATAGAATCAAGTGCTAAGATGTCTTAGGATTCAGTTGTCCCACCTATTTTTTCTGTTCCTTTGTTGCTGGTTGATTTTGGCTCCATTTCTTGAACACTTCTTTTCTCCATAAGCAGGGAGTATGGGCACACACTCTTTTTAAACATGCAATGAAATCAGGTTTCAACCGCCCAACCCGGTCTCCCAAAGCTCCTAGGAACACTCTTAGTGAAGCAGGCAGCTCTGTCCAGGGCCAATGTTCATTCTCTGGACCACCCACATTCTAGGCAGGGATCTAAGAAACCCTGAATGGCTTAGTATGGGTCAGACACGTATCCTTTAACCTTCTCCTTACTAGGAAAGAAAGCAAACCCCAAACCAAGCAAACAAAAACAAGTAGGGCTATACTTATTAAAAACACTTTCCCTGGAAAGAGGAAAGAGTACTGCCTGGAAAAGCAAGGTAATAAATGTACCTTATATAGTACAGTATTTCCTCATTTGCTTAAATAATACAAATGAATTCCATTGTCACCAAAATGTTTAAATTATTAAATTACATTTTTATGTAAGGCAAGCTGTCCTAAAAAAAGAACCCAACGGAAATAGGAAGTTCTACACATATAATGTTCATTTTCATGAAAAAGTCAGTGTTTTCTTGTTTGTTTTTGCTTTTGTTTTTGTTTGCCAGCTAGCCTTTCCTTTGCTATCATTTTATGATAAGCAGCAGCTGAGTTTTCATTAGTCTTCGCCCCCTCATAACCTCTGGAGTGAGCGTGATTGTCTCCAGCAATCCCATTCCATGAGCTCAGTGATTAATTCACTAATGCCCAAGACCTGAGCCACAGACTTGCGCCCCAGACCTGAGCCATCATTGAATATCATTCAGTGGACTCCTTGACTCAAGTACCAGTGTAACTGAAATTTGTAAGAATGAAATTCCAGGGAGTTTTCCTAGGGATAATAGAAAAGAGATGTTGGGATTTATGAGAAAGAATGAATGAAAATGAAGTTTTCTGCTCTGTCCCGCACCTTGATTTGTGGACAGAAAAAGTCTGGAAGTACTGCAGTCATTTTGCACCCATGGCAAGAGCGGGTCCTGGAAGGACTGGAATCCCCAGAAAGGCACAGTCTAGGAATCACAGAAAAATAAACCAGCACCACCATACTGAGAGAAGCAAAGTTTTCCTACCTCTGGATATCTACCTACCTAAACAAATACATGTCTCTGATTGGAGTCATATATGATCTTTTCTTCTGTTGTTTATATAATAAAATATTCTGAGATGTGTATCTTTACTTAGGATTAATCAGAAGCAACATTAATCACCAAACAAAAAATGAGTGGAAATTAAATTTTCTACTGTCCAAAGAAATATTTTGCAGATTTTAAGCATTATAACTGTAAAGACTTTTTAGTAGTATTTATTTTAAGATCATACATAATCAATTTTGCTTTTTATTACTTTAGTTATTAATCAGCATGTGGCAATCCTATTCAAGTGCCTTCTTTCTTTCTTCTTTATTAATGTAGTTAGGTCTCAATATTTCAACAAAGGTAGGAATAAAATGTTCTACAAAATGAGCTACCTGGATTATTGATGCTGTTAAAAAAAATAGCTAAATATTTTTTTCTGAAAATACTTCCTGCCTTATTGGAGGAGGGTGCATAATTTAGTGTTTTTCTGATGATTCAGGGTCATCATTGTGCATACCAATTGTGCAGTGTATGTAATGTAATTATTTGAAGTGACATTTGCTTCAAGTGACTATGCCTTTTAAATTCGTGGGTCAGTTTGTTGTATTTACTTTTCACAATTATTCTGTATATTTTATGGTTCCTTTGACTCGCCCCTCTCCGTCAAACTGTCAGCTGTCATTTCTTGCCGCTCTTTGATGGCCTGCCAAGATGGTCATGCCCTTTCTAATTTTCTGCTTCCAAATTGTTCTAGATTAGAAAGTCCAACATGCACGCTTTTTAGAACTCTATCTACAAGAGAATTCAAAAGTTTTTAGGAAGGTATACTGAGTTCTGAAACAAGGATGTTGAGTTATTTCATTTGAGATGTCCAAATATTTAGGAAAATTACAATCTTAATGTTTGTCAACTGTAAAATAAGACCACCTGTATATGAAAGGTTTTTCTGTTAAATCTTATAAAATGAAGCAATATTTATACTGAATTAATTTATATTTTGTCTTGAAGTAGGCTTGCCGTCATATAACATGTAAATTTTATATGTGTTACGAGTCTTAAAAGCTAAAATGTATATTAGCCAAGCTCTTATGTGATCTTTTAGTTTATATAAGGCACTCAAGTTGAAGCCTCAATGGTTTTTCTCTCATTTACCTAGCTAAAAATGGAGATGGTCTGCTATCAGTACATTGTTTTCTATAGTACCTCGATATCCCATGTGAAAACATCTAAGTAAACCTAAGTAAAAATATTGCACATTTTTTCAGATGATGTATTCTTTGGAAAGAAAAGTGAGTTATTCACTAATTACTCCTTAAATCTGTAGGACCTTGACTTAGCATTTTTCAATTGAATTAGTACATATACATCAACTTGAAATTCCAAGAAGACCATATGGGGATAATGCTTAAAATGTTTACTCAATACTTTAAACACAATTATTTTTATTGTCATCTTTAATGTATCTATTTTGTTTAATAGCAGCCTTTAGTCATTGTTCTTCGCTGGCTAAAGCATATAATGTGCTGCCTCGTGTAACAAAGTGTCATTAGAAGCAAAATCTCAAAATCTAATTTGCTGAATCTAATTTTGCAGTTTTCAAGCTGAAATACAGATTTGTAAATTGGGTCATTGAAGAAACTTTCACTTGGTGAAAACAAGAAGGTTTTAAAATAAGATCTTTTTCTTTTCCTTTTCTAAGTTTGATGAAACTGATTGTTCTGAGGACTGAGTTTGAGCCCCCAAACAAAAATTCAGCGGGAGGATTCTAGAACTCTTTGGTGTGTAAAAAAGGTGCTTGCTTCATGGGAAATTTTCCACAGACTCAGTCCTTATGGATTATCTTTTAAAATGTTTTCATCACTTTTGCCTTGCTGCCTTCGATTGCAATGAGCCTAACCCTTGAATGTTGCTGAATTTATAGCTCTGTAAAACAAACTCTTCTGGCATTTCCTATACACAATTGGGTTTCTTAGCAGCTCGAAAGATTTGAGCTACAGTAGTTTGTTTCATTATTAAAGACATATGATGCCTGTTGAACAGATTTCCCCTTGGGCAACAGAGCTGATAAAAGAATAAAGAATTTCAAGAATCTGTATCTCAAAAATAAGTCCCAAGATATCTTTTACTTTTTGGATGGTATCTTACAAAATAATTTCCATTTTTATTTAGCTTTGTACTTATTGGGAAGTTGGAGGAGAACACAGCCTTTACCAGATGAAATTGTGTCATATGAAATAAATCTGTTATTTTAAGTTTTGCCCTACTTTTGATGATGATAATGAGACCTTCTTAAAAATGGGAACTTGAAGTCAGTCTTAATCAGAACCATGATTGCAGGTGGTATAATTCCAAAGGAAGCAAATATGGTTACTCTGGTTTCAGAGTCTTTCTTTGAACGTTCTCTTTATTCTCTTTACCTTAGAAACTGTTTTTCTGTGTGTGGAGACTTGTACAGTGTTTTAATGGTAGCATCTTATGTTTGCCCTAGTGCCTCAATGTCAGTCCTATGGGTCTGTGATCTTAGAGTCATGGTATTAATTCTATCAAACTGTTCAGCCCTTTGCAAACAATTCAGAGACAAAGGGTGCAAATTACAATGAGGCAATGCATTTGTTTGACAGGAAAACGGTAGCCCTAATCCAGGTGTTTTTCCATTCACGAGGTTACTTGGCTGTCCATAGGGCATTACATAACCTAGAGACTCCCTTTGTTAGTGGAAAGGAGAGGAGCTGAAATGAAAAAGGTTAATTCACAAAGGTAGCACATCTGCTAGAAAACAGCCCAGAAGCAGCAGCTGGCTATATTCCAAAAGTGGTTTTTCAACTGCTGTGGAGTTATCCATTGACAGATGAACTTGAGTCCAAAGGTCATGAGGAAGCAAAACACATTCTTGAATTTAACATTTAGTTCTTTTAGCAGTCTAAGTTGAAGGGGCTAGACCTGTATAAAGAAAATGCAGTAGGAGCACAGACAAGTTGCTGTAACTATAGCTTTACAGACAAATTGTGAATTAAAACAGAATTTCATTTGAGACGAAGTTCCCAGCCTTTCCTAAATCTGTTTGTATCCCAGCCATTAGCCTCATCTTCCACTAAGGGCTGTAAATACAAACATGTTCACTAGATACTGGGTCAGTATAAAAACTCCAAATTATTTTTAACTATTGCTGCTCAACTCTGTTGCATAAATGGCTATGAAAATATATATTTTTTTAATTCAATTTTTATCCATAAGCTTCCTTTGTTTTGTTTCAATTTTACAAATCACTTTTTTGAGAAACTATTGAAATAATAAAGAGACATTAAAGATAGTGTGTATATTAGCTCTTTCATTTTATAGATGAAAAAATTCTGGCCCATAAAAACATAGGTAAGAGTCAAAAAATAGGTGTTTACATTAGCTAGGACAAACAATTAGTTATCCTAAACCTTAATATTGTGCTTCCTACTTTTTGAAAAATGAGAATTTTTTTTGTATTTCCTAATGCACAGTGGAATGAGAATATAACTTCACATATATTATTCTTAAAATAAAAATTATTAAAGTTATCTGACAGATATTAGTATTTAAATTATTTCAATAAATCTGTGCAATAACCCTATGAAATAGCATTATTTCAATTTATAAGAATCACATACATAGATATGAGGTATTGTGACATGAATATTTATTTATAACTCGTGTTTTAGGCAGCTATCACTGGGACAAAATACTTGACACCATATGCTTAAAGGAAGAGAAATTTATTTTGGTTCTTGACTTTAAAGGTTCAATTGTATGGTCCACTGGCTGAAAACAGTAATGTCGTGGCAGGAGGACACTGCACAGGAAAGCTGCTCTACTGATGGTGTCTGGAAAGCAGAGTACAAGGAAAGAACCCTGAGAAGAAGGGGTCAGGGACCAAATACAACCCCAATTTTAAATTCCCAGGGCACACCCAGACACAACCACAAGTGTGTTTTCCTAACATCCTAGGCATCTCACAAGGCAATCAATCTAATAACTAAGCTTAGCCATCATATTTCACTCCTTGTCATACTGAGATTCAAACACAGCTCCTTAAACCACAGTTTGTCTCCCAATAAAAACAAGATTATAATTCTGTCTATTGTGAGTAACTCTCCTACATAAACTGAAAATGTACTAGTTCCTTTCCCCAAATCTCAACAGTTTCATCATTGAAAAAAATTCTAATTTTAGTGTCTTTCTTGAGATGCAAGGCAAATTTAGAGCTGTGAACCCCTGTAAAACTCAAAAAGCAAGGTTCATGCTCCCAAGATACCATCACACATTCCCATTCCCATTCCCTTTCCAAAAGGTAAACATACCTAGGATGAAAGGAGAAAATAAGAGGATATAAATGAATTAGAATAAAACAAGACCAAAACCCAGCAGAGCAAACATTAAATCCTGTCACTCTGCATCTGGCATCCAGCATCTGGAACGTGTGGTGATGTGTGTGATTTCCACAGCGTTACTGAGTGTTGTAGTGCTGGGGTCTCCTAGAGGTGGTTTCTAGGATCTTTCTGTCCTGAGCAAAAAATTGGTCCTGAGCAAAAAGTCTTACATTTATTAAAGGTAGGAAACAAGCTCTACAGAGTGAGTTTGGAACAAGTAACCATAGAGGGAAAAAGTGCACTGTGTATCGTGAAAGTGAACTACTGTGAAGAACACAGTAGCAAAGGGCTCACTGTTGACTGTCACTTTTGTATCACTCACTCCTCGGGCTGGTACAAGGCATCCTATCAAAAACCTGCTGAAGTTCTCACAAGATGTCCTTGTGAAGGACTTTGGGCGCACGTGTCCTTGGATTTTGTAACTAACAATTGATGCTTACTTACCCAACCAGAGTTGCCACACCCTAGTCTCCTGATTCCAGAGGGCTTGAGTGACCTCATCTGTTGGGCTGCCTCTAGTGCTACCTGCAGCTTTCCTTGGCATAATCCATGTTCCAGTTATGTCCAATTTCCTGGGCTTGCCAGTGCAGTTTCTGTCTCACTCTTGCAGCATCACACACCACATTTTCAGATCTTCTGGAAGAGATTCTATCTCCTTACACGTTGCCTAACCTCCCAGGCCTTCCTTTGAAATCTGAATGGAAGCTTTCAACACACAATGACTGTATCATTCTGCATCATTCTGAAGCCACTCATCTGTATGACGCCAGGGTCTGCTGCCAGCCTGAGGTGTCAGTTCCTTTTGGACCTTGGTCACAGTGGCCTCTGTGTGCTCTAGGAGCTGAACATCAATAAACACTTTCCTAGACTGCGCTAAGCAAACAGGGCTTCATGGGTTCTTTTCTCATAGAAGTCTTTCAAACATCTTTATACATTTACACCGCTGAACCTGCCATGGGTGGGTTCTTGATACCTGATATATCTGCAAGACATCTTTCTTCTGGTGCAAAATGCTTGATTTGTCTTTAATGAAACTCTTTAGTACCCACATCTCTTTTGCATGCAACTTTACACATGCTTTTTTTTTTTTTGGCCAAACTAAAAGTTTTAAAAATAATTCTACTCTAGTTTTTGCTCATGGATCTCACTATGAATCTGGCTAAAAACAGCCAGCAGTACTCATGCTCTAGCCTGAGCACTTGCCTTGAAATTTCATTCACCAGATCATTTACTCCAGTGATGGTGAAATATTAGGGATGAGTGCCCAACCTCAGCCTAAGCCTCACTTATTTATTTCAAAGTGCTAGCACTGCAATTAAATCTGAATACTGAGGTTTTAGTTTAGAAAAGGGGGGAAAAAGGCTCATACATTAACATCTTTTGTCTCAATTTATGCCATGAGTTCACCAATAGTGAATTAGTCTATCGTCTTTAAACCCAGGGTCACACAAATTTTAGGGCATGGACAAAAGTTAGACAAATTTGTTACCATAGCATAATACCTAAAGACCTAGTCCAGTTTCTAATAATATCTTCATCCCATCTAAAACCTAATCAGCCAGGCCTTCACTGTTCACATTCCTACTAGCACTCTGGTCTTCTGAGCTTATACCACAATTACCCATCAAGTTCTGATTGCACCATTCCAAGTTTTTGCTAGCTTATTCTTCCAAAACTTTCCAGACTTCTCTCACAAACCCATTCCAGAGGCTTCTGAATCCCATTATCATATATAATCAAATCAACATCACTCTTTCTGTTGGTACCAATTTTCTATATTAGCTATTAATTATTAGAACAAAATAATTGACACCCATAATTTGCATGAGGAGAGATTAATTTTGGTTCATGGCTTCAGAGATTTTAATCCACAGCTGAATAACTCCAAGTCAGTAATATCATGGCAGAATGGTGTGGTAGAAGAAGGGTATTCAGCTCATGGCATCTGGAAAGCAAAGAGCAGGAGAAAAGTCTGAGAAGGACAAGAGACCAGATACAAGAGTCCACAAGTCTGGCCCCATGTTCCACCCAGATACACCACACATATGCTTCATTAACCTTCTCTTCTCTCAAGCCAATCAAGTTAGCAATGAAGATTAACCATCAGCTTCGTACCTATCTACTTATCATCCATCCATCTCTCTGCTTTTGTGTACACAGAAAATATGTTATTATAGAATTGGTTAAGGCTAGTTATTGTCTAGGTCATTAGAGTAACTGTTTCACCCAGTTGACCAAAACAGGTATCCAGAAGTTGACCTTAAGGAAAAGGTATCAAAATGCTAAGATTAAATCATAGTATCCTTAGACTACACACAATTGCAATTTCAACAATAAGTCAAAGAAACAATTCAAATAAATACAAATAGTATATATCTCGATGTTTTAACATATGCATGTTACATGCAATATATATATATATATATATATATATATATATGTCTACATATATATAGCAAACTTGTCATTAAGGATATTTATTGTAATAAAAACTTACTTGTTAATTTTTAAATTGAAAATCAAAGAAAGATTTAACTGAAGAAAAGTTCAGAGCTTTGTAACCTTAAATGTAATCTTAATAGTCTATGAGAATCTTCAATAAAACGGTATTTAGGGTAACAAAAATGAAAACTGCAAATACGCTGAAACACACACAGTAGTATAACTTTACGTGGTGTGGGGGAATGAAACATGAGTAGTAGTAAGAGAAGAACAGAAATATTTATTGTTCAGTCATACAGGTCAAGTAGCAGGTATTGTAAGTAGATTGTTGTGTAGTCTAAACTCTGGAGTAAAACTGAGGAGGAAAAGGTGATTTTTTCTTTTGTCCCTCTTTTTGCACTTCCTCTGAAATCTCCTTCTCCCTTCCGTTTCTGTTACTTTCAGTTAGAGGAAAAACCGAATTGTGATTATTTTCAAGTATACTGTCCAGATCATTCTAATTTAATGCTCTTTAGTCATCTCTCATTCATAGTTTTCTCCTCTACAATGTCGGGCTTTCCCAAGGCAGAGCTAGACCTGGGGACTTAGGATGGGGAAGGAGTTGGAGGATTTGGCCTTACACATTTCCTCTAACTCTCTCCAAGGCCTTATCTTCCTGGCTTTTCTAGAGGAGTGGGGTGTTTTAGGCAAACATGGCAAATGCCTTGGACCATTATTGGTTTCTGTGATCTAGCTGCTATCTTTTGAGTGACATATTCATAGACTAGCTCTCTTGAGTATCTCATTGGGCATTTTTAGAATGTCTGGACCTTTTTCTCAATTTGATGTCTTTCAAGTTCATTCATGTTGTGGCTTGTCTTTCTAAATTTTCCTTGTCATAGTATAAATAGCTCAACAGTATCCCAGGACACAATTCCAAAATTTTAACAAAAGTTCCATGATTTCTCCATATTTTTGCTAAGGAATATTGAGAGCACTTCTAGTTTTGAATTATTTTGATGCAGTTGCTACAACTTTTCATGTATGAAAATATATTTTCATTTGTATTTAGTAAATAGCCAAGAAAGAAATGTTTGAGAAATAGGCAAATAAATGTTCCACTTTTTGAGTGTCAAAGTTTTCCAAAGGAGTTGTACTATTTTAACCTTTAACAATGTGTAACTCTTCCCGCTGGTCCATATCTTTGATTTTATCAGCTTTCTCACTGTTTTCTACTTTACTAGTTTATATGACATGGTAACTCATTGTGGTTTTGAATTTTGTTTCCCTGATTTAAATTCATTGCCAGATACAGAGGTCATTGGCAGTTTCTGGTTTACAGATTTAAGTTTGATCCAGTTACTTGGAAAGAATCTTGTGCTTCTTTCCCTGCTGCCGAAGACATGGTCATATGCTGGTCCTTGAGCCACTCACGGTAAATCTGTTTCACTGGCTATAGTTTAATTCCCATCCTTCTTAGCAAGAAGACTTGGACCAAAGTTTACCAAATTGTTTTGAAGAGAAAACACAGAGTTCTCTTTTCCAGAATAATCAAACACACTGAGAGGACAAAAATAAGGAGTCATTGCTATATTTTAAGGAAATGGAGGAATTAAATAGCCATACTGCAGAATCTATTTTACTAGAACTTCTAAAATTATTGTCCTCTATTCTTTGCCTTCCCTACAGCAAGAAGATACCAGACTTCTTACAATGTAATTCAAGAGGTTGCTTATGTAAAATGAATCCAGAGTTTATCTGAAAATACTTGCCATATCTTGTTTGTCTTGTCAAAACCTCTGACACATGTGCTAGGATATGAAACAATATGTGTGTTTAGACTTTCCGATAATGTTTCTTAGCCATTGATGATAGTTGAATGAATGTATCACAAGGCTGTAATCAGTTCTAGGCTGGGTTGTAATAGCGTATGATGTAGTTTCTCTGAAGGAATTGTTAGATCAAATAATTGGCATTCTGATCTCTGCAATAATGCTTCATTTTTATAGTGATTAAAAAAGCACATTTAGGTGATTTGTAAGCCTTGTAAGAACTTGCTTATTAGAAACTCATTAGAGTTCTTTGGAGAAAGGCCATTCTATATGGGTAAAGGGTAAGAACAGTTTAAATCTTTTCACAGTTATTTTTTATTCTCAGATGCAAATAATCCAGTGTCCACATTTAAATGATCTCTGACATCACCTCAAGGTTAAACAAGTTTGTTTTAATTTCACAATGTTGATCTCTGAACAAAAAGACTTTAAAACACAACACTGCCCTCTTGCTAATCTAAGATTTATCTTCTAATGTCATTGCTTTGTAAAACACACTTGCAAATAAAATATTATTCATGTCAATAAGCAACTTTCCTTAGTTTAAGAACTCTCCTGAATTCTAGAGTCAGAGCCTGAGAGTCACAGAAAATAATTGGATACTGATTTCCAGAGTACATTAAACAATCTATTTTACTTTACTACCATTTAGCTCAGAGACTAGAAAATTCAATTATCCTTTCCTCACTTGTAGTTATTTCACCATCAGCCCTTCCTGTTCCAGAACACACTAGAATAAAATAGAACTTTCTAGAGCACTCATATCTCTCACGGCCATCAGTATTTTATTCAGCTTTTCCCTGGCTTGTTGTTCTCCTCCTTTGCTTGCGGTCTTTTTGATTTCTTTCTTGGTAACCAGTTATTTTGCAAAGCATACCTAACTTCCTTTGTTATTGGAAATACGCTTTTCTACTGTCTCTGTTTTACTGCATTATTTATCTAAATATTTAAAATGATTGG
This sequence comes from Dolichotis patagonum, assembly GCA_004027295.1. Lineage (NCBI taxonomy): Eukaryota > Metazoa > Chordata > Mammalia > Rodentia > Caviidae > Dolichotis > Dolichotis patagonum. The sequence goes on from PVJX010000968.1 coordinate 169,037, forward strand.
AAGATATTTTTGAGTGAGGTGTTTTCAAGGTGAATATTTAACATTGTTCAAGTTCATTCTCTATCTCCAGAAACTTCTGCAGTAGCTTGTTTATGTGTAGGGACTGAGCAACTTTCCCCATTACCAGTGCTTCTCAGCACAAAATCTGTTTACCAGTCAAGAGAAAGTAAAGGGAACAGGCAAACTGGATGTGACGCTTAGTACAAGCACAACTTCAGGGAGAAGGGCAGAGAAAGTGGCTCCTCACTCCCTTTTGGGGAGCCATAAGGACTCTGGCCCTCCTGCTTTCTGTGCTGTGGGCCCTGACTGAGTGGCGCTGATGCAAACATCCCGAAGATGTCTTCCTGATACCCTCAGTATGCCAGGCCCTGCTGCCAACGTAATGCCCTTCTCCATTCCTTTGCTGTCCATTATTTATTTCTGGTGCCTCCAGCTCTATTGATTAGCTGCCAAAAACACAACCAGAAGTATTTTTGCTTCTTTTTTTTAATACTATGTTTTCTTATTCTTACATGCATACATTTATATTATCTTACTACTGAATTTGATCAATTATCTCGTCTATTTCATAATCTATTCAAGAGCCAGTACAGAGTAACAGGTTATGGTCACAAGGTTTTTTGTTTTGTTTTGTTTTTTGTTTTTGTCTTTTTGAGACAGGATCTCACTATGCAGTGCAAGGTGGCTTGAGTTCACTTTTTAGACCAGGCTGATCTTGAACTCTCAAGGACCCTCCTGCCTCAGCCTCCCAAGTGCTAGATTACAGATGTGTACCACCAGGCCCAGAAAAGTCATAGTCTTGATGAGAAGCTAAAATCAAGTTATATTTCCTACCATTTCCAACTGTGTGACCTCAGAGAAACTCCTCAGCATCTCTATGCTTCAGTATCCTTGCCACAAAAACCACAAAATAAATGTAATAGTACTTAATCAAAGGTTGTCGAAAGAATCTAGAGTCAACAACTCGTATCTAAATTTTCTTTGTCCGGATGTAGTTTATTCCTAAGAATTTTTAGTTTTTAAAGGAGAAGCTATTGCTTTTAATGCATATTAATAATACATATATTAACACTTAATCCTTATAATAAGAATGTAGGAGGCCTCCCATAGTGAAACGCATTAGCAATTATGTGGGCGCTACACAAATACTACCTTTAAATTAAGTAAGAAAAGAGGAGTAACAGTTTGGCAGAACTCAGAATGATGGCATCAAATGAGGGGTTCAAGTCAAATGAGGTTTTGCTGCCACATACTTCATAAAAAGCTATGGATAGCACTGTAGGCACCAGTGCGTGCAGTGTTTAGCCCAGGGTTTAGCACACAGTAAGGCCCCCTGCCAAATCATCTATTACTATTAATCTCACTATTGAGAGAAAACATTTACTGAGTGGTCACTTTTTTTATCTTGATATATTTTATTATTTGGTGCAACCTGTTGATTAAATATGGCACTCTAATTCTCATCAGACTCTGATTAATCTCGATTTTTCTCTTCTATAAGCAAAATCTTATATACAGGAGAGAAATATATTACAGATCCAATAAAAGAACTTCAGGAGAGAAACATCAGTCAGAAGAGCTTTTCTTTAAAAAATTACTTAAATTTTTCCTTTAAGGTAACTTTGGTAGTCATTATAGCGTGCATAGATTCCTTACTCCTTGACGGTAGAGGCACAAACAGAACTGTGAATGGCTGCCCACCATGCCCTAAGACCTCACCCAGCCCAAAGCCTCCTCGACAAAGAGTGGCTCACATTTTCTCAGTTCCCTCCACTACACTTGCTTTGTTCGCCTGACCCAACTGCCTTAAATAAGGAAGGTGAGGTGATAGGAACTGTGCACATGTAGTTCAACATTTTGCTTCCTGTTTGTGCCACTGAGAGAGAAGTGGGCATCTGATATCTTCTACTGTAATAGAATTAGATTATAAGCATGCAAAAAACTTTTGTGAAAAGTTGCAAGACAAAAACTATAGGACGTTCCTGTTCTTTCTTATTTTCTTCCTTACTTGATTTACATAAACTATCCTTTGGGATTTAGAGCAGATGAAAACTGGGTCTCATCCACAGCTAAGGGTAATTAATTGAACCTTTATGTTCATACATGAAAAGAATCTTGCTGTAAGGCTATTGGATCAGCAGAGCTACCTTATATATATTAAATTTAAAGTTAGTATGCTGAGTAAATGATAGGAGAGGCCATCATAATTTTCTTCAAAAATTTTCTGTGAGGCCTCTAGTTTAATTTTCATTTTTACTAGTTTATTATTACAGATCAAAAGAAGAAATAACTTGGTTATCTGTAAGTATTACAGCCATTGTTTTGGAATTTAATACTATTACATAATCACAGACTGATTATAAGAAAGTATATATGTATAATTCATATGCAAATGTTAAATGCATACACAGAATATAAATATGTTTAGAGGTACATTTAGATACTTTCTAAAAAGGAAAGGCTTTTTCCCTGAAAACTTTTGCTCAGGACACATCTCATTTATACACTCACTGAAATGTGAAATTCACTCAGAAGGCTACTTAATTTTCAGCCTAAATTGCTAACATTCCGAACATTTGCCATGGTGCCCTTTAAGATTACAGCAAGTTAAACCTTAATCCTGTAGTCACTATTCCATAGCATAGATCAGTCTGGGAAACGCACTCTTCAAGGAAAGCAGATTTTCAAGCTACATTACGGTGCTTTTAAAGGAAGTAAAATTCTTAATGAGAAAATGAGTCTCTTGAAGATACTGGCTCCAAGGTCAAGTCTGCATACTTGCCATCCTGGTTGGCAGAAAAGCTGTAAAGAGACATTTCTAGGATCCCGTTCTGTAAAAGGCCCAGGGTAAAATAGGAAGGCAGATGATTCTCCAGAGCTTCAGTTGGGCAACTGTATAATTCTCTGATAGGCTTCTTGTGAAGTTGTTTGTACATTGCATTACCCAAGTAACCCAGCCTCTGCCTCTCCTACATCTGCGTCACAGGAAGAGGAACTGGGTTGCTAAGGACCTGTTGTAACAACACCCGATGGAGCTCACACCTGTCAACTAAAAACAGTTTGGTGTTTATAAACCTATCAGAATCTTCGCAAGTGGATTAATACTTTGTCAGCTCTGGGGAGGTTGGGCCTTATTTTTATTTATCTTTATTTCTATTCACATGTAGCACAGTGCTAAATAAATGTTTTTGGAAATGTCAGCTGAGGTCAGCCTGCTGTTCCATATTACTCTCTCAGCTGACTTTTCCACGGTTGGGAGTAGGGAGCAGGAAGGGGATCTCTGTTCGGTTGCTGTTGCTTGCTGCTTTTTTCTGCTGGAAGGAATACAGAGAGATGGCAGCTCTCAGAGGAGACCTGGCAGGGGACAGAACTTACTGTAGGTTGGTGAATGACAATAGGTGAGGAGAGAGACAACGATGCTTCAGTTTTAGAACTGCTTGCCAAATACCAACATGGGTATTGTGAATATTGGTGAATAAAGGATAATGGAAAGGCTCTAAAATTACTGTGCGTAAAACTTTAGGAGTCTCAACAGGTGATCTCCATTAGTTGGAGGTATAATTGAGGTGTGACTGCCCCTCCTGTAGGAGAATGTTTAGATGGAGCTTTAATAATAGCATGTGGAAATCAGGACTAGTATCTTTTTGTTCATTCCAACTTTCCATGCTCCCACATTACAGACTTCTCGGTAAGCTACAGTGAATACCTCAACATTATGAGAAATGAATATGACACTAAAATGTAATTATATTTAATTTATAGGGTACAGAATAATAACATTCTGTAAACTAGGACAAGTAAGAGAAAAGGAAAATCTAATCTAGTTTGCCAAGCCTCTTTCTTCTCCACCTCTTTAGCATTAACTAAGGCTCACTGTAACAGGTATTATAAGAAGATGAATTCACTGGTGTCGGTCTTTGTTATTTTACCTTCAGCCAGAAATGTAATTAAGAAGCAAATCATGTTCCCTTCATGACAGAGACAAAGTATGTCAGAAATGACATTATTACTGCAAAATTATAGAAAACACAGACTGTATTCCACCTCTAATTTATCACAATAGTGATAAAAGGTCTAACCACTTTTAAATGATGAAACTGAATGTGAATTATCAGTATTGTGTTACTTATAAGCAGAATTAAATTCGTTCTATCATTATGGGATTAATTATGTAATTTATGGTATATTTTTGATGCTTTTGATAGTACTGCTATATATAATAGTAATGATCTTTGGGCTGTTTTGAAGAACTTTATTTTTCTCAAGTCCTTATTGGCCTATAAATTCACAGGATGAACTTACAATGTGGTAAGTAATGTTCTTAATTAAGAAAATGAACTACAAGGAATTTAAAGGTTTATGAATTTTATGCAATTCAAATTTATGCAGCACTTTTCAGGAGGAAAACTTCGCAGCTCAATTAATTCCACACGCTTCCTCTTCCTAAGTCTCTGAGACATAGTAAAACCATTGGTGTACACTGCTTCACTCTGTTGAGATGTCTGGTCTTTGTCTGTTGTCTCATTTTGTTCTTTCTGTTCAGGCCACACCTACTTGGTCAAGATCTGAGTGGAAGAAACTCAAAAATGTATTTAACTTCCTGTGTGTGACTTCCTTCCGTACCCACTCCTCTTCTCTACAAGAGGCCTTAATCTCTCCCTGTCTCAGAGTTTTGGAAACCAACCACAGACTCTAGCAGAGATCCTCTCATAGCTGAAGTGGCTTTCTGACCCACTGGATACCATGCACGTGTTTCTATCCTATCTGAAAGTCCCTGATTATTTTATGTGGTCATTCTCAGCTCACATACTATTGTCCCAGGAGCTCTCTTTCCTCTTTAAAACCTTTCCAATGCCCTTCTTTCTTGAGCCCTCGCCCAAGAGCTTTGATATTGTGATCAGGCTCTTGGAGTTTCTTTGCAACAGAAAAGAAAATGGAAGGAGGTTTTTTAAAGGCAAGAAAAAGAAAGTCTCAGAGCTGACATCAAGGCTAGAAATAGTGATTTTCAGTCTAGTTCTGTGATGTGAACTGGGGAAAGAGAAACCCTCGTGTCTTTTGGTTTCAGAAGAGTGTACAGCAAAGAGCCACCCTCAAGCTCTCCTACGTACCTGTGACAAGACCAGAAGGGCAGTGCCTCCAAATCCATTGCTGGCCTCCTAACCGATTAGACAAACAGCTCATCCCTATTGATTCATCAGAACAAAATGCCTGCCAACCAAATGCATTTCTTTCTCCGCTCCCTACATCCCTGAGCACTGAGGCACCCTCAGCCTGAAAGAGGAAAAAGCCAGTCCTTAAGGGCCCCTGCCGAGGAGCCCTCACATTGCAACAGCCTCTGATTTACAGCCCTCCAGATGCTTTCTCTCTCTTTCTCAAATCTGGTTGCTGCTAGCCTTATTTTCTCTGCCTTATTAAAGTAAAGCTCTTTTCGGCTAGCTTTTGAGACACTTTTAGAACTCATTATCTAAAAACAGTTCTCCTTGTTGGAACTGGCCTTTTCTCCTGTTACAACTTTACTTATTGGTATCTTAGGTAAAATTAAATCCTGAGACATTTCTTCTCCAACAAATCATTCTCTCTCTCTCCTTCTCTGTCTCTCTGTCTCTGCTCTCTCATGCAGAGAGAGAAAGAGAAAGAGGAGAGAGAGAGAGAGAGAGAGAGAGAGACCGAGACCTCCAGAAAAAGTCAAACATGGCTATTTATGTTTCTGTAATAAAAGAACAGATGAGGTGATTAGATGGTTACAAGTAGTTTGCCACTGAAAAGCAAATCTTTCTTCATATCTAAAATTCAGTGTACCTTTGATCTTTCCTTAAATTGCTTGGCATTCTCAAACCTGTTATTGAGATCTCTCTTTTATTTAGGTATATATATTTTAAAAACACATTGGTTAGGCCAGTTTGATTCCAGAAAAACAAGCTTAGAAAACACAAACAATCCTTGTTTTAATTATTTTCTCTCTCCTTAAAGTGAATGTGCATTTGTCCCAAAAAATTGCCTTCTGGCCTAATAGATTCCAAGGATATCAGATAGAATAAGTAAGGAATTATGTGTTTTTTTAATTTATAAAGGAGGAATCATTCATATTTTTAAGTTTAAAATAGTATTTGTTTTTCATAGCATTCATTACTAGTCAGTTTCTACATAGATTTTCAAAGTTTAATCTTTTCAAATTAAATTTGAAGGACCACCATTCTTTTCTTTCAGAGTAAAACATGGACTAAATCCTAATAAATCTATTTCTTTAATATGCCACTTGAAGTATAATAGTGCAAACAAAAACACATAATGGGTTCCTCTTGAGATAAAGGAAAATGTATTCACTCCTGATGAAAGATCTTTTGATAATTCACTCTTGGCTTCACCACTTGATTTATATCATCTTCCCACATTAATTTGTTTTTAATTTTTTCCTGCCTTCTAAGGTTTTTCTCATTTCAGTGACATATACGTGACAGATGAGGTTGATGAACTACAGAAGTAAAGCTTCTAACTCAGATGAGAAGCTTAAATTATTCTGCAGTTCCACAGAATCTGTGCAAGGAACTGAGAAGTCTGAATTTCCAAAGGCTTGATCATAACATTTTAGAAACAAGTGATGAAATCAACAACAACAACAACAAATTAAAATGTAGTGTATTTTTTAGCCAATACTGAATGACTCCCAGGAGTGTATTTTCTCCAAGTCTTCAACAAATTTAATTGTATTCTCTATAAGTGATGGTGAAGCTATAGAAGCACTGTAAAATCCACTATTTATTATAGATTTTTAATTTCAAAAATGAATTCTTTTTTTCTGTTTTACTTTAGGGACTAGTAACATACCTAACTACCTTCAAGTAAGGAGGAATGCAGAATAAATGATATCAAGGAAACTCATTATTTTATTTTATTTGTACCAGGGATCAAATTCAGGACTTCACATTTACTAGCCAGGAGCTTATACCACTGAGCTAAATCCCCAGCCCAACTCATTGTTTTTAAAAAATGATTCTTAATCTACTAAAAGACAGCTGATACACACAGTTACAGGGAAGCTCAATATGTCAGTCCTGCTTGTTGTTTTCAACCAGTAAAGTGAGAAACTTATTGGATCATTTTATTAACCTTATATATTTATATATTTCATGTATCTTCTTAACTGTTCTTTGATTTCAGCCTACATCCTTTGCAAAGAAGGTTGATTTGAGGATATAACTCTAATTAGGAGAGTTTTGATAGCCGTATTTGTCTTTTGCGTTGAGTCATTGCGTATTACTTTCTTTGTCTATAAGATGAATTCTTTTTATTTTATTAATTTTTTGGTGATACTGGTCTGCATTCCCAGTCCATTTATCTATTTATTTGGTCAGGTTATTGCTGAATTTCCCAGGTTGGCCTCAGGTTTGTGATCCTCCTGCCTCAGCTTCCTAAGCAGTTGTTACACAAAGTGGAATTCTCCTGGAGATAAAATAGATCATATATTTAAATCATCTGGTGACAGGGAGTCATTCATTCATTTTTCCACATTGCTGTGCAATTGAGGATGACATAGTGGACACTAGAATCCTGGACCCATTTCAGAAGTAAATTGAGCTCTTAACGTAGGCAAATAAGGCTTTTTGATGTTTTTCCCCTAGAAATACCTTTATTCTTTCTGCTTTTCTATGTACATATGCAAAGTAACTTTATTTTACTATGACATTTTGAGGAAGAAATTTTCTCAAAAATAAGTAAGAATAGGAAATCTTTGGGTGCAAAGTCCTCAGGAACCAATCAGCTTAGTTCATGGTTAATTAATATTCCTGGAACAGTCCTGATATTCAGAGCTCTAGACTGAAGATTTTTGCTTTGTTTATTTAAACTAAAATCCATTAAGGTGCATTTAGAGCAAGGTATGGTAACTACTTCTTCTACTGAAATGTTAGCATCTTCCTAGCTCTATTATGTGCAGCTTTATCAAGCATAAATCACCTGGTTACCATAGCCATAGGTGAGGAATTCTGTCAAATGCATGACATTATATAGTGTCTTCAGTGGATGCTGACTAGACTTGACCACTTAATTGTTAACAATTTAGTTTCTCTGGGAACCCAAGTTTTCAAAGCTATCGCATACGTACTCTAAACTACCTCATTCCCTAGCAACCCACCCACACTACTGACTTATTTAGATAGTATGCAAAATTGTAGGTGAGATTTCTTCAGAAGATTTTTGTGTGTGTATATGTTCATTTTTAGACACGAATCTGATATTTTTCCCTTTGACAAATGGCTACTAATTATTAGTGTGATTTTGGAAGAAACTGTTTACAAATACTGTTTTGGTTTCATGTGTTCATGCTTTCCCAGATCATGTCAATATAAGACACCTTCCATGTTTTACTAAGCAGGTTAGCAAAAACAAAATTATAACATTCTTCTAATCTGCTGTTCAATCATGTTTATTTTTGAAATTAAAAATCTATATGCTCTGATTATCAGTTTTATTTTTCAAAGAGAAATGATAATATATTGATCCAAGTGGAGGATTCTGTTGTGATTCTCATAATAGTAGGGATTATTCATATATTTTCATTAATTTACATGACAAGCTTGAACCTACATCCATTTTACGGGACAGACAGTATAACTTGGAGAGTATCACTTGCTCAAGTCATGATTCTGTTCAATGACACCAGCAAAGTACTAAACAGTTGTCCTGACTCAAAGCCATTTTTGCTGTTTGTCTTGTATTCCAGTGCTGTATATGTAATATGCGTAACACAGTTTCGGGAGAGTTGGCCTTATGCATATATTAAATCTCTGTTTGTATATTGTGTCTTATATTTTCATTCAAAATGAAAACAAAAAGTCCCATGGGTGAAAACTTCAGAGAATCCTCACCATGAATTGCAGTAGGATGTGTTGGGTTACTGTGCGCTACTGCATTATGGCCAGGACAGATAACCAGACTTGGAAGAGGGTCCTCAGCTTTCAGGATGTGTGATTTTTAAGAGGTATAACTGTTACTTTTTTTTAAGTTACGAAAAACTTATCACCTTCCTGCCACTGTCAGAAATCCAACCCTCATGACTGCTGATAGTTAGTGTATTGGCAAATGCCGTGGTCTTCCATCTCCTCTGTTTTGGTTTGAAGAGAACCAGGCCCTCACCTGGCTTAGTCATAGACTATGATCCATCCCTTCCACTACAGCTGATAGGATGTTGTAGTGATATGGCTTATTCACCATCTCAGCACCCTACCAGCATTATTTGCCTTAGGTGTCTGTATACTGTGAATTTTCATGGAACATTGCAGAAGACCAACATGCAGGGAATTAGTTCTAAGAAGTTATCATTGATCCTTTATGTACATAATTGTTCACATAATCATTTTACATACATTTTAAAAAGATGATTTATGAAGAGCAGCAATACATTTAAATACATTTAAAATACATTTTTGTTTAATACATTGTAAAATACATTTTAAAAAGATGATTTATGAAGAGCAGCAAAGACAAGGCAGAATTAGGATTGGGATTATCTCTACTTAAAACGTTGTTGCCCAGCAAGCTGTGATTTTGGGGGGATAGTGGATGGAGTCGAGAGTTACCTACCAAATCAGACAATCATGATCTGTTTGGTTTTTTTTCGTCCTGGGGATTGAACTCACGACCTCGTGCTTGCCAGGCAGGCACTTATGCCACTGAGCTAAATCCCCAGCCCTACCTACCTCATCTGATGTAAGAATATTGGGGAAATTTCTGTCTCCCAGATGATCCTTTTTCTACTGATTACATTTTGCAAAATCCTAAAGTAAAAGCTCGTTCTGCTTAACTAAAGGCTTTAAATGACAGCTCTCCTCTTAAAGTTACTGCACAAAAGGAGAGGACAATGAAAGCAACCACTCCATAAGAAAATGTAGTTGATGTCATGAAAGACACATTTTTCCTCTTCAAGATTTTTCTACACCTAATGCAGCCCTAACCTATGACTTATTGAGTGGCAATTGTTATCCTATTTTTAGTTTGCTCTATGTGTGCAACATAGAGATAATTAATTAAAAATCCAATAAGACTCTTAAGGGTATGTGGGTTTTTGGAAATAAATGGATAATCAACTACTGTTCTTTTAACCTTCTTTCTAGGTAGAAACAACTTATAATATCTCAATATCACTCTGAGCATTTTAGTTTAATCTATTGAACAAAAGAATAGATAGAAATGATAAAATGAACATTTTTTTCTAAACTGAGTATTATGAATAAAACTATGGAGCCATGTTATTCAGCTAAGATCACATATGATTTTAGTATGATTGTATACCACAGGGGAATATAAGGACAGCATATAAATTGATTATATTCTATTCTTTGCATTCATTACTATAAAAGAATAGTATGATAGAGATGCAATACATATTGTGCTAAACTATTTGCTGCCTTTTCTTAATTGGTCTTAGGGTACTTTCTAAATTTTGTAAATGTTAATTATTTGATCAGAGTAACAAAACTCACTTGTAATTATTTAGGCAAAATTCAGAACACACGAAACCAAAGAAAGAGAAGTGCAGCCATTACAAAGGACTAAAATTAAGAGCACTTAAACCAAGGAAATCATGACCAAAAGGATCCCAGTATTGGGACTAGCACAAGATATTAATATTGGATATTTTGTTCTAAGCCAAAAGTGATCATTTTGGTAATATTAGGAGCATAAGCTCTTGCTCATACTTACAAATGTATGTTTCAATCTTCTCAATTAAAAACCTACTGCATGAATTTTCATAGTATTCAATCCATGAAAAATCTCACAGTTAAGTCTCCATTTTTTGTGGTGCCGATTTACTTCAGTCTAATATTTTAACAGGACTCATTCAGGTCTCTTCCTTATAAAAATAAGCACAGTTTATACTTTCATTGTGTAATTATTTTTTATGCCTATCTCTGAGCAACTGCTTTAAAGATAACAATACACAATATATTAACCACTGTTACTCTATTTTGTTTCAAAATTTTGTATCATTGTTTTTAGTCTTTTTTCATTTTGAAATAAAAAGGTACAAAAAGGAATATTTAAAAACTCCACAAAATTCTTACACATAGCATATGGTTTATGCCAATTGTCACCGTTCAGTTGGTTCATGGTGCACTGCTTACCAATGTATCTGATTCTACTGAGATAAAGCAAAGTACAAGAAGTGCACATATTACTTGTAGGCAGGCAGTAAGGGGCAGCAGTCTAGGGCTCATTTAAGCTGATCCTCAGAAACTTAAGGAAGTTGCTTGGAGAGAAACCTTATCTACCTGTGTCCCAGTTGCATCCCTGCTTAAAGATGTTGGAAAACAACCCACAAAAGGTTAAAGCACTAGATTAAGACACAGTGTTTCATGGAGTGGGCCTAGAAGACAGTCTGGCTCTTCTGGGCAGGCTTTCTCTATGTCCAGATGTTGAATTCTCAGCATATTCTTGAGAACTATGAGCAAAAGAGGCAGGCGAGACAACCAGGAGAATCGAAAGTAAAGAACTGTCCTGTGATTACCACTTTTTTAAGGATGTCTTTTATAGTTTTCCCTTTGTACCCTCTTGGATAAAAAGACAGAAGCTACTCAATAATCCTAAAGCACCTGGAACATGCCCCAGATTGCACTGCAGAATGAAATGTTTTGTAATGGTTTAATTGGCAACATTGAATTAGTCAGCTTGGATAGTGGAAGAATTGTATCCTGCTCAACTTTGGGTACTCAATGCCCACCTAGGACAGCCATCAGTACATGGCAGGCACACAGTACTAGCCATCACTTGAAGTAATGAAGTGTAGCACAAATGGCTATGGATTATACTGCTCCACGGTCAAATGCAGTGCATACTAGTCTCAGTCACATATTTATCCAGAAATGGCTTACAATTTATCAGCTGTCTACATTTTGTTATACTTTATTTTTCCTATGTATTTTGAAAAACTCTAAGAATAGAATTTTTTATATAAAACAGTACAAAGAACATTAGTTTTATACATGAGAACTGTGTAAAAATTTGATCCTGTGATACTGACATGTGGCAAAGATCAATCTCTTATCATCCTTGAGTAAAGGGAAATGAAGAGTTAATTATTTAGTTCCACTGATTTGAGCACAAAATCACATTGTTTTTGACCTAAGCTTCTTGTGATAACCCATGTTATATTTTTAGAAAGCACCTTATAATCTTCTTAAGTTATAATGACAGGTCAGAATATTTTAATGGAGAGAAAGAGCATTAAAGAAAAGTAGAATTGTGTCACATTTTAAGTCCCAAACTTGGCAGTTAAATATATAATAGCTTTTCCCACTTCACTTTTTTTATTATGCCTTTTGAAATATCTGGTCCATGTCCAACACTGCAGACTTTTCTCCTTTCTCTTATACTTCTCTTTCTGAGTCATCTTTCAGCACACATTCAGAACATGTATCACATTATGTGATCTTTACCTGGTGTCCTTTGGTACCTTTAGTTGAGATGTAGCTCATTTTGCCCACTTATAGGCCTTGGCATCTGCCTCTGATGGGAATTCTGTAAAGTTCATGAATGTCCTCTCTGTTTATGAAAAAGTTCCTGAGAATCTAGCTATCTTTGGTAATACAGGACTTCCATTTCAGTTATTACTAGGATTCTAGACACTCTGATACTGACATCTGACTTACACCTGTTTACCACATACAGTGGTACCTCCATCCACAAATGTAATTCTTTCTATAATTCCAGTCACAAACTGAACTGGACAAGAACCAAATCAAATTTCCCCATGAGGTCAACATTGAACCAAACATTGAATTTGATTTGGTTTCTGTCCAGTTTGGTTTGTGACTGGAATTGTGGAAAGAACTCAGTTCACTAATGGAGGTCTTGCTGTACCCACTTAGGTGTAATATCGAAACATCTTGATTTCTTCCACCCCATCAGTGTGAAGGATTTCTTTAGAGCACGGTATTATGAACTTGCACGTTTTTTCCACAGAAGCCTTTAGTCACCAGTAGAAACTAAGTTTGATTAATCTAGAACTGAAGATAATAAAAACTGGGGACACAAATTTGGATGACATTCTAGAGGGTTTGAAAAGCCACTAAAATGTTAAATAAGTGTGTTAAGTAGATCAGTTGGGTCTTAAAACATTCATCTGGTCAATAGACAGCAGAGGATTGCAGTGATAACAAGTGACTAGCCAATTCCACCTGGAGAGCTGAGCTGAGAGGGTCCTTCAAATTTTTCCCTCTGAGGCAGTGTAGGCCAGAGTTTATACCGTCTGTGGAGCTGGGCTACTCCCAGGGAGAGAACTGACACTGAGTGAGCAGGTATCTTCCGCTTAGGTTAGTGATTTTCCAAGTGTTGTTCCCCATAGAGCAGAGTCATCAGCAGCATCACCTTCTTAATAAGGCAGGATAAGGGCCCCAGCCCCAGTCTAGAAAGTGACAAGTCTAGGGCACAGCCAGTGGGTTCCGCCAAAGGTTGTAACACCCACTAACGTTCGAGGGCCACTGGCTTCAGGAGATTCTGAGAGTCAGATGACAGTTCCCAGCAGTAACACTCAGCACCTTGGGAATGAGTACCTCACTCCTGTGGGGGGAAAAGCAGCACACAGGGCTGTAGCACCAAGTCAAAAGGTCTAGGTAGAAGGAATACTGAGGGCAGTTTTAGTAGAAATTACGAAGACAAAAATTGGATGTTAATTATTATGAAGATATACTGCAGAATATTCTTATTGATCTACTGCAGTGTTCTTTATTTCAGGTGTTCATCTAATACATAAACTTAAGTATTCTTTAATATCAACAACTTCTGAATTCAACTAACATCACAATAAATACACGTGGATAAGGAGTTTTATGTTGTGATTAAACAGCGCAATATCGTACTCGTTCAAACAGGTAACTATAACTCACAGTGTGTTTTTGTTCTGTATAATATACAAGCTAGTAATAATTAAAAAAGCAGTTCTTGAAAGTAAATTAAGTTCCATTACATAGAACTATTAATCTAAAGAAAATACATCTTTCATTAGCTGTTTAACATAGAAGCCAAGTTTTCATTAGGAAAAAAATACCTAATAATTCACTAAAGCGTTCATGAGATTGTGTAAAACTTTATTTCAAACCCACATTCAATCAATTCACATATATATATATATATATATATATATATATATAATTGGTTGCTTCCATACTTTAAATCTTTATAACACTACCTTTGATTAGAAAAACATTCATTGCGAATGGACAATTCGGTTAATGTGCAGAACAGTTTGGTAGTTCAGTGTCTTGAGGTCTAGGTGCTATGAGGAGGACGCCTTGGAACTTTCCCATAGCCCAGGAATGGTAGTATCAAGGAAATGGCAATTCATCTTCAAAGGGGACAAAGGGAAGACTCATGTCACTTGCCTGATTATTAGACGACATGCAAAAATTTTACTTTTGTAAAAGCCATTAAGTTTTCTGTCTCACTTGTAATAGGGTAAATATTTTCTGGCAAATAAAAACGAATACAGAACAAGTTAAAGGACTGTTAAAGAAGGAGATTCTGACTTTCAGTTCAGTCATTTTTAAGGATAATTAATAGCTTTTTAAAAAAAAAATCCCAATAAAGCCAATGTAAAACAAGTGTAGAGAAAGCACAAAACAGAACATTACAATTCAGAACTACATGTTTACCTTTTATAGTGATATTTCTTTCTGGTATTTAAAGAACCCAATTTCCTAACTGGATTGCAAATAGCACCTGGAGTTGTGCTAACCATTTGTTCCTTATTAGTGATTGAGATCTTCCTGACTCTTCATTATTTATCATTCTGCTGGTATACAGAAGGGTGATGAGAGAAGATAATAAGAAAACTGAACAGCAGGTTTGTGGCTTCCTGCAAGATAAAAGCAGAAGCTGCTCTTAGCAGCTTGCAGCAGCTTTTAAGTAGCAGTGGTATTTAGGGGGAATCCTAATGCGGAAGAAAAGCGGTTATGGAATTCTATTGAGGGTAAACGAAGACATCAATTGTCTCAATCTCGTTAATCCTTTTTACAGCTGAGATTTTTCTTTTTTTCTTATTTCCCTGAAGAACTCCATCAAAATTATCTGCTTTGGGTGTCCCATTCATGCTGCCCAAATGCATTACTATAAATAGGAATTTTTAATATTTTAGTTTTTATTGAAAAACAAAACTTGCATATATTCATGGCTTA
Organism: Dolichotis patagonum; assembly: GCA_004027295.1. Taxonomy (NCBI): domain Eukaryota; kingdom Metazoa; phylum Chordata; class Mammalia; order Rodentia; family Caviidae; genus Dolichotis; species Dolichotis patagonum. Next base: position 184,204 of record PVJX010000968.1, read on the forward strand.
CAACATGATGTTTTGCAAAATGTATAATCATGGACTGATTCAACCCAGTAATTACCATATGCATGCCTCACATCTTTTTTTATGGTAAGAACACTAAAATCTGCTATTTATTCTCTACATACATTAACTATCAACAGTATTCACCATATTGTGTTATGTATCTTTTAAGCTTACTCTTCTTTCTACCTGAAATTGTCCTTTGACCAACAACTCCCCAACCTCCTACCCTTTCAACCTCAGCCTCTGGTAATCACTATTTTACTCTACTTTTTTAGATTCCGAGTAGAAGCAAGATCATGCAGTGTTTTTCTTCCTGTGCCTGATTTATTGTACATATATCCTCTGGGTTCTTCCATGTTCCTAAAAATGACAGTATTTCTAAGTCCAAATATTTGTATTGTGTTTGTGTGGTGGATTGCTAACTGGTGGTCAACTTGTAACATCAGCTGAACTGAATCAGCATGGGGCCGAGAGTGAATGGCCCACCTGAGGATTGCTGCCAAGATAAGAAAGAGAACTGGAGAGGAATTATTCAGCACTGTGGGTTCTCCCTAGTGTTGTTGTTTGGTGCTGTTGGTTCTGATGTTGCGGTGGGTTCTGGGAGGAGCTTGTTGAGCTTTGTTCCTAATATTAACTTGGCTGTACTCATTGTCGGAGGAGTGCGGGACCTTGTTGTTGAGAATGGCTGTGGTTCACTTTGGGAGAGCTATGGTGTTTACTTTGAACACCACTTACTGGCTCTGGAGGGGAAGATGTGTGTTGCCCAATCTCCAGAAGTTTGTCACGCAGGCTTCCTGATAAAAACTCAGCTGTTCTCCTCATCCAAGGAGCCTGAGACCTCGTTGTCACTGAAGATGGCTGTGGTACATTTTGGGGGAGCCCTGGTCCTTACTATAAGCATTGTTTCCTGACGCTGGTGCGGAACCCCGAGCCTGCTGGCACAGATCCTTCATCTAGCTGGCACAGACCTTCTAGCTTCCACCGTTGACCTTTGGGACTTCTCGGTGCAGATCCTTAAAACAGACTTCTGAGTCATTGTTGTGGGTTCTAGGCCTTCAGTTGGACTCATCGGGTGAGGGTGGGGGCATTGTTATAGACTCTAAGTCTTCAACTGGACTCATGAAGGATACTGTCATGGGATCCAGGCCCTCTGCAGGGTCCTAGGTCTTTAGTGTATGGACAGATTTTCTGCACTTTATTTGTGTTTGACCTTTTGAGTGACTATTATAAATAATACTATAGACTATGTGTCCTGTATGTAATTGTTTTCCTTACAAACTACAACAGTACATATATATATATATATATATTCTTTGTTCCGTCACTGATTCACAGACATTTAGTTGATTGCATATTTTGACCATTATGAAGAATGCTTTAATGAACATGTGAGTGCAGATATCTCTTCAGCATACTCATTTCTTGTGGGTATAAACACAGTAGTGGGATTGCTGGATCATATTTATAGTTTTATTTTTAATTTAGGGGGAACCTAAATTTTTTTTTGAGAATGACAGTATTAATTTATATTCCCATTAACAATGTTCAAAGCTTCCTTTTCTCCACCCTACAGCCTTTTTTATCTTTCATCTTTTGGATAATAGCCTTTCTAATAAGTATGAGGTGAGATTTCATTGTGGTTTTAATTTGCATTTCCCTGATGATTTAGGGATATTAAGTAATTTTCACATAGTCTGTTTGTATGTCTTCTTTTGAGAAATTCAGATATTTGCCCATTTCAGTTTTAAATTGGTTTGTTCATTTTCTTGCTAGTGTTATTATATAATTCTTTAGTATGTTTGAATATAAATCCCTTATTAGATGTATATCTACAGATATTTCTTCCTATTATATTATTTGTCTCTTTATTTTGTTGATAGACTCCAATGCTGTGTAGAAGTTTTTAATTTGATTATATCCTATTCAGATATTGGCATTTGTTCCTCTCATTTTGAGGGTTATATCTCAAAGAAAAAAATCATTGCCCAAACCAATATTATGAAACTTTTCTTCTATTTTTTCTCTTGTTTGACAGTTTCAGATGTTATGTTTATGTCTTTAATACATTGTGGGTTGGTTTTCATATATGGTATGAAATAAAGGACTAATTTAATACTTCTGATAATGATGTTGAGGTTTTCCAACACCATTTATTAAAGACTGTTTTTTCACTATTATGCATTCTTGGAACCTTGATGATATTCAGTTGGTCATCAGTATGTAAGTTTATGTCTTGCAGAAATCACTTTAACATATACCTTTGATATTAAAGCCAGAATATAAAATCATTTCCTTGACCCTATGTATATTTCCTTTCTCTTAGTGCACTGTTCTGATTTTAATGAACATCTCTTTCCCCTCCTGTGATAACTATGTGCTGCAGAAAGCTGCCACATTGTGAGGCATAGAAGTGGCACATGGCCCCTTGGCCTACTACTTTGTTCATAAGTTGGCCTGTGATTTGATGATACAGTCAGAATGCATTTGAGGGCGTTGAACTGGAGGTGGTGGTAGGAATGCCAGGTACAAGAAAAAAAAAAGCACTATATAGGAATGTGGAAGTATATATCCTTGGGAGCCGCTGACACATATCTTGGCTCATAAGAGGCGAAGCCCCCCAGAAATCAAATAACTATTTAGGAAAGGAAGTCGAGAAATACAAAAATAGAAGTAATTCCTGATGATACCTCTTAAGCTATGATTAAAGCATTGCCATGAAAACTTTTCAATCACACAGTGATTTTCTTTATTAATTAAGCTTGTTTAAGTTGTGTTTTTTTCTACTTGCAAATAAAAGCATTCTGAGAAATGTACTAATACTCCATTCTACAATCTCTAACACTGATACAAAATAAAGCAAAAACAGAAACAAAACCAAAAGTTGCATTATTTCTGCATAGGAATAAACTTTTTCTGATTCTGTCCATGATTTGTATATCTTGAGTGTATGCAATACCTTATTTTAATTGCTTATCTTTTTTTCAGCATAGTTGAAAGTATGTACACCCAATATCTGCATGCAATTTGGAGACTGCTTATTTTATTTCCTTTTCTTTCATTTGTTGCCAGGGAAATCTACATAATGTAATCAAGTGTTATTTAGGAGTCAAGAGGATTTCTTAACATTAACAGAAAACAGTCATCTATAAACAAAAACCCTGCTTCATTCAAATATTTTCCTCATAGTAATAAAGTGCACAAGAAAAGAGAATGAGAATCCAAGGAACAAACAAATTGTTTGTTCTGTTTCAAAGATTACGTGGAGGTATCCGTTGCCCTTTACTATATAATTAGAAAGATACATTGCTGGTAGTTAAATTATCTAGTATATAAAAAGCATATTTTCATGAACACATTGATCTAAATTACATAGAGAAAACTTATATTTTTATAACAGGTCAAAACTCACCCCTGAATCTCCATCATTAAGGAGTTAAAAATGTTTTTTAACCTCACCTTAAATGTAGGTTTTTTTTTATTAGTTATTGACTATGCATTCTGGTGTCCTTGTTTTATATTATTAAAAGGTTATAATAAGCAGCTCATTAGGAATGTTGGCAATGAAGGGAATAATTGGTTCTCTGGGAGACAAATGATAAAATCAGTATTAGATTATAGATCATTATAGATTGTTATAGACCATAGACTTAGGACTGAATAAGTGTTTTCTGGATGAAATATTAACATAGTTTAAGAAAAAAATGCCATCTAGTAGAGGTTCCAGACACCCATAGAAAGCAAACAAGAGTCATATAGTTGGGCAAATGGTACTGACAATGAAATACATAGGGTGCCCTATCATCAGGCATCAAGTATTTATGCCCAGTGGCAAGGGAAGATTTGGGATTTAGAGTCAGAGGCAAAGGTGTTTCTAATCTGAATGGAAATCTCAACTGTATTGTAAAATGAGAATTTCAAGTGACCTCCTTTATTGCGATTAAGCTATTAGTGCATCTGCCTACACTGTTTTGATTAAACGCTCAACTCACCAAAAATATTGGCCCTCATATCTGCTTACCTTCTATTTATAGTCCCTGCAACTGTAATATTTCTCAGTCAATAAAACAGGATTTGATTATGATTGCTACATAGTCACCTAATGTGACTACCAGAAGCCAGTATTTCAGCCTTGGTGAGTTAAATATTTATGGTTTGTGTGAAAATTATATATCTCAATGCAAAAACATAAATTAACCATTTGGTGTTTATCTTACATAGGTTTTTCAGTGTGAACCAGTAATTCAAGGCTAAAGGGGGATGTGCAAAAATTCCCTTGTGATCTGATTTTCACGTCTTTATCTCCTGCCATCTTGCTGCCTGAAGTGGGTACTGAGGCACATTTGCTAGTTTCTGTTTCTCTTTCAAGTACCTATAACTGAGGACTGATCTAACCTTTGTCTTGGTGTGTTGTCATCGCTACCTTTTCTCTTTTTCCCAGCTTTAACAGACCCCTTCTTTGGAGCTCCACTCTTTGCTTGCCATTGTGTATTGTAAGTACTGACTTATCTATCATACCCATGAGATTCTAAGTGTTTTTTGAAGTATAAATCCTGAATATTATCTTGCTGTGCCTGTTAGGTCAATGCTTAAAAAAAACTGAAGGGATTTTACGTAATGGATGGATGAATGCATGAGTAGAACAGAATTTGGTTGTAAATGTAATTCACTTTCTTTGTTACTAATTAGGGCAGATTGAAGTAATGACCCAGTTTTTATCCTTCCTGAATCCATGCTAAGTGCCTCATAACTTTGGTAGAGTCTTTGACCCCTGACGATTGCACTGTATGAAAGGTCTTTCACTGTTAGTAAACAAGCTTCAAGCAGAGGCTGTTGGAATGATTTATGAAACAAAAACACTCTACAGAAGAATGAATGACCTCAGCCAATTCCAGCAAAGCCTAACATATATCGAATGAATCTCTCCAATGAATGCTCACAGTTCCATGACACTGAAATTTTCGGTGATCCATTATACAACATTATTGCCACAATTTATGCATGATATATTCATGATCAGTTGTAATCTTAATCCACAAGGCCATTGGTAAATGCAGCATAATAATTAGCATTGTAGAGGCAGTATAGAATAATTGTTAAGGTAGAAGGCCCTACAGCCAGACAATTCACACTGTAACCCACCTTTGCTATTATTAAGAGTTTGACCTTGATCAAATTACTACAGATAGTAACTTATACATTTTTCTATGAATATTCAGAGTATTAATATACATAGAATCATTAGAGCTTGCCTGGCATGGGATAAGTGCTCAAGAAATTTTGCCTAGGTATAGATAGAACCTTGTTTAATGAACTTCCTCCTCGATTTACCTTGCTCAGCATGATGCTGCGTTCATTTTGTTGCAATGCATAGTTCTATGTATCTATGAAGAGCTGTAAAGAATCCTGGTTTATCACCGTCACTCAATATGTGGTCCTTTTGAAATCAAAACTGCTAGCATCCTAAACTATAAAACATGTTTCAGTAGCTATAGAAATGGTGATGAAAAAGCTTTTCTGAGATAGTCTCCTGATAGTATCATGATTCATGATAGTCGTGAGATATACCAATGGAATTTGAATCATTATAAGCTGAGAAGTTAAAGCCTATTCATGATAAAGCCAGTGTCCTAACTCCAAAATCCTGTTTGGCATTCTTCTTGCCTACATTCAGCTCCTTTCAGAATTACCCAGGGAATATTTTCCTTTACAAAGATCAGCACTGATAGACCCTCAAGGGTTAATAAACTTTGGATTAACCTTAAGACCTGCAGGATTTTTCTGAGTTGGAGATTTTATCTAAGTCCATTCACCTTCTGGGCTCCTGTTAGCTGTAATATTATACAGAGCAAGTAACAGAAAGTGAGAAGTTCTACTCTTCAAACATTTTGTAAGAGAATGAATCTTTTTCTGTAATGATTTATGATTCTCCTAAAACCTTTTTACCATTATGTACAAGGTTTTATTATACAGAAAACTCAAAGAGCCAGGTAGAACAATATGCAAATTTACAAAAAGTAGGTAGAGCATGGAGAATAAAAAATAGTAAAGTCCTGGGAATTTGCCACTATATTGCCAAGGATTTTTAACCAAAGAGGGAGCCAGGTGTGATGGTGCATAGCTGTCATCCCAGTACTTGTGAGACTGAGGCAGGAAGATCATAGCAAGTTGAAGGCCAGCCTTAACTAGACTTTGAGACCTCAAAAACAAATAAAAAACCCAAAAGGGCTCATTCAACATCCGTAAGGAGTCTTTCCAGAAAACACCAGCAGATACCTCAAGATGCAGCAGAGTCTGGCTGCCTATCTGCAAAGGAGAGTCGAGTTGCTGACTGAGGACAATCACTGTCTGGACTCACTGGCACAATCCCTAAATAAACTGCTTTCAATCAGTGACTGGGCTAAATTAGTGTTTGTAGATTTTGCCTGCTGTGAGAACAATAGTCTCTTGATAGGAAAAAAAAATACAAAGAATGATACAACTCTCAGAACTTTGTATTGATATATTTTCAGTTATTAGCAAGCTAAATTATAGTGCACCTAGAAAGATATGGATGTGAATAAAATTAGTTACGACCCAAAGCCAATGTGTGAGGACATGGCCTATGGGAGATGACTGTGGAGCTGATTTAGATCCATTTCTCACTACTAATGGTGTAGGAGCATGAATGGATTGTAGATTTGGCTCTGGGATAATCTTTTCCTGAGGGCCTGCTTAGGGGGATGAGAAATGAAGATTATGTTATTAGAATATAAATTTGGCCTCTGGGGAAGCTGTTTCAGCTCAAAAAATTATGGACACCTTTACAGTTTTGTGAAAGTATTCTGCACACATAGTA